>OY970820.1:84863200-85435700 GCA_963853835.1 Calendula officinalis | reverse complement strand
TATTAATTGGATAATATTATTGTGTAAATTATATAAAGGTTATTATATAATTAATTATTAAAAGTATAAATACAAGTATATATAATTTGTGTATATGGGTACCGAATTATTGGTGTGTTAATACTAGACATTTAATAGTTAAGTGCAACAATAATAAACTAATAAACCTATAAGGAATGGAAGTGTAAAAAGATAAAGTTTAATTAAGAGATTAATCTTAATTAAACTAGAAGGGCCCTAAGTGAATGTCCATCTATTATAAATAAAGGGCTTAGGCATCACTTATTAGGTGACACCTTTAGAAGCCGAAACCCTTGCCCCCTTTCTTCCATTCGGCCGAACCAAGAACATCATCACTTGGTGTTCTTCGTTCTTCGTTCTTCGTGTTCTTCAAGTCTTGAAGATCCAAGTTCGTTGCAAGTGATCATCAAGAGGATCGTTTTTCGTGTTCATCATCAGTGGACTTATCTTAATCATTAACCTCAGGTATGATTCATGGAACACTCTTCTTCTTCTCCTCTTGTTTGAAGTCGAACCAAGAACCCTAGGGTTCTTGGTAGTAGTCGACGAACACACACAAGTATGTGTGTGTGTTCGAGTTCTTCGTACAAGGTTTCTTTCTTGTTAACCTAATATAGATTTCCAACATCCCAATCCTTTAGGGTTTAAGGATTAGGTTTAATCCCAGTTCCGCATTTAGGGATTAAATCAACTAGTTGGTTTTAACCTGTCAAGAACAAGTTCATGTTCTTGGTCAGTCATGGTTCGAACCAAGTACACTAGGAGGTCGATCCTATGGGTCGATCAGTCGCATGGTGCGTAGTGAAACCCTTCAGTGGTATCAGAGCGTTGGTTTAGAGATCTAGACTAGATTAACAAAGATTGTTTGTTTACTTTAATTACAATTTTTTTTTGTTTCAAGTTTTTTTCTTCTTCTTCATATTTTTCGAAAAAGGGAAGAACCCTAGGACCAAGAATATTAAACTAGTCTAGTTTAATTGGTCAAGAAGGATTCTAAAAAAACCCTAGTAATTTTCGAAATTGTGGAAGAACCCTAGGATCAAGTATGTTAAACAAGATATGTTTAATTGATCAAAAGGATTCTTTCCTTTTCTCCCTTGAATTTTCGTGACCTTGGAAGAACCCTAGGATCAAGTATGTTAAACAAGATTTGTTTAGTTGATCAAAAGGATTCTTTCCTAATCCCTTAGGATTTTCGAAATCTAGAGGATACTTGGACACCAAGTTTATTAAACTAGCCTAGTTTAATTGGTGAAAAAGTTTCTTAGTCTTGAGATTTTCAAAACCCTAAAAGAACCCTAGAAGTTTAAACTAGTTTAAGTTTATTACTTTAAAATAATTAATTAGGATAATAATCTAAAACCTAGTTAATTAGACAAGTTTATGTCTAATAGGTTTAATTATTATTTTGATAGATTTATTTAACTAGTTCTTTAAACCTAGAAATTTTGACAAAGTTTTATTGTCTATAAGGTTCAAAAAGTTTAAATGAATTATTAAAAGTTATAATCTATCTTAGAATTTAAACAAAGTTTATTGTTTAAATATGATTGATTAAAATTAATCTTTTAATTAAAATAATGTCTTTGATCAAGAAAGTCAAAACCTTAGTTTTGATTGGTCAAAAACAAGATTGGGGTTCATCTAATTAATTTAGGGAATTATGAGGATTAAAAGAAAAAAAGGGTGTTTCTGATGACCCTGAGCAACCAGTCTAGCTTTATTTCTGATGACAACACCATCCTTGTCCATCTTGTTTCTGAACACCCACTTAGTACCAATAATAGTTTTGCCAGCAGGAGGTGGTACTAAGTTCCAAACTTTGTTTCTTTCAAATTCTGTAAGCTCTTCTTGCATAGCTTCTACCCAGTCTTCATCTAATAAAGCCTCATCAGCTTTCTTTGGTTCCATGGTAGACAGAAAACTTGAAAAGAAACAAAAGTTTGCAGTTGCTTGAGGTTCAAAAGCTAACTTCCTCCTTGTTTGGACACCTTGTTCAATTGGACCAATAATATTAGAGAGTGGATGTCTCTGTGTTCCCTTAGATTGTTTCCTAAGGGAGCATTTGAAGCAAGATCAACAATATCTTGTTGTACTGGTGTGTTGTCTGCCTGATACTGAGCTGAATTCTGGTCAATATCAGACAGTTCAGGTTGCTGTTCTTCTTCATTTTGCAGATCTGAGGTGGATTCTTGAGAAGTATTGGAAGTTTCACCTTCTTCATAGGTGGAGTTGTTCAGATCAATTATTGGGAACTCAGTATTGGAGTTCTCAGATATGGGAACCTCAGTAGTCGTCCCACTACCTCACCCATCTCTAATAAATTGATGTCCTCTCAACGTCAAACAACTCGAGGAACCACAACACCTAAATCATCACAATCAAGTACTTCTTCCAATTCTTCGACAACCAAATCAAAGATGCATAACACAAAATCCACGTTTGTTCATTACACTTGGATCAAGAATGAACAGTCAAACTGGATTTTACATTCTCCAGAGAAAAAGCTTAAATGGTCTATCAAATCAATCAACTCAGAACTGCCTCCTTGCAGTTCCCCAAAATCTCTAAATTAATCCTTCAATAAAATCTGCATAAAACATCATTCACTAATCGTATAGGACCCATAATTGATTGGGTAACTAAATTGTTTTAATTGTTTTATGTAGAATATATGGTATCTTGATTCTGGATGCTCACGGCATATGACGGGAAACAAGAACCTCTTAACAAATTTTAGAGATAAATATTTGGGTACTGTTCGTTTTGGAAATGATCATTTGGCTGCTATCATGGGAATTGGAGATATCATTCGTGACAAGTTAATCATTCGAAATGTTACTATGTTTAAGATCTTGCTCACAACTTGTTCAGCATCGGTCAATTTTGTGATAAAGAGTTATAAGTTAATTTTCGAACAAAGAAGTGTGCTGTTCGTACTTATAATGCAATAGAACTTCTTACCGGATCACGTGATACAAATCTGTTTACTATCAATCTAAATGACGTGACCCCACTTGAAGAAGTATGCTTACTGTCAATAGCGTCATCAGATGAATCATGGTTATGGCACCGTCGCCTCTCTCACCTTAACTTCAAAACCATCAACAAATTGGTGAAAGGTGGCAATGTATCTGGTCTCCCAGACGTTAAATTTGCAAAAGATCATCTGTGTTCATCTTGTGAAATGGGAAAGATGAAGAAAACGTCACACAAGTCAAAACCAGTTCAAAGTACATCCAAACCTCTTGAATTGCTTCACATGGATCTATGTGGACCAATGAGTGTACAATCAATTGCTGGTAAACGGTATGTTTTAGTAATCCTTGATGACTACTCATGTTATACCTGGGTTCACTTCTTACGTACCAAGGATGAAGCTGCTGATATTATTATCGCCTTTATCAAGAAAACTCAGACAAATCTGGAACTGAAAGTCAATACCATTCGGACTGATAATGGAACCGAGTTTAAGAATCGAACCCTAGATTCTTTTATTGAATCTGTTGGTATAACCCATCAATTTTCCGCTGCTAGAACTCCACAACAGAATGGAGTCGTAGAACGAAGAAATCGTACCTTAGTTGAAGCAGCCCGCACCATGCTTTCATTTTCAAAGCTACCTCTATCTCCGTGGGCTGAAGCCATCAACACGGCATGTTTCACTCAAAATCGTTCTATCATCAACAAAACCTACAACAAGACTCCGTATGAATTGATAAATAACAGAATCCTAAATGTTAAATTTCTCCATGTTTTTGGGAGTCGTTGCTTCATCTTAAATGACAAAGACAAATTAAATAAATTTGAAGCAAAAGCTGATGAAGGAGTGTTTGTTGGGTATTCACGTGAATCTGCATCGTTTAGAGTTTATAATCGATCAAATCGGACGATAAGGGAAAGTGTAAATGTTACTTTCGATGAGACCTTTCCTCTTGATTCACTAACCTCATCTATTGAATCCCCATTACCATCGTCATCTCCTTCCACCTCTGAAAATGATTTTGATGTTTTGTTTGAACACTTTTATGATGAATATCATAACATCAGACATACCTTACTTCAGGAGGCCGGTGTTCCATTTCCTTCAGCCGCAGATGTTCAGTCCATCACTGCTCCTGGGATTCAAATTCCTAGTTCCCCTGATTCCGCATCTCCAACATCTGCTGCTCCTAATACCACCATATCAGTATCACATTCAGATTCTTCGTCTTCATCAATGGGAACTCAATCATCATCGGATGATTCTTCACCTCCTACTCCAGCTGCCGGTGTTACTGATTTAATCAATGCACCCGCTTAAGCTCCAAAATTTGTTGATTGATTTCTCAAAATTCAATGTTCCACGAGTCGATCCTCCACCTTCTTCATCCAATACCCAAATTGCTATCATCCCGCATCCTGCATTCATTGATACCTCCAACATAATTCCAGGTCAACTTCCACTTCCTCATACTCTGAAATGGACCAAAGAGCATCCTTTACATCAAGTCATTGGAAATCCTGAATCTTCTGTTCAAACTCGTAGAGCAACTGCTGATGAATGTCAATACTCATCTTTCCTAAGCTCAAATGAACCCAAGAAAGTCAGCGAAGCTCTAACAGACCCAAATTGGAATCTTGCAATGCAAGAGGAAATCAATCAATTTGAACGATTGAAAGTTTGGCGTCTAGTTCCAAAACCACCTGGGAAGTCTGTTGTTGGTACCAAATGGATCTTTAAGAACAAAAAGGATGAAAATGGGATTGTCATTCGAAATAAAGCACGCCTGGTTGCTAAAGGGTATTCTCAACAAGAGGGCATCGATTATGAAGAAACTTTTGCCCCAGTTGCAAGACTAGAAGCCATCCGAATCTTTCTGGCATTAGCAGCTCACAAGAATTTTACAATCTATCAAATGGATGTAAAAACTGCATTTCTTAATGGCATTCTCAGTGAAGAAGTTTTCGTTCATCAACCAGAAGGATTTGTCGATCCACTCTTGCCTAACCATGTCTACATCCTTGATAAAGCTTTATATGGTTTGAAGCAAACTCCTCGTGCGTGGTATGATGTTTTATCAAAATTTTTAGTCGATTCTGGTTTTTAAAAAGGCAAAGTGGACACCACTCTATTCATCAAACGTCAAGGGGAAGATATCGTTCTCATTCAGATCTATGTAGATGATATTATTTTCGGCTCCACAAATCCTAAATACTGTAAACGATTTTCAGATCTTATGATCAAAAGATTTGAAATGAGTATGATGGGGGAGATGAATTTCTTTCTCGGTCTACAGGTTCGTCAGTTACCTACCGGGATCTTCATTAATCAATCCAAGTATATTACTGATTTGTTGAAGAAGTATCTGATGGATGACTGTAAACCAATTTCTACACCAATGTTACCCAGTTCAAAATTGCATACTGATCCTGATGGAAAGCTAGTTGATATCACAGACTATCGAGGCATGATAGGGTCATTATTATATCTAATTTCCAGTCGAACTGATATAATGTTCTCTACTTGCGTTTGTGCTCGGTATCAGGCTGCTCCCAAAGAGTCTCACTTTCAAGCAGTCAAACGCATCTTTCGTTACTTAAAGGGTACTCGAGATCTTGGTCTTTGGTATCCCAAAGAAACTTCGTTTGACCTGTCTGCATTCTCTTATGATGATCATGCTGGCTGTATGTTGGATCGTAAAAGTACTTCTGGAGGTGCACAATTTCTTAGTGATAAGTTGGTGAGCTGGTCCTCACGGAAACAAAATTGTGTATCTCTTTCAACTGCCGAAGCGGAGTATGTTTCTGCTGCAAGCTGTCTATCTCAGGTAATTTGGATGCAGTCACAATTAAAAGACTACGGCTTTTCATACAGCTGTATTCCTTTATATTGTGACTGACGAAGTGCAATTGCAATTTCATGCAATCCTGTTCAACATTCCAAAACTAAACACAATGATCTTCGATATCATTTTTCAAAGATCATGTTGAACAAGGAACTGTGGAAATGTACTTCGTATCCACAGATTTTAGGTTAGCTGATTTATTTACCAAGGCTTTAGACGAAAAACGGTTTAACTTTCTTGTGTCTAAGCTTGGTATGTTAAATCTTTAGAATCTATGACTTATATACACATCAGTATATGACTCGAACTTTAAAGCTATGGCTTTCAAGTACATCAGCTTGAAACCCGCTCATAACCAATACAACACATAACCAACAAACACTTCTCCACTCCTCTACTGCTGTTTAAAGGTACATTTCAGATCTCCAATATCTTTATCTATCGTCATTTAGTAGAGGGGGAGAAATATTAATTCTAGGGGGAGAATTAGTATTTCAAGGGGGAGAAACTTAAAAAAAAAAAAAATAAAAAAAATCAAACCTGTTATACCAAATTGAATAAATCAAAGACAAATATTTCAAAAGGCAATACCTTTTCATGGTTTGCCAGAACCGGCCTCACCTTCCAAGGGAAACACTTGTTAACCAATCGGAAAATGTGAGGGTATAAGTTTAGGGTATAGCAATAGGTGAGTGCAAGGTGATGTGAAAAACATGATAACTTTAAGAAAACACACCTTTGAGTGCATCCACACCGTAAATAAACCGGGCAACCATACAAAAGGGTGCTCATTTATACGTTAAATGTTTCACCAGACTCTACTAGCCTAGTAAAGCAAATGCACGCCACCACCAACCACTCAAATTTCTCTCAACAGGAATTTGTTTCAATTCATTAGGGGACGTAGCACATAATCTACTGACTGCTCCTTCGGAGTTTGTCGGTATTGAAACATAATAACCTCCTGCCCCGGGTTAAGTCTCTTTGTATGCACCGTGTGTCTAGTTCTCACCCCTAAAACATTCCAATATAGGACACTTGCACTACAAAAATGTATCTCCGTGAAACCATCGGAACACTTGTAGTGGCATCACAATCTGATGTTTCACGAGGATCGAGTGGAAATCCTGCTAGAGCTAAAATTACGCCAACTCTAAATGCAGGTCACACAAATCTGAATCAACAGTTGTGTAAACGACTACCGATTCATACCGTGTGCTAACGGATACTCTATGTGAGTCCGGTGTTACCTAAAAAGAACAAGTTGCTGTGCCATAACATCTATCAGTCTTTCAGGCAACAACTTATACCGGAAACACATAAAATTCCGCAGAAAAATCCATGTGAACTCTTAAAATGCAATATCTTAAAAAGCTAATTACATTGCACATGAGCGTAATAGACCACTCTCAAATTACTCCTATGGTCTGCTATATCCAGCATGATCTTCCCGGGAGCCACCGACAATTTAGGAACTAAAAAGTAAGGGTCCTAGGTCTAGGTGAGCAGAATCAAGTGTCATGGGATCTTGATTGGGGTGTGTTGAGGTACAAATTGAGAGGGGGTATGAAGTATGGGGTGCAAATCATCTTATCACATAGTAAAAAAAAAAAAAAAAAAAAAACCACGGTGTGGTTGAAAATGAAAAAGTGAGTTGAGTGAGGAGCGTGTGTGAAAGGGTTAAAGAAAATGGAAAACCCTCCCTAAACCGTACAAATGATCGGGTAGCCACATCTATATCAGATTGCATAAGTTGCTTTCTGATTCAGACATCATGGACCCAGTGATGCAATGCACAACCCCCACTGACCACTCAAGTACAAAAAGTACTTGTTTCAAAATCACGGAGAATACCACATCTACTATCGACATCTCATTTGGAGATTGTTGATATTGAAACAGAGGACCTACCTTCAGTCCTCGCCTTCGTTTGTCCACGTATAGAGTCTAGAACCGAATTAAATCTCTAGGACACATGTATACCACCTAGCATATCCTAGTGATATTGCCGGAACATTCATAGTGATACCAAACTTATTGGTATTCCACGATGATTGAATGAAAATCCTACCAGTGCTACCATCGAAGCCATCACTGACCGTAGGTCACACAGTTTTTTCAACTGTCGTGTTAATGGGACATCTATGTGATCACGGTTTATTTTTTTTACTATGATGTACAATGTGTTATTTATTGATTCATTGAAAATATGAATATATCATTATTCAACACATCTTCATCAACAAGCTTCAGAGATTCTTTTTGTTACATGATGCTTCAGATAAATCTTGTTCATCATGAGGGGGAGAATATACTAGCCTAACTTACTCCACATCAAAAGGACACATATGCACCAGTGAAGGGGGGGTAAACAAGGAACCCAAGACTCCATGAAGAAATAATTGTCTGTTTGAGGGGGAGCATAAACCTTATCAACAATTTTCCCGAACAACAATTATTAAGAATCATTGATCGACATAAAGCCACAAACTTAAAGAAAAGACTTTCGCTGTTAATCTCTCTATCATTATGGGTCTCAGTTTTGGTCGATCAATATGTATCTTCAAAGTAAAGTCATCAAAATACTTTTTGTGGTTGAAAAGCTACAAGAAGTATTCGTTTTTACAGATAAACAAAGCTCAAGCCTGATCCTGATTATTATGCAACGAAATATCTACAAGACTAGGCTTTCGCTAAAGATGAAGACTTCGAAGATATGCTTCCCAGACTATTGTTACAAAGGGGGAGATTGTTGGGTCACATTTTAGTGTATTCTATAGTCTAGGGGTGTAATGTGACATTTATTGTAACAAATAGTCTAGGGTGATTTTATGTAATTAGTCAATACTAGGCCTAGGTATAAATACCTAGTTGTAACCTAGTATTGGCCAAGCTTGCCGTTTGTTTAAATCCTACGTACGTTTTGTGTGTGTGCAAAGCTTCATATTGTTCTTCATCTCAATCTTTGTTCTTGCTTAATTGTTTGATTAATCGATATAAACGGATTCACAAAGTATTTTACAAGTCATGTAATATACTGGATTAATGATCAAGCAAAAATAACAAGAACCTATATTTAACTAGTTCAAGTTAAATATAAGAAAGGTTTAAACAAACTAAGAATTATTATATATAGTCTTTATATAATAAGTTTATTAGTTTCACCAAGTATAAACCGGTGATTATGTTAGCTTAAGTTTCATCATGGTTGTTGACGCTAGTGGGAGCTACACAAGAAAATCACAAAGTTTATAAGTGTGTCATTAAGACATAAGTTTTGGTCGAATCTAATAAGTCAAAACAAATGTTTAATTTCATTATTAGACATATGAAGAACTAGATGTGTTAAACTAGGTTTATGTTTCAAGTTTATGAACCATAAAAGAATTAAAAGTTTAACATAAGATTTAAGGTTTTTCAAGTAAGATAAAACAAGTAAGTTTTATTCTAGATAAGGTTTTTCACAAAATCTAGTAAGACGTTTTGTACACCTCGTTTTAGGTATACATATAAAATTGCGCAAATTCTTGAAACTATAAGTTTTAAAGAATAGTTCTTATGTTTTAAACAAAGGTGTCTTGTAGAATTACAAAATTCACAAGTCACACATTTTAAACAAGGATTAAGATTGGAATAAAAGTTTAAGTTTAATTTTAAGACTTAAACAAAACCCAAGAAAATCTTAGATCGAAGTACTATCCACCTAATGGAACACCTCACTTGTTAAACGGTATTCATATTGTAAGGATAAAGAACCTTAGATATGGATTCAAATGATTGCGAGTGTCAGGGTGCGTAAGGTTCTGTGATAATCGGGAGTCCCGGCGCAGAGCATCGCACTGTCTTAGATGGTCTGATCTACTTTGGTGATAATCAGGAGTCCCGGACCAAAAAGTACTTGAGTAGAATAAACATACTAGACTTTATTACTAACTTAAAAATGTACAATTAGATTGTACAAGGTTGTAATAAGTTATAAGTCTAAAGATTCTACGACCCCTAGGAATTGTGTCAAGTCTTGATTCCATCGGTAAGGATGTTACCTACCAGAAATAGCATGTCTCGTCGGGAAGTGCCCAAACCTTGCGGAGAGAATGTGATATATAGATCCTAGGCCTAAAATATTAATTATGGGTTTATAATATATTTTAGAGAATGTTTATTGATGATTACTAATTAAACTGGGTTTGATTTGTAGATGGAAGCAACAAACACAACGATAACCTACAACAAACTCTCGCAACGTTTCTTCCTAGGAAAGAAAGAAACGACTGGGTCAAATTTCCTCAATTGGAAGCGTGATTTTAAGATCATGCTCAGTCAAGAGAGGGATAGGATTGACCGAGAAAGAAACGTATTGAAACCCCCTGCCAAGGATGAAGAAAACGAAACAGGACAAGCGTTTTACGCTTGTAAGGCATTCGCTTCTTACAAGATGGCTAAGGGGGGCATCAGTAGGTGCACACGTCATGAGAATGAAAGTGCACGTTGATCACCTTACTAGACTTGGTCACCACATGCCATTGCAGTTAGCAATGGACGTGATACTCAACTCATTGTCCGATGACTACAAGCTCTTTGTAGCCAACTACAGCAAACATGATATGGATAATTCCATTCCCGAGCTACAATCTATGCTCGAGGCTGTTGAGTTGAATATTGAGACCAATTCTAAAAGGGGTCGCACAACTGATGACAGTGATGAAAAAAGGACATGGTGGTAAAGGAAAGGGTAAAACCTATCCTAACCAAGGAGTGCCAAATGGTAAAGGTATCAAACAAAAGGTCAAGAAGGTTAAGCCTAACACTGCGAGGACCGAGAACCGGTGCTTCAAGTGTGGTGAGGCTGGGCATTGGAAAAGGAATTGTCCAAAGGGTGCAAGTGGTAGTGGAGGAAACGCAAGTTCCTCAGGTAACACAACCACACTTCTTAATCACTTTAAGATACTTGTAAAGTACGTTACGAGTAATCTAACTTTTGCAATCATTTATTGCAGGAGGAGATGGAAAGTGATGACGACCAGCATGAGATGGTGATGATCCCACGAGCACCAAGTGTTATAATTCAATATTTTATGGATTCAGTAAAAACAATTTTATTTTATTGTTTGAATAATTTTTATTTTATGTTAAAACAAAGTTTTTGGTTTTAAGTAATTTCGAATCCATGGTTGAATTATATTGTGTGCATGTGTGATAATTACACTAGTCAAGATTTATGACTAGATTGTAAGTCAAGCTTTGATTTACTTATATTTCATGTTTATATATATTTGTTTGATTGTTGTATAAATAATGTCTTGATAGCTCAAGGTATTTAGATGCTAGTAATTAGAAATTTTTTCTAATGAAAGTATTTAAGAGTTTTATGGAAGCATAAGGTTCAAGAGTTATTGAACTTAGTTAAAACATCTTAAGTAATAGTCATTACTTATGATAGAAAGTTTTAAAGTATTAGTATTAATATAGTATGATTGTATTGGATATAATCAAGATAGACTTTAAGTGTATTATTACAAGTCTTTTATACTTGTAGTAAAGGATTTAATGGAGTCATAATTCCCTAATAGGAATAATTGGATATTTTTATAATCCAAGTAAAATGACTTGGACATTAAATGACTCTTAAAAGGGACAAACTATATTAAAAGTATTTAAGAATTAAAAGGTATTATTGCAAGTCTTTTATACTTGTAATAAATACAATATTTAATCAAGTCATAATTCCCTAATAGGAATAATGGATATTTGAGAAATCCAAGTGATGACTTTGGCATTAAATAAAGTTCTTAAAGAATACTAGTGTATTTAAGAATTGGAAGTATCGTTTCAAGTGTTTTATACTTGTTAGATACAGTAATCAATAAAGATCATAATTCCCTAAACATGAATGTTGGATATTCGTAAATCCAAAGGATGATCTTAATTATTGATAGAATTCTTAAAAAGATTAAACTACAAGTTATTGACTAGGTCAAAGTAGTTTAAGAGATGCTTAAATTCCATAAAAGTAAGTGGGGGCTAAGACTAACGTAATTCATTAAAGATGTTGATGAATTCAGTAAGTTAGTAAGACATTAACAACAAGGTTTTACCAAGTCGTTAGCCAAAGAGTTAAGAGAAATAATAAATGATCGTTAATTATATTATTGCAAACCTAATATCGTGATCACAAGTCTTGTGATTAATTATTGCATATCTAATAGGTTGTTCACACTCCAGTGGATAACATAGTCATTTAAGGAAATTTCTTTAACTAGTAAGAATATCTACAAATCAAGTCACTAAAAGAGGCTTTAGCTACAAGGATGATTTTATGAATTCAAGGAACTAAGGAGTTAATTTCCAATCCTCCTATGTTTACCGAATTGCATAAAAAGGCAAGACTAGAATATGTTCTAGATTGTTGCAAGAACAATATCTAGCAAAGAAAAAAGTAATAGTATTCCTAAATACTCGTCTTGTGTCTTTAGTTTAATAGAAATGATTGGTTTAAGTGATAAAGTTACAATTAAGGTTGTAAGAATCATTAAGTAATCAGCACGAACAAAAGGAATAAGTAATGATCCAGTAATAACTCGGTATCTATGTCCAGTGAGGAATAATACATGAGTTAGTATCATTGTTATTCAGACTTTGTATGTTTTACATCATCCATGAATAAAAGTCTATTTATTCAAAAAGATAAAAATCCGTGACTACTCGTCTTGGTGGGAACCTTGATGGGACGTTAACGTCATCGCGATATTTGGTGGTAGATTCGAAGTTCTTCGAAGATAGATACACAAGTTTTGTGTAAACCAAATATCGGTGATATTCTGTTGGAGCTCAACGAATATTGGATTGACCACCGTGACAATACTTCGTGGTTGAAAAGTTCAAAAGTATTGTTCACTAGGATTGTCCTTAAGCCTGAGGTATTTGGTTTAGGATACAATGACTAATGTGCTTTGGTTCAACTTAGACAATTCTGAAATATGTTTATCATACGAGACGATACTGGGTACAAAGGAAGTTATATTTTAAATCGAAATATAACAAGATGGTAATTGCACCTCCTTTTTAGGAGAGATATTTATAGGTCCTTTGACATGATGAGAAACAGACAAGTGCACGGCCGTGCCCAAACGAACTGATCTGTTCTTTGTTGTTTATCACATCAGTTTAAATCAAGAAGTCATAAAACGATTTGGAATACAGGAGTTGATAATTTCTACCATGCTCGTATTCGTTATCACAAATATCGTGCTGCAAGGGATAAGCCTAACAACGTTACCCAAGAAGTAAAGACAGAGTGTTCTTTACTAGGAGACGCTATTAAGAGTTTTTCATAAAACTATACCAGGGTTACATAAGTTGTTTTTATGGGGTTGGCTACCTACATGCCCATCTAGAAGGCCACTGTAGCTCGTATCATTAAGACAAAGGTTACAAACTTGCACAAGTGTGAGTCTGAAGGATTTATGTGCACAGTTAGTCAACCTATGATGATACATCCATGCCTACGAAACACTTAAGGGTCACACCGGTGAGTGCATGTAATACGAGCAAGTTATGCAACGATACTACGAAGAGGAATGACTCATAATAGTCATTATGAATCAGTTAAGTATTAATTTAAGTTTAACTCATTACTGGGTTAGTTTAACTAACTAATTAATACAAGTAGTTGTACATTTATTAGTTGAGTAAATATACAATGTGTTAATTGTAGATTATTCATGATATGATTTAAAGTCATTAAATCATATAGTAATTGGATAATATTATTGTGTAAATTATATAAAGGTTATTATATAATTAATTATTAAAAGTATAAATACACGTATATATAATTCGTGTATATGGGTACCGAATTATTGGTGTGTTAATACTAGACATTTAATAGCTAAGTGCAACAATAATAAACTAATAAAACTATAAGGGATGGAAGTGTAAAAGGATAAAGTTTAATTAAGAGATTAATCTTAATTAAACTAGAAGGGCCCTAAGTGAAAGTCCATCTATTATAAATAGAGGGCTTAGGCATCACTTATTAGGTGACACCTTTAGAAGCCGAAACCCTTGCCCCCTTTCTTCCATTCGGCCGAACCAAGAACACCATCACTTGGTGTTCTTCGTTCTTCGTTCTTCGTGTTCTTTAAGTCTTGAAGATCCAAGTTCGTTGCAAGTGATCATCTAGAGCATCGTTCGTCGTGTTCATCATCAATGGACTTATCTTAAGCATTAACCTAAGGTATGATTCATGGAACACTCTTCTTCTTCTCCTCTTGTTCGAAGTCGAACCAAGAACCCTAGGGTTCTTGGTAGTAGTCGACGAACACACACAAGTATGTGTGTGTGTGTTTGAGTTCTTCGTACAAGGTTTCTTTCTTGTTAACCTAATCTAGATTTCCAACATCCCAATCCTTTAGGGTTTAAGGATTAGGTTTAATCCCAGTTCCGCATTTAGGGATTAAATCAGCTAGTTGGTTTTAACCGGTCAAGAAAAAGTTCATGTTCTTGGTCAGTCATGGTTCGAACCAAGTACACTAGGAGGTCGATCCTATGGGTCGATCAGTCGCATGGTGCGTAGTGAAACCCTTCAGTGGTATCAGAGCGTTGGTTTAGAGATCTAGACTAGATTAATAAAGATTGTTTGTTTACTTTAATTACAATGTTTTTTGTTTCAAGTTTTTTTTCTTCTTCTTCATATTTTTCGAAAAAGGGAAGAACCCTAGGACCAAGAATATTAAACTAGTCTAGTTTAATTGGTCAAGAAGGATTCTAAAAAAACCCTAGTAATATTCGAAATTGTGGAAGAACCCTAGGATCAAGTATGTTAAACAAGATATGTTTAATTGATCAAAATGATTCTTTCCTTTTCTCCCTTGAATTTTCGTGACCTAGGAAGAACCCTAGGATCAAGTATGTTAAACAAGATTTGTTTAATTGATCAAAAGGATTCTTTCCTAATCCCTTAGGATTTTCAAAATCCAGAGGATACTTGGACACCAAGTTTATTAAACTAGCCTAGTTTAATTGGTGAAAAAGTTTCTTAGTCTTGAGATTTTCGAAACCCTAAAAGAACCCTAGAAGTTTAAACTAGTTTAAGTTTATTACTTTAATATAATTAATTAGGATAATAATCTAAAACCTAGTTAATTAGACAAGTTTATGTCTAATAGGTTTAATTATTATTTTGATAGATTTATTTAACTAGTTCTTTAAACCTAGAAATTTAGACAAAGATTTATTGTCTGTAAGGTTCAAAAAGTTTAAATGAATTTATTAAAATATATAATCTATCTTAGAATTTAAACAAAGTTTATTGTTTAAATAGGATTGATTAAAATTAATCTTTTAATTAAAATAATGTCTTTGATCAAGAAAGTCAAAACCCTAGTTTTGATTGGTCAAAAACAAGATTAGCGTTCATCTAATTAATTTAGGGAATTAATGAGGATTAAAAGAAAAAAGGGTGTTTCTGATGACCCTGAGCAACCAGTCTAGCTTTGTTTCTGATGACAACACCATCCTTGTCCATCTTGTTTCTGAACACCCACTTAGTACCAATAATAGTTTTGCCAGTAGGAGGTGGTACTAAGTTCCAAACTTTGTTTCTTTCAAATTCTGTAAGCCCTTCTTGCATAACTTCTACCCAGTCTTCATCTAATAAAGCCTCATCAGCTTTCTTTGGTTCCATGGTAGACAGAAAACTTGAAAAGAAACAAAAGTTTGCAGTTGCTTGAGGTTCAAAAGCTAACTTCCTTCTTGTTTGGACACCTTGTTCAATTGGACCAATAATATTAGAGAGTGGATGGTCTCTGTGTTCCCTTAGATTGTTTCCTAAGGGAGCATTTGAAGCAAGATCAACAATATCTTGTTGTACTGGTGTGTTGTCTGCCTGATACTGAGCTGAATTCTGGTCAATATCAGACAATTCAGGTTGCTGTTCTTCTTCATTTTGCAGATCTGAGGTGGATTCTTGAGAAGTATTGGAAGTTTCACCTTCTTCATAGGTGGAGTTGTTCATATCAATTATTGGGAACTCAGTATTGGAGTTCTCAGATATGGGAACCTCAGTATTTGTTGCATTTGAAACATTTTGACTTCTGAATTTATCAGTATCACTCATACCATGATCAACATAGTATGGGTGAGACTTGGGCTGTTCAGTAATGGCGTTTTCTGGATTGCATAAAATTTCTATGCCACTAATGTCTTCCTTTGCTGAAGTAGAATGAACATCCTGATTTTCATCAAAAGTAACATGGATGGATTCTACAATCATCTCTGAATGCTTTAGAGTGTGGAGAGTAGCCCATGAACACACCTTCATTTGCTTTGGGAGCAAATTTGTTGAGATTTTGTTGAGTACTGAGTACAAAACACTTACTCCTAAAGATGTGGAAGTATTCCACATTAGGAACCCTGCCATTATAGAACTCATAAAGAGTCTTGTGATGTCTCTGGACTATGGTAGCTCTGTTCTGTGTAAAATTTGCACAGTTTACAGCTTCTGCCCAGAAGCTCAGTGCCAGTCCAGCATGGCATAACAAAGTTCTTGCAGCTTCAATCAGTGTTCTATTTTTCCTTTCTACAACACCATTTTGTTGTGGTGTGTAGGCTGCAGAGAAGTTTTGTACGATTCCTTTGTCTTCATAGAAATCGGCTAATACTGAGTTCTTTGAAGGATTTATGTGCACAGATAAGTACACGTGTCACCGTGTCCAATGTTATAAGACACTAAAGGGTCACACCACTACACACCCAATAATGGACAGCCGAATAAAGTAAGTTGTGTGGAATAATTAACTAGTTAAGTTAATTATTAAGAAGAGAATTAGTAATAATAGTTAATTATTATTTGTGAGGATGGTTAAATATTAAGTTAAATATTTAACGGACAGTTAATTAATTGTTTATTAATTAACTAGTATAAGTCCAAGGGTTAAAAGTAACAAAAGAAGTTTAAGTTTCATTAAACTTCTAATTAAACTCTAAGGGCCAAAGTGCAAGGCATAAACCTATAAATAAGAGGGCATGTCTAAGGCTTAGAGGTTACTCACTAATCACAAGCAAAACCCTAATACTCCCTCCTCTCCCTTTCGGCCGAAACCAACCCTAAGGGGTTTCGGTTTCTTCGAGTTCGACGAACAACAAACACACCCGAAGGTGTGTTTCGGTTTCGGGTTCGACACACACACACACACACACACACGAGTTCGTGTGTTACTTTGTTGGTACAACGTGGTCTTGCAGCGTGTCCAGGTGCTGCAGTAGAGGTAGATCACTTCTTTAGCAATCTAAAGGTAATGTTCATCATCTCTTTCTTCTCGTGATCTCATTGTCTAGTAGAGATCCAGAAATGTGGTATTCAAGTTTCCGCCATGTGAATACTACAAGGTTTTCCTACAAGGTTTTCCTACAGTGGTATCAGAGCTCCCTACTAATCTCAATGAGATTCGGTTGAGTTTCTTTTCATCTAGAAAAGAAACCTAGAATTTCGACCAAGCATGTGTTCTTTAAGTTTTGAATGAACATTGGTTTAAATAGGGTTCTAGATAAAAAGAAATTAGGCTTCTTTTTTTTCCTTGTTTTTCCAAAATTTCGTGTATATATGTATATTATATTAAATTTTTTTTATCTTAGAAAGAACCCTAGAAAATTTAATCCAAGAAAATTGTTCAAGTCTTGAATAATTGGGTTGAATAGGTTTCAAGATAAAAAGAACTAGGTTTATTTCTTTTGTTTAGTAAATAAAACCTAGTATGTTTAATCCAAGCAAATTGTTCAAAGTTTTTTTGAATAATTGGAATAAATGGGTTTTAAGACAAATTAAGAAAAAGTTATGTTAAATTTTTCGTTTAAAAGTTTAACGGTTTATTTGTTTATTATTATTATTATTAACGAAAAATATTATATATATATATATATATATATATATATATATATATATATATATATATATATATATATATATATATATATATATATATATATATATACACACAAACGGTATTTAAAACTGAACCAACCGAGACACGGTTGGAACTCGGTTCGACGACCGAGTGGTCGACTAAAACCGAATCCACTGAGTTTAGGTTGGATGGTGTTTCTTGGAGACCAAGATATCCTTTTGATTTTAGTCCAAGATATGGTCTAAATCAACGAATAAAATCTACAAGTTATTATGTAAGATTTTATATTTGAAAGTCAATCTATAAGTTTTTTAGTTGACTAGTTTATTTAATTTTTCGTCTAAATAATAATAATTAGTATCAACATTTAAATTAAACCTAATGATTTTAATAGTTATTAAAATCAAGAAAATTATGAAATTAAGGAAGAAATAAGAAACCGGTATATGGGTAATTTAATAATTATCAGTTTGATAATTTAAATTATCAGTTTATTTATTTAATTAGATTGACATAACCCAAAAGAAGTGATATTGTGTTTATTTTATAATTTTCGAAATTTTTTATTTTCGGAAATTTTATAAAAGTTTTATTTTAAATACATAAAACACAAAACCAAGTCTTTAGGGTTATGGCATGGCAATTTTCCGAAAATTGAAAGCTTTATTTATTTTTCGTTTATTTATTATAATATGAAATATAAGATGGTGATTATAAACAGTTTGTCTAGAAAACCAAGATTTAATTATAAGATGGTAATTATAAACAGTTTGTTTAGAAAACCAAGGTATAAATTAATAAGATGATGATTATAAACAGTTTGTTTAGAAAACCAAGTTTTAAATTAATAATGGTAAAGTAAACAGTTTGTTTATAAACCAAGTTTTATAAAGACAAATTAAAAAAGGTGGAATTTATAAACAGTTAGTTTATAAAACCAAGTAATTAAAAACTGGCTAACTTTTCGAACAAAGGAAAATCCTTTTGAGAAAATCTTAGATCAGAGTGCAACCCACCTAATGGAACACCTCACTTGTTCAATGATATTCACATTGTAAGGAGAAATAACTTTAGATGTGGATTCAAATCATTGCGAGTGTTAGGGTGCGCAGGGTCTTGTGATAATCGGGAGTCCCGGCGCAAGGCATCGCAGTGTCTTAGGTGGTACGATCTATTTTGGTGATAATCGGGAGTCCCGGCCCAAAATGCACTAGAGGGATTAAAACATGTACAAGTTTGTTGTTCAACTTGATATCCCGAGGATCTAGGAATCATTTCTAGTCTAAGAGGCGATCGGTATGGCTATACCTACCAAAAATAGCGTGGCTCTAATGGGAAGTGCCCAAACCTTGCATTAGAGGACGTGAAATATGGGTCCTAGTCTAACTATTATTATTAAAAGGTAATAATGTTAGAAGTTATTTATTTATCTAATCTTACTTACCGTTTGTTTGTTTTTCTTATAGATGTCTGTACCGTCAGAAATTCCATTTTACTCACCAAATGAATCGCGAAAGTTCATCACTGGAAAATGGAAGCTTACTGGTCCAAACTACAAAGTTTGGAGGGTGCATTTTAGGAGTTACCTAAAAGCACATAATCTACTGTACGTGATAGACGAGGTGCCCAAGGGACAACCAGGGCAAGATGCCCAGGATGATGAGCTTGACGCTTATTATAAGTATCTGGCAGATGAATCACAAGTTATGTCGATTCTTATTCTTACTTCATTATCAGAGCTTACTGATAATCTACGTAAGAAACCATGCTATGAGTTTGTCCAGTATCTTGAGGAGACGTTTAAAGATAGTACTGAAGATAGCAAGCAATTCATTTTACAAGAAATCATTTCGTAGAAAATGAAAGATGATCAACCATTGAGTGACCACCTTATCAACATAAGGAGGTTACTAGATTGTCTCACCCTAGTTACTGGCACATCAAACGAGCATGAACAAGTCCTGTTCTTGTTTGGATCTCTCACTCAGTACTATCAGGACAGGGTAGTACGTATAGTCGGGAATTTTGATTTGAGTGTCGCATGTCTACAAGAGAATCTCTTGTGTATACGTGATGTTCAAAGGCTGGAGGAAGAATCTCTCCCTGAGATTCAGCAGGATGAGTTCTATGATTGGTTGAATGACTTTGCTGATTTGTGTTGCCCAACTTGTGGCAGCAAGGATATTTGCGAGCCCACGTCAGACGTGGGGTTATTGGACGCTGACTTTGTCAGCGATTCATGTATCTTTATGATTGATTGTCTCATTACTTCTAGTGAATCCTGGGTATTGGATACCGGATGTGGTCATCACATTTGCAATCATTTGCAGGGATTTAAGAAGAACAGGAGGCTGGGACGAGGGGATGTTGAACTACGAGTAGGCGAAGGTTCCAAGGTTGGAGCTGAAGCCATAGGAACATATCTTCTCAAGTTGCCTTCAGGAAGAGTCTTGGAACTTAAAGATTGTTATTATGTTCCTAGACTTATTAAGAATGTTATTTCTTTTGATTTACTTATAGACAGTGGTTTTTATTATGAGTTTTATGGAAAAACAATTTCGTGTTTAAAAGATGACATTTTATATTTTAACGCAAATTCTCATAATGGTCTATACATGTTAAATCTAAATAACATAGAACGAGACGTTTATCATATAAGTAAAAGATCCAAGAGTAACTTGAATCAAACTTACCTTTGGCATTGTCGTTTAGGTCATATAAACGAGACTCGCATTAAGAAGCTCCACGATGATGGAATTCTATAGCCATTTGATTTGGAATCATATGCAATATGCGAAGCTTGTTTATCTGGCAAGATGACAAAAGACCCTTTCAATCACTACCATGAAAGGGCAGGCGAGTTGTTAGGGATTATACACACAGATGTGTGTGGACCCTTTACTCCAGAAGCCAGAGGAGGATACCGCTACTTCATTACCTTTACTGACGACTTCAATAGGTATGGTTATGTCTTTCTTATGAGACTAAAGTCTGAGAGCTTTGACAAGTTCAAAGAATATCAGAGGGAAGTAGAGAACCAACTAGGCAAGAAAATTAAGTCACTTCGGTCTGACCGAGGAGGCGAATATTTGAGCCAAGAGTTCGACGATCATTTGAAGGAATGTGGGATTGTTTCACAACTCACACCTCCGTATACGCCTCAGATGAATGGCGTATCAGAAAGGAGGAATCGCACCTTGTTAGACATGGTACGTTCAATGATGTGTCGCGCCCCACTACCACTATCATTTTCGGGACATGCACTCGAGACTGCAGCGTTCACACTGAATAGGGTTCCGACCAAGTCAGTAGAAAAGACTCCGTTCGAGCACTGGACGGGGAGAAAACCTAAATTATCTTTTCTCAAGATTAGGGGTTGTGAAGCGCACGTTAGACGTAACTTCACAGACAAACTAAACCCTAAGTCAGATAAGTGTATCTTCATTGGATATCCAAGGGAAACCTTAGGATACTATTTCTATCATCAAGAAGACAACAAAGTCTTTGTTGCTTGGAAAGGTGTCTTCTTGGAGGAGAAATTTCTAGGAACTGAAACTCCAAGAAAATAAATAGAGCTTCAAGAAATTGAAGAGAACGAAGATCCACCGACGACTTCAGTCAAACCAGTAGTTCAACAAAGAATTGTTGATTCCCAACCAGACCCACCGGTTGAGGAAGAAGAGACACGCAATCCGCGTAGGTCCAGTAGACCACGCCAAGAACCAGATAGGTATCTTGGATTCATGATCGATGAAGATGATGGAAGTCTACTAGAACCATTAACCTACAGCGAGGCTGCTGATGGCATAGAGTCTGAAAGATGGCTCGAGGCTATGCAAGCAGAGATGCAATCCATGTATGACAACCAAGTCTGGGTGTTATCAGACTTGCCACCACAGTCTCGTGCTGTTGGATGCAAGTGGGTCTTCAAGAAGAAAACCGACATGGATGGAAAAGTTCATACTTACAAAGCACGACTCGTCGCGAAGGTTTTCACGCAAACACAGGGCGTGGATTACTCTGAAACCTACTCGCCAGTCGCCATGCTTAAGTCTATTAGAATTCTTATGGCCATATCAGCATATTACGACTATGAGATATGGCAAATGGATGTTAAAACCGCCTTCCTTAACGGGGAGTTGAATGAGGACGTATTCATGATACAACTGGATGGTTTTACCGATCCAAAGAATCCTGATAAAGTATGCAAATTGCTAAAATCCATTTATGGATTGAAGCAAGCATCTAGAAGTTGGAACTTGCACTTTGACAAAAGAATCAAAGAATTTGGTTTTGTCAAGAGTGAGTTCGAGGCGTGTGTCTACACAAAATTCTGTGTGAGCATAGTAATCTTCCTAGTCTTGTATGTTGATGACATACTGCTTATAGGAAACGATATACCAGCATTACAAGGAGTAAAATCCTGGTTAGGTAAATGTTTCCAGATGAAGGACTTGGGAGAAGCCGCGTTTATACTGGGTATAAAGATCTATAGAGATAGATCTAGGCGGCTTATTGGACTTAGTCAAAGTACATACATTGACAAAGTACTGAAGAGATTCAGTATGAGTGATTCCAAGAGAGGACTCATTCCAATGACACATGGCATTACATTGAGCAAAGCTCAGAGTCCCACATCTAGCAAGGAAATAGCTAGAATGAGTTTGGTACCATATGCTTTGGCAATTGGATCAATCATGTATGCCATGTTATGTACTAGGCCCGATATTGCTTACTCCATAAGTCTCACAAGCAGATATCAAAAGAACCCCGGTGAACCCCATTGGGTGGCTGTCAAGAACATTCTCAAGTATTTGAGAAGTTCGAAAGAAATGTTCTTGGTCTTTGGAGGTTCGTTGGAAGAATTGCGTGTAACTGGTTACACAAATGCAAGCTTCCAAACCGACAGAGACGATTACAAATCTCAATCGGGATTTGTCTTCACACTAAATGGAGGAGCTATATCTTGGAAGAGTCAGAAACAAGATACGATAGCAGATTTGACTACAGAGGCTGAGTACATTGCCACAAATGATGCTGGGAAAGAAGCCATGTGGCTTAAGAATTTTATCGAGGATCTTAGAGTTATTGCCAGTATCTCTAGACCCATCGAAATATTCTGTGATTATAGTGGAACAATAGCGCAAGCTGTTGAACCAAGAGAGCATCAAAAGACCAGGCATGTACGCAGGAAATATCACCGCATACGTGAGTATGTAAGAGAAGGTGATATTGTAATTAAGAAAACCACTAGCTGGACCAAATCTTGAGAAACATGCGCACGCTATAGGCATACAAACCTAAATATTGGTAGCTAGTAATGTTGATTAGATTCATAGACATGTTTGAAATCGATACATTATGTAATAACATTTCGTGTGATTGAAATAGGAGGTTTTACGTAATATTTTCACATTGTCTATTCTTAACATGTTTTAAACCTATCCTTGATACACAAAGTTTTTGAGTATCTAAATTGTCTGTGGTTGCTTGAATTTAGTGGGAGCTAGATTCAAGAATTAATACCATTATGAATATTTATCAATTTCATAGTTATTGAATAGAGAAACAAGTGTTGTTAAAATAAATATTCATAGATGTTTACAGAGTTTGCTAAACATTAGACGTGACCAAAAGATCGAGATTACTTCATGGAGCCCAAGCATGAGTAATTTCGAGTAGATGTCCTCTGACCTGAGACGTTTGGGTTTGAGACACGATGACTTCTGATCTTTAGCATTTATCTACCGTCACACCGTAAAAGAGTGATCATAAGGAACTTGACTAAGACAGCGTAAGTCGTGGGCAAGATAACGCAAATGTCAAGATGGAATTTGCACCTTCTTTAACTAGAAGAGATATTTCATGGCCGCTCGACGATTAAGACTACTGAAATGCATGGCCGCGCTCGGAGAATGATTAGATCATTTGGTAATCCGTTACTGCAGAAAATCGAAATCAGAGTCGAGAAAATTCGAGTATATAGAACAAGATCCCTGCTCCATGTCTATTACTCAAATTAAGAAATATCATGATGCGAAAGGAAAATCTGTTAGTGTTATTCATTTTATGAATATTATCTCTGGATGTAAGAGTTCTTATGACCTGGTTATCCTAAATGTCTGGCTAGGGACCGCTTTAGGCCAACGATGATCAGAAAAATATTTCTTAACTTGAACAAGTGGGAGTCTGAAGGATTTATGTGCACAGATAAGTACACGTGTCACCGTGTCCAATGTTATAAGACACTAAAGGGTCACACCACTACACACCCAATAATGGACAACCGAATAAAGTAAGTTGTGTGGAATAATTAACTAGTTAAGTTAATTATTAAGAAGAGAATAAATAATAATAGTTAATTATTATTTGTGAGGATGGTTAAATATTAAGTTAAATATTTAACCGACAGTTAGTTAATTGTTTATTAATTAACTAGTATAAGTCCAAGGGTTAAAAGTAACAAAAGAAGTTTAAGTTTCATTAAACTTCTAATTAAACTCTAAGGGCCTAAGTGCAAGGCCTAAACCTATAAATAGGAGGGCATGTCTTAGGCTTAGAGGTTACTCATTAATCACAACCAAAACCCTCATACTCCCTCCTCACCCTTTCGGCCGAAACCAACCCTAAGGGGTTTCGGTTTCTTCGAGTTCGACGAACAATAAACACACCCGAAGGTGTGTTTCGGTTTCGGGTTCGACACACACACACGAGTTCGTGTGTTACTTTGTTGGTACAACGCGGTCTTGCAGCGTGTCCAGGTGGTGCAGTAGAGGTGGATTACTTCTTTAGCAATCTAAAGGTAATGTTCATCATCTCTTTCTTCTCGTGATCTCATTGTCTAGTAGAGATCCAGAAATGTGGTATTCAAGTTTCCGCCATGTGAATACTACAAGGTTTTCCTACAAGGTTTTCCTACAGTGGTATCAGTACTATGGTCACTTCTTAGTTACTTGACCTTCTTGCCTTTCTGAAGTTCTTCGCTTTTGATAAAGGCAATGATTTCTGTGGTTGCATCTGATTTGGTCTTGAGAAAGATGACCCAAGTGTATCTTGAGTATTTATCAACCAAGACTAATGTGTAGATCTTTTTGGCCAGCGATGGTGTACTGATGGGGCCAAAGAGATCCATATGTATCATGGTAAGAGGTTCATTAATAGAATGATTGACTTTTGATTTGAATGAACTCTTCTTCTGCTTGCCCATTTCACATGCTGAGCATAACTTATCTTTAGAGTATTTATGCCACATCCAGTTCAGTTCTGGATTGAGTTTAGAAAGCAGGCAGACTCGAATAGTAGGATCTAGTTCAGATCGGTTGACCACATAGACATCTTTTTCTCTTCTAGCAATGAGTACATGTTGCCCTTTGTCATTGTAGATAATTCCTGCAGTCTTCCTGAAGCGAGCTTCATTGTCATCATCACACATCTGACTGATACTGAGCAGATTATGTTTAAGACCCTCTACATAGGCAACTCTTTTAAAAGTTATGTTGCCTGCCTTGATTACTCCATACCCTCTTGTTTTTCCAACTGAATCATCCCCAAACTTGACAGAAGGCCCCTTCTCTGGTGTATAATTTAGAAGGTACTCTATACTGCCAGTTATGTGTCTTGAGCAGCCACTATCCAGGTACCATTTTCTATCACCCTGCACAAGACACAAAATAATGATTAGTTCTTTTTAGGAACCCATTTTTGAATGGGACCTTTGGTAGGAGAAATAGGTTTAGACTTGATCTCTTTAGTTGGAGAGGTCAGTATCACTTTAGGAGAAAACTTGGAGGTTTTCTTTGGTGATACTGATTTAGACTCTCTCATTTTCTTTGGTACTGAGTACCTAGGACTTGAGATATCAGTCCAGCATTCATCTCCTTTATGACCAGTATAATGACATCTATAACATTTTCTAGGTCTGTTTCTGAACATATTTTCATATGGAATTTTAGAAAATTGTTTTTGTTTTGGTTGACCAGTATGAGTAAGTTTTGAAAACTTTTGACTTAAGACTTTAATCTGATCACCAATAGATTTTAAAATGTCATTTTTGTCATTTTTTACGGTTGGTTTAATATCATTTTAACCGGTTTAGGAGGAGATGGATCTGGTTTCTTCTTTTTATCTGGCAAAGAAGTCTTATTATTTTTAGACTTCTTGTTTTTGCCACTTGAAGATCCTATTGAAGTTGTGTTTTGTTTATCATGTTTTAGAATTACAACTTTAACAGGCTCTTTAGATTCTTTAGTACATGACTTTTATGTTCCTGCAACTTCGGTATTAGATAAAACACTAGAAGTAGAAGTAGTATCATTATATTTTTTAAAAGTAGTTGTATTAAACAACAATTCAAATGGAGGAACAACAGTTGTGTCATATTGCACAACTTCGAGTTCAGTATCAGAAATTTCCTTTTCCGGAAATTCAATAATGAGCTCTTGTAGTTCAGTGTAGCACTTTGAACATATGGAGGGACCAATAGGTTTATAAAAAATAGTTTTATCCTCGTCATTTGACTCAGTTTGACATCCAAATAAATCAGCAAAATTGTTTCTATTTTTTATTTGACAAACTGAATAGGGTTCATATCTGAAAATTCTTAAAATAAATCAGCAAAATTGTTTCTATTTTTTAACTGAGGATCAACACCAAGTGCAGCTCTCACATTTTCTGGAAATTATTGATTTCGACATTTATTTAATTTAATAGATGCATTTCCCCAAGATATACACTGATTTTCAAATTTTTCTTTGGTTAATGTCTTGTAAGTTTAAAAAATTTAATTCTAAATCTTTAAATTTTGCTAATTTATCTAAGTGTTCATTATTTACCCTTTCAAGTTCAAGAATAGTTAATTTTAAAGCTTTTTCTTTATGTACCAAAGTTTTAAGATCAACAATCATGTACTAAAAAATCTTTTCTTTTTCATTCACTGAATAAGTTAGAAGGGAACTCACCTTGTACCTGAGTGGAATCCCAATCAGTATGAACACTCATACTCTCAGCTTCTTTGATATCTTTCTCAAAGGAGCTCTTCAAATCCTCTTCAATGAAAGCCATAAAGGCTTTGTTTTCAACTTCTTTCTCATCATCACTGAGCTCTTCATCCATCCAAGCTTCAGAGTAAAGGGCTTGATGAGGTGCTCCATTCCCTGCTGCACCCATGCCCTTGCTCTAGTTCTTCAACTTGACATACTTGTCTCTATACCGTTTAGCTCGGTATGCAATCTTGTCATTTTGATCAGTTCCAGTTGACTTAGTATGACAGTTGGCAACAATGTTTCCACGCTTTCCACACCTGTAACATAGACTTGATCTTGGGTCAGTATTGGAAGAGCTAACACCCAGCCTCTTCTTCTTCAACTAATCCAGCTTCATAGACATGAGAGCCATTTGAGTTTCAAGCTCCTCTGCCTCAGCATCAGCAAGATCAACCTCTGGCTCTTCAGGCTCAGTAACAGTATAGGCCTGTTGCACAACTAGAGCCATGCCAGTGGAAGTCTTGTCAGTTTTCTTCCAGTTGATCAGTCTTGCAGCATTGTTCTCCTCATGATTCAACATTAGACCATACAAAGTTTGAAGAGTGTATATTTCAATGTTGTTAGCAGCATTGACAGAGTTTGTCATATCAAGAAATCGTTGAGGAAGACTGTCCAGAAATTTTTGAACAATTTCTCCTTCTTCCTTCACAATCCCTACACTGATGAGATCATGGATAACATTATTGAACCTGTTATAGAGAGTGGTGATGTCTTCATTAGGACTTGAGAAGAAGTTATCATACTTCCTTCTCATGTTGCTTTTTCTCTGAAACTTCACCTTTGCTATGCCTTCATAGGTGACTAATAAGATATCCCACATAGCCTTAGCAGTTGGCAATTTCATAATTGCATTCAATATCTCCTTGGTAACTGCATTACCAATCACCCCCTTAGCACTGGAGTCTAGAATGTACAACTGACGGTCAGTATCAGTCCATGTATGCTTCAGTTTAGGAACTGTTCTTGTGCTCTCAGGAGCATCATCAGTAGCTGCAACGGGTTCCACAGTTTGTGGAATGATGGGACCATCAGACAGTACTGTGAGCATTTCATGATGTATGGACTCAAGATACCATTGAGCCTTCAACTTCCACTGATGGAAGTCTTTGCCATCAAAGATTGGTACTCCCTTTCCAGACATAACTGGTGCAATAATAGAAGACATTTTTGATTTTGTGGGTTGGGAAGGGTAAGTATAAGGAATGGCTTCCAGGGTAATAGATCGACTAAATAAGATTATATTTAGCCTGCTCTGATACCAGTTGTTAGGTCACAACAACCCTGGATTTCTTGTTAATTGTTAACTTATAATTTACTTAAGACAATTAAGGTGTAAAACACAGTAATTTAGTCAAAAGTATAATATTCCACAAAGTGTGGCTTGTAGCGGAAATACAAGACCACTTGAATAATTACAAAGATGTATGAAAGAACGTGTAAATTTGTAAATACTCCTTTGCAAAGTGATCTCTATTTATAATGATATAGAGATCTTACATAATGGGCAAAGGAGTAATCGAATGACTGGTCAAGGAAAATGACTAAGATCAAGGGATTTGATCTTAGTCAGTTACATGTGAAAATGTAACTCAGTCCTTCTACTCAGTATTGGATTTCCAATGCTGAGTACTGATACTGAGTGGCCAATACTGCCCACTCAGTATCACACCTAAACATAGCAAATATATTCTACAAATTATTCTAGCTAGTCTAGGTTGTCTTGTTATCTTAAGATCCTAAAGGGGTAAGGCTTTTTGCCTTAACAATTCTTGAGCTTCTTCAAGCATTTTCTTACGACCTTCGCTAATATTATTCGGTACGGCTTTGGCTAGGAATTTCCAACTTTTCAAAATTAATTTTTGCCTAGCCATTTTTGCAACCTTAGCGATATCGTTAGATTGCTTATGGGAGGTTTGCCTAACCACATCCAAAGTGTCCAACTTAATGGACCTTGAAGAAGTTGTGGCATCAGACGAAGACGAAGTTTTTTGAGTTTTCTTACTAAGACCGCGGCCGGGGGGCGCCTCAACGGGTCATCTTGGAACAATGCATGCATGTTAGCCGGTGCCGTCGTCCTTGTATCCATGCTAACCGGGTCGTTGTCTTCATCGAGGCTTATCGGCTCGGTATCCATGACGCCTTCAGAAAACTAGAACTTTGGGCAATCTTTTACCACTTCCCAACAGTCCTCGTATATAAAAAGACGGCCAACATTTTCATGGAATTGTTGACGAGAAGCTTTAAGAATGTCCTCGTCTCGCGTACCGCTTCAACGAATGTCGTTTAAAGAATTGTATATAGTAATGAAATTTTTCACGTCAGCCGCTATTTTGGACCATTTGCCCGTTAGTTGGTTCGTGTTACGCTTCACAGAAGCAACCAAGTTGAAGTCCTGGAGAATCTGGCCCCAATGGACCGTATGTTTTTTGCTATTCCCCTTAACACCATCTTCGGAGTTATGAATCCAACGTTGGGCTAAAATAACCACGTCTTGGGTTGACCACTTTGTTTGTGCCCTTTTTGGCACCGCCTTTTCTTTCCTTTTTTCTTTCCCTTTTCTTGTGGGTGTCGGTTGTGGTTGGGTGTCCCCCACATTTTCGGATGGTGATTGTGATTGGAAATTTTGTGAAAAGAGAGGTGTGTTTGGTGGAGGTTGTTGGAATTGGAAGTTGGGTGGTGGTTGTTGGTATTGAAAGTTTGGTGGTGATTGTTGGTATTGAAAGTTTGGTGGTTGAGAGTAATGAAAGTTGGGTGGTGGTTGTTGGTATTGAAAGTTTGGTGGTAGTGGTTGGTATTGGTAGTTTGGTGGTGGTTGAGAGTAAGCCCCAAAACCAAGCGATGATGTCGGGTTGCTTGTTTGACCAGAAGAAGAACCGGCCGGTGAGGGTGGGGGATCAATGAGGGTCGAATTAAATAACTTTCACACGTCGTTGGATACCGATAATTGACGTCTCTTGGACATTTTTTTGCAAGTTTGGGAGGAAGTATGAATTTTTTGAGAGATAAAGAAGGTGAATGTGGTGTAAAAAATAGAAGAAATGAGTGGGTAATGAGTGGGAATTTTTGAATTTTTTTAAGTTTTTTTGAATTATTACCGTTTAAAAAAAATAAAAAATAAGAAAAAAGTTTTTTTTTTATTAAACGGCTAAAAAGTACCGCCGGGTCCCACAATCTCCGTCTCTCGCCTCGTCTCCAAAGCCGCGCACCTCAAACCGGCGCCACTATCAGCGGACCGTGACAATGGTGCCGGTACCAGTGGAAAACCGACGGTGCCAACCAGCGGTACCGTTGACACCGGTGTTATAGTTTTTTACCCCACCTTTTGGTTATTTTTCAGAACCAAAAACTAGGTTGCCGGCGGACGGTTTGGTCGCCAATTACACGTAGACGTAGTCTTAGTGAAAAATGAAATAAATACTATCATAAAACGACAAATTCATATTCTGGGTTTTTCTAAAATAATGACATTAATAGCTGGTATGTCTGTACTTTATCATTACACAATGAACAAGACACAATTTTATATAATCCTCCTTCCGTCCACCTTCCATTTGTCAAGTTCTTTCCCCCTTATTTCTCTCTCTCTACCAACTCTATGCATATAAACCTCCATTTATCTCCTTCCACTTCAAATAACAAAACTCATATCTCAAATATATTAATCAAACACTTTAATTTCTACCGAAGATATCAAAGTGTGTCATTCACCGGCCATGGCCATATCTCCAAGAAAGCTTAGAAGTGACGTGTATTCATACACATACCAAAATGACTCAAATACCCCTTTGGTTATCTCAGTTCTTGCTTCTTTAATTGACCGAACTTTGGCTAGAAACCAAAGAATTAGTAGAAAGTGCGGTGCCACTATGTTAGCAAAAACTAGTTCCAAAATTATGATTTTTGATTGCCATGAGACACCGGATATGACCATAAAGTCGTATCTTGAACGAATTTTTAAGTACACGAAAGCCGGACCCTCGGTTTATGTGGTGGCGTATGTGTATATCGATAGGTTTTGCCGATCACAACCGGAGTTCAGGATAACTGGCCGGAATGTTCATAGGCTTCTTATTACAACTATTATGGTGGCTTCTAAATATGTTGAAGACATGTAAGTTTTTTCATCTTAAAATTTTCAAATATAAAACTTTCAACCTCACATTGATCATTGTGAATTTGTGATTGTGATTCATCCTTATATTTTTATGCAATGTTCAATTATGGTTTTTATATAAAAAACTTAAAAAGTAACATTTGAAAATACTAGACATTTGTTTGTCAATCAATAATATTTTTTCTGAAATTTGTAGCATATAAAACATAATCACTATATATGATTAGGTTGTTTTTTTTATTTAAGATATTCAAATTCTTAATATTCCAAAATATATGATTGAGTTGATTCTTTAAGTTGGTAGCTCATAATAATTTGCTTGTGCTTTTCCTCCTAATTAAAAGGAAATGTTATGTTATATTCTATTTGTAAAGTCCAATATATTTCCTCGGAATACAAAATTGACATGACCTATATTTTTGTAATTTTGTAGTTATATTTTTCAAAAAATATTACTTTCAGACAAACTTAATGACATTAGTTTGAGGTCTAATTAATGATTGTTCTGACAATTTTTGTGATATAAAATTACAGGAACTATAAAAATTCATATTTTGCAAGAGTTGGTGGAATAACAACAAAAGAAATGAACAACTTGGAGCTTAATTTTCTGTTCTTGATGAATTTCAAAATGCATGTTAATGTGAGTGTTTTCGAGAGTTATTGTTGTCATTTAGAGAGAGAAGTTAGCATCGGTGGTGGTTATCATATTGAGAAGACTTTACGTTGTGCTGAAGAGATTAAATCTCAACAAACCGAAGACAGAGGATTTAACCGAATAACCCGAATTACTTTATAAAGTATATTTTAATTATAAGTGTTCATAATATATGTTTGTTAGTTATATGTTGTAGATGTATAAAGATATGTAGCAAGAAAATAGTGGTACTTTATTTATTTATTTATTCTTTTCTTGAAATAGAGTTAATTTACTTCATTGAGATTTAACGTGTCAACCCTTTATAGTCAATAAATCTGTATAAGATTTCGATCATAACCAACGATCGTAACATCTCGATCTGATCTTGTTTGAATTTAGTAAGTTTTTTTAACGACACCAAATTTACTCCAAATTGTCCAAACATGACTTAACTCGTGACTTATAAATTATGAGCAACGTACACCTTACACCAAACTACTAGTCTACAAACTTTGGATTTTGATTATAATAAACTAATGAACTAACCGAATAAGTACTGACTCGTAAAAATAGTTTGATGAACTTCTTAACTTCAATAATACAGTTCAACACTCTAAAACTAAGACCATTAATAAAAGATATAGTAATTTAAATTGTTATATATTTGTACTGAAATATCATTATTGTCAGGATCAAATAACCAAACAAGTTATTGAATCACAGATCTACTCAACAATAGAAGTTACAGCGGATTAACACTATGTTGATTGAATAAAAACTATGTAAACTGTAAATCGAATAAGAATAAATAAGAACACAGTTTATCACAAAAAGCTTCAATGTATTAATTTGATCGATCAATACACGTATGTTTACAATTCATAAGGAACTATATATAATAGTCCTTGAAACCTAAAACTTTAACCTAGTTATTCTAGGAATAGATTACAATCGAATTACAAAGAGATATACATTCTATAACTAATTCTACTAGAATCTCGGATACGATCTGTTCTTTTTATCGACATCAATAGTAAACAACATTATCAGTAGTAAGTCCAAGTCCAGTAGTAATTTGCTTTTCTGCCCCATCAGTACTAACTTGTATATCACCATTAATTCTTCATCATTACTAACTGCAGCATCAGTATTAGAATATGTATATCTCAACAATCTCCCCCTAAACTTATTAATTCACTTTGAATTAATCAAGTTTCTTTTCCTCTTCATCTTCTTCTTTTTCTCTTCCAACTGTTTGGCTCTTCTTTTATCACCTTCAATTGTCTGTTGATTTCTCTGTTTCCTTTGTGCAATAATATATTTGTTGTTTCTCTTCACAAAGTAATTCAACTTTTCAGCAAACATAGCAACATCATGAGGTCTCATGAAGGAACAGATAGTGATTTGATACATTGTTTCTTCAGAATGTGGATATTCTCTTTCAAATAGAAACAATTCACATTTCTTACCGACTCTTTCAAAGAAGTACATATTGACTGTTGGTAGCACATTCCAAGCATAAAAAATTTCTTTATTAGTGAATTTCTCAGGATAATCATCTGGATAAAAAGCAGCATCTATCATTTCAGTTAAGTATCCAGCACCTGAGTTTCTCCAAGACTTCTTTGACATTCTTGGCTTACCAATAATTAAGACTTTAATTATATCACTTCTTGTTAATGACATAACCATTGGTTTCCAAGCACTGAACGTTTGAGTTGATTTATCTTCTCTAATTACTTCTATCATATCATTCACAACTCTCCAGTTAATAATGGGATTGTCTTGTAGAGGAGCTATTGGAAGATCAAGTATTTGGGAGTCTTGTTTAGTTTTCTTCCTTGCTTCTTGTTCTGCTTCTATGCTTTCCTTTTTTTGGCAGTTATGGTTGATGATTCACCAGTCTTTGGAATTCTAGTCATCACTAATTTAGGATCAATTTCTACCAAGTTTGTTAATTTGTCTTCTTCTACTTCTGGTTCAGCAAGTTCTTTCTTTTTCTCAATGCAGTACCTTTCAATGATGGTTATTAATTTCATTCTTCCAAAGGATTTTGCATTGTGACCTCGAGATTTTAGGTATGAGATCATATCATTTTTCTTCTCTGCAAATTGTTCAGGCATATCTTCTTTCAGTTGTTTGCATTCTTTCACTTGTGCTTCAAGATGATCTATACTTTCTTTTTCAATTTGTTTTATTTTACTCAGTTCTTCTTGTTGATCTTCTTCTAAAAACTCTTCAATCTCTTGAATGACTGCATTTTTCATCTTTTCTTCTTTAGCCTTTCTTTTATCTTCAAGAGCTTGAGTCTTAGCACACTTCCTTTGATATCTAATTCTTTTCACCTTCCAGACATCTCTCTTCAAAGGTCTAACCAAATTTATTTTGTTCACCATAAAGTGACCTAGAGCTCTGTGTGGGTAATCGTCATCAAAATTTTCTTTTCCTTTACCAACACATATTAAAGGTGGAGTATATTTCATATCAACAACTGGATTTATTGTGATTGATGGAGAAAAAGTATGTACTTTATCCTTTGTTAATATTTTATGGTTAGGAGGTAAAGCACATTCATCAACTTCATCCTAGTTCACATTATCATCAATATCTGGGATGATAAGTGGTTGTAATTCTGGAGTTGGAGGCCTTGGGATGATCACAGCTGGTTCAACAAGATCTGGTATTTCTTCATCTGATTCAGTAGTAACCAAGGTGGTTTCTACTGGTATTGTAGCTGTTTTATGTATTACCAGTTGTTGTGAGGAGTCTACTACTGGAGAGGTTGTTGTTGTAATTACTACTGCTAGGGTATCAGTAGTAACTGGAATGTTTGTTTCTGTTGTTGGAATATTTACTACTGATGTTGTTTCTTCTTCAATTGGATCAGTAGTAACAACCTCTGTTTGTTCAATAGCCTCAGTAGTGTCCATGGGATCAGTAGTACCCATGACTTCAGTAGTAACTGGAGAAGGTATTTGCTCTGCTGCTGGTGATTATTGTGCAGACATAAATACATCTTCATCCATACTTCTGACTCCTCTATTCAGGTCTTCACCAAAACTTTGACATGTTTCACCATGAGCTTCTCTAAGGTTTAGGAGGGAGGCTGTTGTTGCTGCAATGGAATGATCAATCATACCCTGTATGTGATCCTTCTCCCCCTTAGTGATCTCAAATTGTTGAGCCTCACTATCAGCAATCTTCTTCTGTAACTTTCTAATTATATTTGATTGCCTTTGAAGCCTATAATTGAACCTCTTCTGCCTTCTGTTCAATGCATTGATATAGTGCTTCATGTAGCTCTGGTCTTTCCTTGATTGTTTAATAATTCTAGGCAATGTTGTACAGTGCTTTCAAGGTTTTCCTTCCTATCCGTCAATTTGGTTTGTTCAATACTGCCCTCACTCCTTCTAGGTGGATCATCGGGCTTGTTTGGTACATTGGCTTTAAGGTTTTCCATCCTTTCCATCAATTCAGGAATTTTCATTTACCCTCATCACTGCTTGGTGATTCATTGGGTTGTTTAGATACTCTCTTCTTCCTAGAAGAAGCAGAACTACCTCCCCTTGTGGTTTCTTGGCACCGGGGTCCTTTAAATGCTGCCTCAAATGTTGAGTCATCACTTAAAGTTGCCTAGGTCAGGGTCCTAATGATGTTCTCACTAGCTTGTGCACCAGCCTTTGGTGCATCAGTAGTGAGAGCCCTTTCCTCATGCCCTCTCTCCTCCTTGGAGGACAACTCTTTGAGCCCGGGGTGTGACTCGGTGGGTCCCCTGGTGTCCTTTGAGGAAGTTATCTTCCTTTTATAGATTTTAGAAATTTGTTTGGCTATAGGTTGGTCTACCTCAGAGTGAAGAGTAGCACTCTGAGGTTTATCTACATTCACCTGGGACACATTCAGGACATTTGTTTGTGTGGGTGATTGAGTGGACTCATGGGATTGTGTTTGGGCTGTTTTGAGTGATGGAGTGGGTTGGGGTTCAATGGGGTGGCTTGAACCTTCTCCAGTAGGTGGTTGATCATAGATCATGTTTGGGAACAATGGAGTAACTTTGCCAGAAAATTTAAATTGTTTTCTCATATTTGAGTACACCTTTCTATTTAATTCAAGTGTAGGAAAAATGTTCTTTGAACTTGAAATATTTTGAATTTCACAGTTTAAAATGTGTGCAAGGAATCTTAGATACATTAAAAATTTGAAGATGATATGTTTGCAAGCATTCCTTCAAAAATCATATTAGAAAAATTGAATACCTGTCTGTGCACAGACAAACAACAGCAGATGCTATTGATTTGTTGAACTCATTCCATGTACTCTTTTTAGGTGAGATACAATTTCCATTGGGGTGAAAGAAGACATTTTTGAAAAGTGACTATATCAAGTCTTCCTTCATACCCCATGTTTTTAAGATTTTCAGCAAGAATCTCCTTAGGAAGAGAGAACATACCTGTTTCATCATTCAGTTGTAGATGTTGTCTGATGGATTTGTTGCCTTCAATCACAACTTCCCACATGGAATAATCAGTAATAAGCATGTATTGCTTAATTTTGTTTTTTCACATCCCAAAGTTGTTGGGAGTGAGAATTGGAATCTTGTTAGCCTGAGTGCTTTCATTGTTATCAGTCATGATTAACAATTTTGTTAAGAGACTTTTTGATTGTTCTTAATTCGTAGATCCAGAACCTCAAGCTCTGATACCACTTGTCAGGATCGAATAACCAAACAAGTTATTGAATCACTGATCTACTCAACAATAGAAGTTACAGCGGATTAACACTATGTTCATTGAATAAGAACTATGTAAACTGTAAATCGAATAAGAATAAATAAGAACACAGTTTATCACAAAAAGCTTCAATGTATTAATTTGATCGATCAATACACGTATGTTTACTATCATAAGGAACTATATATAATAATCCTTGAAGCCTAAAACTTTAACCTAATTATTTTAGGAATAGATTACAATCGAATTACAAAGAGATATACATTCTATAACTAATTCTACTAGAATCTCGGATACGATTGGTTCCTTTTATCGACATCAGTAGTAAACAACATCCTCAGTAGTAAGTCCAAGTCCAGTAGTAATTTGCTTTTCTGCCCCATCAGTACTAACTTGTATATCACCATTAATTCTTCATCAGTACTAACTGCAGCATCAGTATTAGAATATTTATATCCTAACCATTATTATATTTAATTATGAATGTGGCATAAATTTGACATGTAACTAGTGTTTGATAATTACATCAAATATGAAAACGAACAATCACTTCGTTGTCTGATGTGATATTGTTATCTTCTATCTTTCTGAATGTAATGTCTGTTTAATCATGATGTAATTGGAACAATTATGATAGATATTAGAGAGACATAGATGGATTAGTGTAGGGAGAGAAAGTGCTTGTATATTGGATGATTCAAAATGTGATTACAAGTCTTAATGACAACGAGTTTTGTTTTTATTCAAATAATAAAGAGGGAACTCTAAAAAAAAATAGTTCAGCAATGTTATCACCATAAGAGTTCCAAAACAATATAAAAAAATATAATAAGATGCTAGAGCGTTAACTTTGTAAAAGTACTGACAATGAGTTAACTTTAACAATATATATACCCCATGTACTATTTTAGTCCCCAACATTCTAGTAAATTGTAAAATTTGTTTAGTCCAACAATCTTGTAGAGACGAAAACAATTAATAGACAATTATATCAATCTATTGCAATAAAAGTGAGCACTTTTTAGCTATCATTAACACCGCTCCCAATGGTTTGGCAAACTGATACGGCCATTAGTTGTTGCCAAATCAGCGTCACGCCAGCTCACCCTCCAACCGACACTAAACTGACGTACCCATGCCAACAATACCACTTTCCTTTAATTTTTTGGGACCCACCATTACAAAACACACACACACAAAATACCCCCTTGGACCCACCCATTCAACCGGCGGCACACACACCGCTTGTCCTCAAACCGGCGTGGCTCAAACCGGCGGCAAAGTGGCGAGGCCGTGCCAACGGTACCACCAAACCGGCGAGAACCGGCGGCAAAGGGCGGTGCCCGTTGGCACCCGTCTAATGGATGACATAACCAATTGGTCTAGATCAATTGGCTAGTAGGGTTACCTTTGGGGGTTTGTCTTCATGGTGTATTGGGTTAAAGCCTTGCTGAGGGCATTTCTTAGGAAATTAATAAAAAGGTGGGGTTTATTCCCCAAAAAAGGGAGAGATTTTCGAGGAATGCATGCTAACCCGTTTGGATGTCACTGCGTATGTCAAAACACTAACTTACTAACTTGCCGTTCAAAATAAATATTAATGGATGACATATGATATTTAAACTAATTATTAACTTTAATAATTATCAAATGATCGTTTTCAAAACTCACGTAATATGGGACACCCTTAATCAAACCTTATGTAACAATTTAAAAGGTTATGCAATGTAATCCCTCAATATGAAAAGATTGGTGTTGGGTTTGTGAGGTGAAACGGGCGGTTAGGAAGCATTTTGTTTAAAAGAGTGAAGTTAGGTGGGATACATAGAGGGGACAAGCTGAGTTGTAGTCATTAGTCATTCAATCATCACAATTAAAGATTAAATAGACGTTTGGCAATACTTTAATTCATCATCTAGTTCCTCACCAAACGACCTCCAACAATATCAATCAACCAAGATGTTATAGGCCTTGGGGTGATAATTTATGACCTCATTTGAAAACTATACAAAAATAAACAACATAATTAAGTTGAGAGATAATAATCATTTGTTGAAGAGCTCGGATAAAGGGGATTTCCCGTGGATTAAATGGGTTCCTTCTAAGGTGGGTATAATGGTTTGGCAGACATATAATGCTCGTCTCCCGTCCAAGGTAAATCTCCAACATTGCAACATCCCTATTGTCTCCCCATATTGTTTCCTTTGTGGTTCGGAAAGTGAGTCACAGGAGCATCTTTTTATTCACTGCTCTGTTACGAGGCAGCTTATTTCAGAGTTCGGTAGGTGGTGGGGTGCAAACCCTCAAGTTGTTGTCAGTATTAAAAGCTTGCTAAATTGGGGTCATGATATCGGTCTTTCGGGAAAGAAATGGAAGGCTTTTTCTGCAACAATTCAATGTCTCATGTGGTGTGTTTGGAAGTTCAGAAACGCTAAAATATTGGGTTCTAATTCCAGGGGACGTCAGGCGCTAATCTTTAGTGAGGTGCAAAGTATCACATACTTTTGGATCAAGAATAGGGCAAAGTCTAGTTTTTTGAATAATAAATGGGTTGAGTGGTGCTCTAACCCTATGTCTTGCTTGTAATCTCTTTTCTGTATTATCGTTTAAGTTTTCTGTTTTTGTATTTTTTTTTTCCTAGCTTCTTGCTAGTTTTATAACGAAGCCGTTCAAAAAAAAAAATTGAGACAAATAAATATCGGGTCAGTTCTGAGTTATCCCAACTGCCCGTTTATTAAACGTTTAGATTCATGTTAATGTTAATCTAAAGGGACCGACTCGCCAACCCGATTAATTATTAAAATATGTCTAAAATATATATATTTATACTTTAGTAGTTTATAAATGTATTTGAAAAATTGTAAATTTAAAAAAAAATTACTTTAATAAGTTCTACATACATATTTAAAAGTGTGACTTGTTTGACTAGTTCAAACCTCTAACATATTCATGTTAAAAGTAAACACCTTAAAGTTGATATACTAGTATTTAATATGTACATAGTCTGTTTCAAATTGAATATTTATAACCTGTCAATCCATGAACTCGAATGTGACTCGGATTCTCACCCCTTAATGTGAACCTTGTGTTTTTTTTAACAGCAAGTTAATAGGTTAGTGGTTCGAGCATAAACAGTGACATCCACAAGGGGCAATATGTTTTCCCTCAAACTCTCTACCTATTGGGAATAAACTCCACCACCTTTTAATTTCCAAGTTTTACCTCCAACAAGGTTTGAACCCAAGACCCTTTAAAAAAAAACTTCAAGATTATCTTTGGTGGCCAATTGATCTAGACCAATTGATTCAACCTTGCGTTGAACTTGTGTTTTGTTTTCTTTATATACTAGTAATTATTCTTTACTAAAATCAATCAAACCAATGACTCACTCAATTCAATAGTCATCTCATAGATTTCATGTCTTTCCTTTAGTGTAATACATCAACCCACATGTTTAGACATTATGTTTCTCTAATTTCTAATCCCCGTCTTATTCTTATTATTCACGTTTGAGTAACCGAAATATAAACTGATAACCATATGAGATATTATATATTCATGTTAGCTAGGAGTAGCTAGTCTTTAATTATTTTCTTTTTGTTATTGACATGGGTCAAGATTTCATTAACATATTTTGTAAGCATAATTATTATAGGACCATCATAATGTGAAACCACCCATGTAATATGTTTGATACATTGAATCTTCATAACAAATGAAGTTATGATCTGATTTTGATTCTATTAATGTATATGTCCCCTCATAATTCCTGGCTTCCCTCATGAGTGACAATTTTTTTTTGGGATACATGGACTATTTTATCATATAAACGGATGGACGTCTCTGAAATTCTAATGTCCCTGTGCGAATTGATGAAAATGTGCCATCTATATACAAGATTTACATAAAAAATTGGAATTTTTTTATTTTTTTCTATTAAATTATTAAATTAACTTAGAATTTTAAGATTATATATAAGAGATTTATAAAAATTGAGCACCCATAAAACGAGGGCTCTGTGCGACTGCACCTTTACCACACCTTAAAGACACCCCTAACATTTACATGTGCTGACAAACAACCAAAATTATATACTATTATATTTTATTAATCACTGTTTCGTTAGTCTACAATTTTAATATTTACTTTGATATATACTTTAATAAAGTGTTTTAGTTTTGTTAAATCATAAAGTTATTGATTAAAATCAATAAAAAATTGAACTTGTGAGTTAACAAGTAAGAGTTATGTTCTAAGAATTCTTCTCTAAAATAAAGTTTCACGAACAAATTTTAGTTATTTGGAAAAAAAAAACTTTCAAAATCAATCTCTTAACCACCATATCTGAAACGACCCGAAATGTGTAAATAAATAAATTTATAAAAATTATGATAAATAAGATAAATCGTTTAGAGAACGTAGGAATTGGTTTCGTGTCATTTGGACACCGTATGAGAAAGTTATGGGCGAAACCGGGTCGAGACAACAACCAAAAAATGCAGCCCTGCTGCACTTGGGAGTTCACGCCGCGAAGGGAAGTTCCCGATCGGGAACTGTCTACCGAAGGTTGGGCTTTTGTGCGTGAAGTAGTTCACGACCAGTTAGCGACCGCGAAGTTTGCGAGTAGGGAAAGTTAGCGACGCGAAGTAAAGTTCACGCCGTGAACTATGGTCGAGCAGCGTTAAGTCGGGTTTTGGCTCATTTGATGCCATATCAAAACACTAGTTTCTCCTTTGGCGATTTTCGAGCTTGAGGACTGATTGAGGTCGAATCCTTCACAAATCTTTGGTATATTTCACTCCTAGTTGAAGATTAAAGGTATATCTTCACTCTTTGATCTTCGTAGCTTAAGATCTATGTATTTTGATGTATGGGTTTGAAACCCTAGTTCTAGGGGTGATGGGTTATGGTGATATAAGTGATGTATACACTTAATAGATGGTATATTATCAAAGGAAACAAGTGTATGATTATGATTTGTAAGAATCTTAAGGATTGGTTAAACCTAGGGTTTGGTAAATCACCATAATTGGGGGAAATGTGTTAATAAGTGTTATCTAGAGATAGATGGACACCATAGTAGTAGTATGTAATGTTGATAATCTTGTGATTATTGTATTAAGCATTTGGTGAGGTCTTGGAAGGTTGACCGAATTGTGAAGCAAGGAAACTGACGTAAGGAATACGGTTGGAGCATTTTATTGCTAAGGTGAGTACGTGTGGACTTTACTGAGTACATAGCTATATGAAGTATTTTGATTACTTATGAACGGTCTATTTAATGTTTGTCTAGACTTATTATGTGTTGAGTTAGTATATATTATTGATAATATTTAACTAACTTGTTTGATGACTGATGTGATAGCCGAAGGCTTTGACTGGCATAACTGATAGAGTTATGATTAGAGATAGATGGTGGTGACACGGGGGTGATTCCGGTCACTGAGACGAGTGTACATATGTTTGTACACTAAGCACATGGGTGCTTCTAGTTCGCATATGTTTGCGTACTAGGTGATCTAGGAATCTAATGCATATATGTTTATGTATTAGGTTCGCTTGTTTTCTAATACATATATGTTTATGTATTAGATGTGACTGTGTTCTAGTACATATATGTTTATGTACTAGATATGTATGCTAGGAAAGCAGGACCGATAGAGTCACCATAGAGTGACTAGGTAGTGTTGGTAAATATAAATATGTATTTATATACGATGTGATACTTGATATTATTGGGGTCTAAACCCATGTAGCTCACGAGACATTTTTGTGTCTCACGTACTCCTTGTTTGTTTTGCTATGTACTCAGGTTCTGGATCGAGGATTTAGGTGCGCATGGTTTGGGTTATGCGGGGCCTAGAGTAGAAGATCATTAGAGCGGATTTATGCTTAACTTTGGTTTTGATATATTTTGTAACACCAAACCTCATACTCTGATTTTCATAACAAAGGTTTTTGTAAATCCGTGTTTTGGAACTGGTCTTCTATTTATGAAAATGATTTATTTTGGATAAATGTTTTGTATTAAAAATTGAGGTGTTACAACTTGGTATCAGAGCTACTGTTTAAGTGAATTAGGTTGGATGTCCATCCTAGTCTTAGACTGTAGCATTAGGAATGTAAGATTCCTTGAGATCGATAGGTTGACATTGAGACTTTATGTTAAGTTTAGGGTTGAACCTAGGGGACCTATGAAAGTTGATGTGATTGTGGATATAGAGTCTTATGAGACTAATGGATTGTACAAGAGGTACTAAATGTTTAATGTCTTTCGTATAGTCTCGATCGAAAGAAATGGTGAACACTCGTCGAAGTGGGAAAGCCCCGGAAAACCGGGAGGACGAGATACATCATGTTGAGAGGGTTGAACAAGAAAGTCAACCATCGATGCATCGAGCGGATGAGTCGGAGGTTGGAGCTAATAAGACTCTGGTAACCATGGCGGATCTCCAAACTTTTATTGATCAAATCAAAAGGACGGTGGCCGATGAGGTGCACCGCATTATTGGAAACCGTGAGAGGTCGGGAGGAGATCGCGAATCCGAGGCTAAGTCGGATGAGAGAACCGGTGGTGGTGGCACCCGAGTGGAGAAATCCTCCACGGGTGGTTGTAGTGATGCTAGGGCACGGCCCGATGAAAAAGATGGTTGTTCTTTTAAGACTTCCATGGCTTGTAAGCCAATGTATACATGGGTAGTTCGGACCCGAAGGTGACTATGAGGTGGATCCGAGAGACCGAGCGGGTCATCGGAAGTAGCAAGTGCAAGAAAGCCGATATGGTGACGTACGCGTCACAATTGCTAAAAGAGGATGCTATGGTTTGGTGGGACATAGTCTATGAGACCCTCGGGAAGGAGGTGATAGAGAGAATGTCGTGGGAGGAGTTTACCGCAAGATTGAGAAAGAAGTTTTGTCCCGAAAGGGATTTGGAGAAAATGCATGAGAAGTTTGTGACCCTAAAGAAGGGCGATATGACGGTCGAAGATTAGTCGAGGGAATTCACGGGATTACTCCCGTTTGTTGCTAAGACCTACTCCGAGGAGAGGTTGAGAGTGGTTAGGTATGCTAGTGGGTTACCTTGGGATTATCAATTGGAGGTGAAGAGGGCGGTCACGCTAGATGAGGCCATTAGTGCCGCCCGAGGTGTGGAAGAGGTGAACGAGGCAAGGGTTGCTGAGAGGGCCTATGTGGGCGAGAAGAAGAAAGCCGAGAGTGGCTCGGGTATTTTCAAGAAGGGGAAGATCACGTCGAGCTTCTCTAGGCAAGGAAGTGTAGCCTCGTGCAAGAGGTGTGGGAAGAATCATACCGGCAAATGTCGAGGGGAACCGAAGATTTGCCATGATTGTGGCAAGACGGGGCATTTGGCCCGGGATTGTAGATCCAAACCGGCGGCCGAGGTCGAGTGTTACTCGTGCCATGAAAAGGGGCATTATAGCCACGTGTGCCCGAAGAAGAAAACCGAATCACTTGTGTCCAGGGCGCAAAAGAAGGTGGAACCGGCGAGGGTAAAGGGACGATCCTTCCAACTCACCCGAGCGGAAGCGAAGGAGGCGCGCGATGTGGTGTCAGGTACCTTATCCGTTAACTTCTTGTCAGCTCATATATATCGTTGAATCGAGTCCTACTTATTTGTTTGTGTCTCATGAGTTTGGTAGAAAGATAGATTGTGTCGACCTAGTGGTTAGATGAAAATGTGAAACGGAAGTAAATGGGAAAACCTCAACGATCGAACGTGTTATTAGAAATTGGGGGTTAGAAATCGATGGGGAAAAGTTTAAGGGCGATTTATTGCCCATGGGAATAAAGGAAATTTGTCGTGGTTATCGGTATGGATTGGTTGGGTATGCACCAAGCCAAGTTATTATGTGATCGTGGCTTAATGGTTGAATTGTCTCACGAATTAGTGCTTAAAGAAATTAGAAATAAGTTGTATGAAGTGGATATTATTTAGGGAATAGTCTTCCCGGTTAGTTACGTGTATAGAAAATTTATATTTTTTTGGAAAGAATTATGGACCGGAGTGTCGCATTGTGTAAGGAAATAAGGGGCGTTGTCAATAAGAAGTATAAAAGGTTGAACCGCGAGGTCGGTGAGTGTCGGTAATAAGCGAAGGATAGTATAATGAAGTACTAAGTCTTGGTAAGGAATGTCATGGAATTTGGGTGTCCGACGGGAATCCGGATAAGTAGTGTAATATTTCATATATGTATGGTGAGGGAAAGAACGGCTAAGATGTAGTGATGCCAGATAATTTATAAGTGGAAGCTGTGTAGAAAAGAATGAGTGTCGGGAATGACAGATTTTGATCGTTGAAAACAGTTGAGTAAAAGTTGGCACATAGCCATAGCAAGTTTCGTGACAATATTGATAAATTCGATGTCAAGGGTGAAAGGATAACTATTGGTAAAGTGTCATAGTGATAGTGTGACAATGTAGGTCATAGTGTAGTGTAAGACTACGATTTGAAAAGGAATATTTCTGAGTCCCACGATGTGTAAAGGTAGAACATCGAGTGTTGGACTATTGGTTGCGAGGGTGTACCGGAGTTGATTGTTTGACTCAAGGATGATTGAATTGGCCGGTGATTTGTGTCTAATGGAATGTAGTGGTAGTTACTCCGGCGGTGACAAAAGACTTGGAAATTGTTAAGGAAATGAACCGGTTAAGGACGGTTAATGTGTAAGTGAAACGATAAATAGCAATTAGAGAATGTTATTAGCTACACGCGGGGTACAATGCATGTGCATTATGTGATGGCCTTTGAAGGCATATAATAATGGAAAGATAATATTATATGAAATGTGCCAAGTAGTATGTCCAATGGGAGATATGTGAATAGGAGAGAAAACGGTAATGTGATTTTATGGGAGAGGTGCTAGAATGCATGATGAATAATTAGACGATTGAATGGGTAAGAAAGTAGCAAAGCTACACAATGCGAAAAGTTGGATGTCAGATGACATTGGTGTGGCATATGCATATGTTTGTATATGTGCACTATAGAGATTTTTATATGTCATTGGCGTGACATATACATATGTTTGTATATGTGCACGATAACGATGTTTAGATGGTGTTGGTGTGGCATATGCATATGTTTGTATATGTGCACGATTGAGATGTTGGACGGTATATGTGTGCCCGGTAGAGGTGCTTAAGTGGAACTAGCAGGATAAATATGTAGATACGTGTATGTAGGTGCTCATGAGTACGTATAACGAATGTAGAACCATGTGGTTAATGAGTATTGCTATTATGATTAGTGAATGAGGACCTGGTTCGAAATGCGGGTTGCATTTGGGTCATGTAGATGTAGGGAATGCCTACGATTTATAGAATAGAAGGAAAGAGAAACTCCTAGTGAGCGAATTATCATTTGATAACCAAAGTATGGTAAACTTGTATGAATTAGTAGAATATGTTGCGATAGGAGAACTAATTCCGGTAATTGAGAATAAGAGTTATGAAATTGATTGATGTGATGCAAAGATGGTTGAAAGAAAACTAAGTGATGGTGAGAGTGACCAAATGTTGGTCAAGAATCGGTAAAGGTCGATGTGGCCATATGTGAATGTACGACTCTCGGATAATTGGGGAGAAAATGAAAGTGTGGAAAAACGGGGACAATTGTTAAGGGGACAATAATGAGTAGAACCGGAAGTGATATATTAGTGATGGTGCCCGTGAGTATGAAATTGGTTAGTTGAAAGGGTATGGTTGACTTCACGTAAAAGTCAAGGTTGACCAATTGGTGATTGGTTGACTTAGTCAAAGATGGGCTTTGACTCTCGTTATGAACGATTAGTGAATATTGAGAGCATCATGTGTTGATAGTATGTGCGAAAAAAAGGGGGGGGGGGGGTTAATGGAATAACTAAAAGAGTTATAGTCGGATTGTGCGACTTTGACCCGTTGGGTGTTTAGGGTTGAACTTGGGAACCGAGTATACGATTATTGATAAAATCATGAAATTAAAGACGATAGTAAAGGAATGGACGATTAATGAAACCTCTAACGAGAAGGGAAAATGTTAAAGTATAGTTGACTTTGTGCTTAAGTCAAAGGGTAGATAATGTGGGGATATACCAATGCCGGGATATATCGGTTGGGTCAAATCTAGAGTTTGACATTTGTTTAAATCAACTAGTTAATGGTATGATTGTGTCATACCATTGTTATGAGAATGAAAAGGTCGGTCGAGAGAATGTCGGTGTTTTGGTCAAATTGTGAAATTTTGACCCATTTGAGTATTATGAGTTTTTAAATATTGGGTCTTGACCGTTCGGACTTAACGGAGTTAAGTGAACGTTTGGATATGTAATGTTAATGGAACATGAATGAGGAAAGTTTGATGGTAATGACCACAAGGGAATGAGAGCGGAATGCTCGGTCGTATGTGGGTTGGAATTCTTAGCGATTCCGAGGACGGAATCCTTTTAAGGGGTAGATAGTTGTAACGACCCGAAATTTGTAAATAAATAAATTTATAAAAACTATGATAAATAAGGATAAATCGTTTAGAGAACGTAGGAATTGGTTTCGTGTCATTTGGACACCGTATGAGAAAGTTATGGGCGAAACCGCGTCGAGACAACAACCGAAAAATGCAGCCCTGCTACACTTGGGAGTTCACGCCGCGAAGGGAAGTTCCCGATCGGGAACTGTCTACCGAAGGTTGGGCTTTTGTGCGTGAAGTAGTTCACGACCAGTTAGCGATCGCGAAGTTTGCGAGTAGGGAAAGTTAGCGACGCGAAGTAAAGTTCACGCCGTGAACTATGGTCGAGCAGCTTTAAGTCGGGTTTTGGCTCATTTGATGCCATATCAAAACCCTAGTTTCTCCTTTGGCGATTTTCGAGCTTGAGGACTGATTGAGGTCGAATCCTTCATAAATCTTTGGTAGATTTCACTCCTAGTTGAAGATTAAAGGTATATCTTCACTCTTTGATCTTCGTAGCTTAAGATCTATGTATTTTGATGTATGGGTTTGAAACCCTAGTTCTTGGGGTGATGGTTTATGGTGATATAAGTTATGTATGCACTTAATAGATGATATATTATCAAAGGAAACAAGTGTATGATTATGATTTGTAAGAATCTTAAGGGTTGGTTAAACCTAGGGTTTGATAAATAACCATAATTGGGGGAAATGTGTTAATAAGTGTTATCTAGAGATAGATGGACACCATAGTAGTAGTATGTGATGTTGATAATCTTGTGATTATTGTATTAAGCATTTGGTGAAGTCTTGGAAGGTTGACCGAATTGTGAAGCAAGGAAACTGACGTAAGGAATACGGTTGGAGCATTTTATTGCTAAGGTGAGTACGTGTGGACTTTACTGAGTACATAGCTATATTAAGTATTTTGATTACTTATGAACGGTCTATTTAATGTTTGTCTAGACTTATTATGTGTTGAGTTAGTATATAGTATTGATAATATTTAACTAACTTGTTTGATGACTGATGTGATAGCCGAAGGCTTTGACTGGCATAACTGATAGAGTTATGATTAGAGATAGATGGTGGTGACACGGGGGGTGATCCCGGTCACTGAGACGAGTGTACATATGTTTGTACACTAAGCACATGGGTGCTTCTAGTTCGCATATGTTTGCGTACTAGGTGATCTAGGAATCTAATGCATATATGTTTATGTATTAGGTTCGCTTGTGTTCTAATACATATATGTTTATGTATTAGATGTGACTGTGTTCTAGTACATATATGTTTATGTACTAGATATGTATGCTAGGAAAGCAGGACCGATAGAGTCACCATAGAGTGACTAGGATGTGTTGGTAAATATAAATATGTATTTATATACGATGTGATACTTGATATTATTGGGGTTTAAACCCATGTAGCTCACGAGACATTTTTGTGTCTCACGTACTCCTTGTTTGTTTTGCTATGTACTCAGGTTCTGGATCGAGGATTTAGGTGCGCATGGTTTGGGTTATGCGGGGCCTAGAGTAGAAGATCATTAGAGCGGATTTATGCTTATCTTTGGTTTTGATATATTTTGTAACACCAAACCTCATACTCTGATTTTCATAACAAAGGTTTTTGTAAATCCGTGTTTTGGAACTGGTCTTCTATTTATGAAAATGATTTATTTTGGACAAATGTTTTGTATTAAAAATTGAGGTGTTACAATATCATCAAATAACATGTGACTGAATACACAACCACCACCGCCCGCCACCACCACCATCGATAGCCACTACTGCCGCCAACCACCCGTCGTGACGGTCGCCACAATCACATGTAATTGGATACACAACCACATGTGATTGAAAGTGACCGTCCATGGCAGAGGGTTGCAGGTGCTTGAGACGGTGACCGACAGAGGTTGGCGACGGGTGGTCAGCGGTGTGCAATCGTATGTGATTTAATACACAACCACATGTGATTAAAAAGCGACTGGCGGTGGAGGGGGGTTGCCGGTGATAAAGACGTGGTCAGCAGAGGTTGACGGTGGTGATGATTGTCGGTGGTGTGCAATCACATGTGAGTTAATACACAATTACATGTGAGTGAAAGCGACCGGCGACGATGAAGGTTGCCGGTGGTGGTGGCGATGGCCGACAACGACGGTGGCCGACAATGACAGTGGGCGGTAGCCAATGGTAGTGGGGGTCATAAATACTGGAAAAAAAAGTTTAGGAACAAAAAACAGAATCAGGAAAAACACATGAACAATTTCGGTAATTTACTTTAATACTTAATTTAAATCATTTTATTGGGCTTGTTTCGGGTAACTATGGGTGAGCACTGCCCAAAAACCGAATCGAATCGAACCGAAACCGAAAACGAAATTTTTTCAAAACAGAAATAGAACCAATTACATGTTTTCGATTTTGGTTATGTTCGGTTTCAGTTTGATTTTTTAGGCCAATGTTGATTTTTATCCGAAGACCAAAAAGAACTGAGCCGTAACCTATAGATACGAAACCAAAAACGATAAATGAACCGATACACATGTTATTAGTTTCTGTTCATTTTTCAGTTTTGTTGGGTTCAAATTTTTCGCCTCAAATTCTCGCCCTACGAGTAGCCATTTTTTAGAAAATCACTTGATAAAATATTGTACATTACGCATCAAAAGTGGTACACTAGACGACCTCTTGAAACGAACAATAAATCGGCAAAATTCTAACCTATTCATCCAATTTCCCCTTCTCCAGTTCTCCGCCATGGATCCCTACGCTGCTGCACAACATCAAACCTACCAACATCCTCCTCCTTCATCACAATTTCAACCGCAAACTCAAGATCCATACATCTACAATCAACAACAATACGATCAATCTCAACAACATTACGCCTATTATGCACAACCGTACGATCAATCTCAACAATACGATCCATCCCAACAATACGCTAACCCTAATCCTAGTGTTATGTATCAACATGCAGCCCCTGGACAAGAAGTTCCTCAACAACCGCAACCTGACCAAGAACATGCTCCAATTCACCCACCCGGTGTTCCGGTTCCGACCGACCCTAATCAAATCGCTGCGTACCAGCAAGCGTACGCCCCAACGCATTACCAAACTGACCCCAATAGCTATTACTACGCACAGCCTCAACACCAATTGAGTTATCCGGACCCGGGTATGGTTCATCAGGGTCAACAACAATGGCAACAGGCGCAACCTGCTGAATATGGGCTTACTTCGCTATACCCTCCGGTAACAAATATTGTTTTTTTCATTTATTAATTTTGAATGAATTGAAATTTTCCTTATTGGGTATTTGATGACTTTAGTTTATGTTATTAGAGTTTTATCCCCTACATTGTTTAATTAGGTGACCTTAACTTTTAGGTGATGAAATAGTTTATTTTTTCAGAATTTATTGTGGTTTATATAGTTCTAATGGCAAGGATACCATCTCCAGAAGTCAACATAATTAGCTACAAGCTCTTATAGAAACGGGTACATTATATTTCTCATATTGTAGAATAAATTTGTACAAGTGGCTTCTGTATTGAGCCAGAGTGTATGAAGGGTGCCAAAGTTTGCAAATTTATTACAAATTTCTTTTGGGTTATAATCTTAAAGTTAATTAAAAAAAACTAATATTAATCCTCGCCAATTTCGTATCGTTTAATTTATCTTTTCTGATCAAGGTTCTAGTGACCGAACCAAACTTATGGTCGCACTGAGCCTATCCGTTGATGCTAAATAAAGGTGGCAATTTCAACCCCTTTATTTATCAATGGGTCGATTCGGGTTTGCTTTTATCATTAACGGGTCAAATGTTTTGAGCTGAACCCGTTAGCAACACCCGTAATGTGCCACCTATACTGCTAAACCTTGACTGTATGGCCTTGCTAATTACACATGCCATTCAGTCAGAGGCATCTAAAATTCTGATTCTAAACATTCATTCATCCAATCGTTTTTACCTTAAAAGGGTATTGTTGGAAAACTATATTTTCTTGGTGGTTGATAAACCCTTCTTCAGGATTTCTGATTTCATATTCAAGATTCGATTCTTCAGGATTTCAAAGCTTCTTGCAGCTGTTTGGGATGGAATTTCATGGATTTTGACTTAGTTCCTCAAAACAGGCATTGAAATCTGAAATCTATAGCTTAACGGTAATGATAGAATCTCATGTTTATCCTGTTATTCCCCTAAAAGGTAGGGGAATGGTTTGACTTTCAAGGGAGTGCTACTACATTTCAACTTTAAAGCCAATCATTATAACTACATTAATCTTTGTGACAAACACAAAAAAAAAAAAAACACAAAAAAGTTTAGTGTGATATCCATAACACGATTTCCCATTTGAAATGTAGTTTAGTTGACCTAAAAAAGTCAATGTCGTTTATTTTAACGGAGCGAGGGTGTATGCAATAATGCAAACATCTTAATTTGAGGCCCAAATTTACCATGTAGAAGATATCTGTGGATGGTATTTACAAGAGTAAGATACCTCTTGTAACAATCATCCACATTAATATAAGAAAGTGGGACCCAATGAGTAATTACGTGCTAGTCTTAGCATTAAAATTGGGTGTTACATATCTTGTTTTCATGCTATTAATAATTGTGCTTGAGACATATGATGTGAACATTATTTTGCGTATATACCCTTGTAAAAATTTATTTACAATTCTTTTAGCTTGTGTAAGAGTTATAATGATTATTTTTTTTTTTTTTTTTGATGTATTTCAGAACGGGCAAGCCAGTCAATATAGTGCTCCTAGCAGAGGCGGTGGTTCATCTTCCCGTGGAAGGGGACGTGGCGGTGGTTCCGCCAGAGGACGTGGCGGCGCCGGAGCACGTGGTGGTGGTCGTGGCGGAGGACGTGGCGGCAGAACTAATACTCAAGTTCAGCCGAAACCTCAGTTTCTGGCATGGTGTGAACTCTGTCGAGTCGATTGCAACACTCACGAGGTTCTTGAAAATCACAAAAACGGGAAAAAACATAAAAAGAATCTGGAAATACAAGAGGATTTGAAGAAACTTGCAGCCAGAACAAACGAAACACAGCAGCCATATGCTGCTGTAGAAAGGCCGGAAGTCAAAGTCGAAAGTCAAACGGTTCCTCTGTCTGAAGAACAACAGAACAATTTAAAGAGAAAAATGGTTGATGAAGAAAGGAAATCTGGTGAAATAGTAAAAAAGCCGAGAGAATCGATACCCGTACCATTTATTTGTGAACTTTGTGATGTGAAATGTGAATCAGCCCCTGTTTTTGACTGCCATTTAAAAGGTAGAAAACATTCGTTTAATCTGCAACTGTTTCAGGAACAACAGGCTGCACTTGTACAGGTGGCGTTACAAGCACTTTATCCTGTGCTTCTTCAAGCACTTGCTCAAAATGCTTCAACCTCTGGAGGACTTGATCAACAAGTTCTTCAATTGCTGCAACCCTATTTACCCCAAACGGGCCCTGGGTATTTCCCACCGGGTCCGGGTTTCCAACCTCACCATGGTCCTAACCCAGGGGTGACCCTACAGCCCGTTGAAAACCAGGTGGAGGTCAAGACTGAAGATGGAGTGGGGCCCGAGAGTAAGGCTGAAGAACAAGCGACCCAGTGAGAGGATGTTTTTTAGTTGGTTTTAAATATTAAATCATATGATTTTATTTTTGGTTAGATGTATGTCACATATTGAATGATGAGATTGTAGTCTTGAATTTGAAATTGGGTGACAAAAGTTAAAACACGTCCTGTTGAACTCAGTATCTTAATTATTTTGTCAAAATTTAACGTCAGTTCCAAACGGTCTCACGCATGTATAAGTCATTGTTGTATGTAGCGTGTCACTTGAAATTCAAAATGATAGTTATATTCGAAAACAATGTCGTCCTTCGATTATATTTGACTACATATAAGTCTCACTGAAAGAGTCTTATCTGGGCAAGAGTTATACTACCTCCGTATCAAAATAAGTGATACATTTTGAGAAACACGGTTTTTTGAGTCAAAAGATTAGAAGATAGTTTAAGATAGATTAAAGTGGGTAGTTAGTGGATAATGAGTCTCATTTATAATAAATAAAGTGATATTAATGATGTTTAAAAGTAAAAGTAAGGATAAAGGGGTAATTTCATTTTATTAAAGTAGATAGTGGAGAAGGGGTCCCACTTTTTTGCCAAATAAGGTAAGATTTAAAAGTGTATTACTTATTTTGTTCCACCCCTGTGTATCACTTATTTTGATACGGAGGTAGTATTTTGATTATGATGCATAATAACGAGGCTAACTAATGACAATATGAATCTAAAGGATCATCTTTGTATGAACTGTATCATTATACTTTTCCAAACTTAAAAGTTATTTCAGAAACTACAAATAACGTACACACGTAATATGTACTATTCACATGTATAAAATGACACTTGAACCCATATAGCTAGCTAGGTCCGGTCCACTGACAAACCAAATTCTCTAATGCGCCCCTAAAACAATCTTAGTTTGCGACAAGAAACTCTTTTTAACACCAAATATACACGAGACAGCTTACACGTACAAAGATCAATACTTTGTCTACGTACATATTCGGCTATGGTGACTGGCCCTGATATTTCATTTCGATGATTTCCCAAATCTTTCTCCAAAGTAGCCTTAGGTAGTCAATGAAGTTGTACACAACTATTAGTATGAAAAAGGCACACACAACCGAATATCCAATCCAGATAAGCTTTGGGGGGATGCATAACACTATGAGAAGCGAAAAAGGCGCAACAATTGTGGAGAAAAATGCAACGCTTACTAGAATAGTGTGACAAAGATCAGGAGAGAAGTGATGATTCCTTTCATGTCTATAAAATAAAATTCCTGAAGTTATTGCAGCAACAGATAATGCAATAACGGAGATGATCATAAAACAACCATGAGTTTCAAAAGGAGATTGCGTTGCATTTTGAAACTTCACTTGAATGATACCTACCAATGATGCGTACATTACCAGAAGTGCCCCCGCATTCACATGGTGCAACATTTTTAAGTAATCAAGAAGCCTGAAATAAAATGCACACATATTTTTAGTTAGTATTTACACATACATATATACTTGTATATACATATACATACACATATAAGCATGCTTGAATATAGGGAGGCCACTGATTTATGCACCACAATCATTGTTTAATATGGTTATATAATTTGTTGTCACTCGATGCTTGTAGTCTAATGGTATTAGTGTAAGATGTAAGGTGTTCTCTATGACCTATATTGGTCATGAGTTCGAGTTCCATTGTGGATAATGTATATATGTATACCGTATATATGTCCTAACTTGCATATGTATAACGTATGTGGTATATCGATCTTCCATATATAACATACGAATATCTGATATACATATATAGTAGGAATACACATTGATATTTCCTGTCATTTTCATGATCATTCTCACCGTTCCTAAGTCTCATTAAATAAGATCATGTCACAAACTGAACCAAAATTGATACTTGCTGTCATTTTCATTATCATTCTCATTGCCGTCCCTAAGTCTCCTTAAAAAAAAAGATTATGTCACAAACTGAATCATCTGAGAGTAATTAAGATTATCTCAAAAAGCTGTAAAACACAAGGGTGTTATTTTCACCCTTTAAAAAGATTACTTGAGTACTTCTAATTATACGTGGTGGGTTAATAATTATATCGATGTGTTATTTTCACTATATTTTTAAATAATTGATAAGGTTTTAGTGGTCAAGTTTAACAATATAAAGTACGATTCGATCTCTCGCCACTGTTGACTGTCCCCTCCCACGAATTATTTTTCTTATCGGTAGCAAACTCAGTTTTTTAAGATGATCTATTTCAACTATATGAAGAAAAAAGTAGGCCTATTTTACTACTGGTGATATTTGTAAAATACAATAAACACAAAATTTGAGACCACGGAGGTTAACCCATAGCGACTGATTTGGACTACCCACAAATCTAGGTGGTTGTGATGATATTAATCGGCTCGCAAAAATGATCAAAATCCTGGTTAAGAACTTAAAAAGAAAAATACAATATAAATGAATTTAAGCATGTCAATGATATAATTGACGGGGTTTGTTCTTAGCAAACTCAGTTTTTTAAGTAGGGTCATATAAAAGATTTCCACTAATTAATTTCTTTTGTCAATTTTTTTTTTAAATGAGGTGACCCACAAAGTAGTGGTCATGTACCCTTTATTTACTAATAGATCGGCCCCTAGTTACACGAGAGCAAGTAGGCTACTACACCACTCAAACCAATTACTATGGTGTATTTCCTATATTTTCTAGATTAAAATTTCCTTTTGTTTTTAAAACGCAATAACATCCAAAAAACAATACAAGATTTACATAGGTGGGTTAAGTAGTGATCTAGGTTCATGAATCATGACCGCACTAGTTACTGATTATTCTTAATTTTGGATTAGGGGGTTTACTATAACAATCTAGAGAATGAAACCTAATTAATGGCCAATTTCTAAGTTGACAAATGGTAGATAAATAACGATGACAAGTAAAGGAAACAGAGAAATGTTGGAATACGAATGAAAAAATGTATCTTTTTATATTATCTAGTGGAAGTATGCATGGATTGAAAGAAAAGAACACAAATTTGACTGAAACCCACCGATTAGCATTTCGGGACATTGTAGTGGATTCATCTTCATCTCTTATTGAAACTACAAATTCTTCAATTCCTGTGTTTTGGATTCTTGAATCAATGTCCATATTTTTTTATAGTGATTGAAGTAGACTTTAGGAAATTAAGTCACCTAGATCGACTGTAAATATATATAGATTTATCGTTTCACAAAAGTATAAAACTACGTAACTAAAACCGGTCCCACCTCTTTTCTGAAACGGTGCCAATTGTAAGAAGGGTGGAGAGTAAACCAAAATTTATTTACTTGAATGTACAAGGGAGTTAACTGTCAAGCAATTTCACACATATGTTTTTAAATTCATAATATTTGAAATGATTGGGACTTCTGAAAAGATGCACATGTAAATGTAATACCGCTCCCAATGGTTTGGCAAACTGATACTGTCAGTTGTTGTTAAATCAGCGCCACGTCAGCTCACCCTCCAACCGACACTAAACTGACGTACCCATGCCAACAATACCACTTTCCTTTAATTTTTTGGGACCACCATTACAAAACACACACACACAAAATACTCCCTTGGATCCACCCATTCAACCGGCGACACACACACCGCTCGTCCTCAAACCGGCGTGGCTCAAACCGGCGGTGTTGCGTCCTGATTTCGAGAACTCCGGGCCGAACGATCTCTTATGCCCGATACCTGAAATCACAAGCAACCCTAAGTCAGAAGTCCTCCGGAAGGGATTTCCGGGAGGACACTCTGAAGCTTAAGTCAGTTAATATGATCGACGTGAGGTCTATATGAACGATAATAGGGAGTTGTAAGTAAGAGTAATAAATGGCGAGAGCATTGAATGCCTTCTTCGTTGAGACTTACCTCCTATTTATGGACCAGCCGATTGTGCGAGAAAAAGAGGGTAAGTCTTTGGGGCGGGAAAAATAGGATGCGACCAAAATCTGTATCCTTCGTTATCCCCCAGTCTTTTAGCGGTAAACGGCTTACGTCCGCTGGGTAATGCTATGGGTCAGTTTCAGACCTTACCTTCATTAAATGCTAGCATGGCTCGATGATGGCTTTTCCCTAAAATCCGGTCACGCATCGACAAGTCCCTTGGAACTTGCAACCTAATGATGACTTATGCTTCTGCTACGGATAGCATGTGGGTCTATCCGTCATCCGGAACCTCCGAGCGTCCGGTTATCTTTGGTTCGTACCATCCCTCATTAAGTCCCTCAGATTAGAAGCGAGTTAAGCATTCATAAGCTAACTGGTTCTAATTTGGTCTTGCGCCGCTCCGTTCGTTTTGGGGAATTTTAACCGTTCGAGAATTGTTACCGTTACCCTTCTGACTACAATGTGACCGTTACCCGTCACATCCATTCTCGAGACTTTTGGTATTCCTTTCTTACTTATATCCATTGTAAGTCATTTACTTCCTTTCACCGCCTTTTCTTCTTTCCTTAATCCTTGTCTTCGTTTCTTCCAAATTGTTTTCTTTACTTACCCCTTTCCTCCCTATCTTTGTTCAAATTTCGCCGTAATTATGAAGAAAGATAGAGTCAGCTGAGAGAAAACTGATAAAGGCACCAAGGAGAAAAGAACAGCCTTCAATACTTTTTGTAATTTGTCACCCGGCGATCTCCCGGCGATCATTCGTGATTACCATATCGATCCGCGTTTCGACCTTCGGGTTCCTGACGTAGGAGGAACGATACAATCTGCTCCCGATGGTTATGTGCCTGTATATCTGCAGTATTTGCACGGGGGGTTACGATTTCCTGTTGACGATTTTTTCCTGGTTTTACTTCAAGATCTAGGTATCCACATAGCCCAACTTGTTCCCAACTCTTTTCGCAAGATTATCGGTTTCATCATGCTTTGCCGTGGGTTAAACATTCCTCCCTCTGCCAAACTGTTCCGCTATTTCTACATCGTCACCGGTCGTGGTGATTGGGCCATTTTTGCCCTTCGACCTGGGCAAAGCGAGCGGATCTCAGGCTTGAGGGATTCCATCCATGATTGGAAGTTTCAATTTCTTTACGTGCACCGTTCTGCCTTTCGTGATGTCACCCTATCATGGGGGAAGGTTGTTGGGCGCCCTTCCGACCCTATTCCTGAACTCTCTGATCAAGAATCGGGGTATATCACGACCCTTAGCGCTGCTCAAGTTGAGTGGAAGGATCCGGACGAGGTGCTTCTTGGAATGGCCGGCCTGAGCCCATTCTATGCTTCCCGGGGGGTTCGTCCATTGTGGAAATTGAACGACGAGGTTGTCCCGCTTCTTCATCGCTTAAGGATGCCGAAAGGCTCCTACGCGGAGAGTGCCGTTTCTGTGGATGACGGAGGGTTAGTCCTTGTTAACGTTCCTATTGTCGAAGATGTTAGTTCTGAAGAAACCATGTCTCTTGAGCCTTCTGAAGCGGAGGCTACTGCTCGTTTAAATGTGGTGGAGGTTATTTCTCCAATTACTTCTCTTGGTCCCGACCCTCTTTCAGGTCCAGACTTCGCCACTGAGGGAACCATGATACCGGATTTCCAAACTGAGACCACCGCTCCCCCAGGGTTCGTTCTATTAGTGCGTTGACTTCTTCGTCCAGGGGACTTCGTCAAAAGAGAAGGAAAGGTGATATCACGTCCCCTCCACCGAAGCGACCCAAGATTATACCGGAAGGTACGTAAGTTTGGCTTTGCTGTTTATGTGTACTTTTTCCTTTGGTTGTTTGCTGAGAGTATACCGCTATTTCAATATAGTTTCTGCAGGTCAAACGTTTGTGTCTGAAGCTCCTACATCGACGGGGCAGGTGCGTTTTCCTCCCCCTCCAGCATCTTCCAAAGCATCCGCACTAATTGTTCCTTCTGCAACCGCCACTACAATCCCTCAATCATCTTCTTCCGGAGGGCCTATCATTTTGCGTAGGGTTCCTCCTGCTCGCCCAACATCTTCCGTTGTCGCCCGTTTTAGCAGTCGCTTGTTTAGCTCCTCTGTTCAGTCTGTAGCTCCGGAGCAAGGCTCATTGTCTCCACAATCCGCTAGGAGTCAATCGAACATTCCTAACCCCGCTTTCTCTGGTACGTAAAAGCTTATTATTTTTTTATACGCCCACTTTCTCCTTACTTGAATTATAGATCTTATGTTTTTTTTTATGTTTTCGCAGGAGGTTTCGCCCCAGTTGCTGGTTCTTCGTCCGTTGCTGTCACCACATTACCCTTGGAAGGGTTGAAAGAAAAACCGGAAAGTCAAGGTCCACGAACCACCCCAACTTCCCTTCCTTTCGGATTTACCACTGCTCCTGTTATGACACTCACCCCTGACGACGCCATTCTCAGGGCTAAGGCAAGGTTGTTGAGTACCGTTGACCTGTTAACCGACCTCCAGGCTCAGAGGGCTCGACGGGAGCAGGCTTCTCAAAGTTATTATGCTGAGTTTACCCGGTTATCTGAGCTAATGAAGACTGCCAAGGATCTCTTTGAACGAGAAAAATTTGAAAAGAATCAGCTTGCCGGATCCGTCAGTCGCCTTTCCGAAGAAAATGAAAACCTAAATCGCTCCCTGAAGACGAAAGATGTGCAATTATTGGAGCTGGAGAACCAGGCTAAGTCTTCTGCCGCCCGTATCGCTGAACTAGAAGCTTCTCTAGTTGAGAAGGACCTTCAACTATCGGAGACCCAACGTCTGCTCGTTGAGACGGAAGCAGGTACTGACCTGCTTAAAAGGGAGATAGCTGAGGGTCGCGAGGATATGCGTTGGGTTCTTCAGATTGGGATCCCCGGAGCTTTTGAGTCGCTCCTTTCTTCTGATGAGTTCGTGAACCGGAACACTGCTCTCCAGGAAGAGGGTTTGAAGTATGGTCGTTATCAAGGGTGTGTGGACACCCAAAAAGCTTACCCTGACCTTCTTGGCAACTTTAGCCTTGTTCATGACCACCCTCAACCTCAGGCGAAAATAATGAGCCTTTTTGAAGATCTGGTGGCGCCTGATTATGATCTCATTCGTTCCTTTGAAGAAGGCGTTGTCAGTTTAGAAGATCTGAAGACGTTGATTGCGAAACTCCCTACTGGAGCAGAGGGGGTAGGGGAGAGTTCCGCCCGTCCTTCCTAGTTTGTACCTCATGTAGGTTGTTGTTTTTTGCAGCTTAGGCGAATGCCTTAATAATTTGGTTCTGCTGTATTTTCCCTTTTTTTTTTGTATGTGTACCCTTAGGGCCGGATATGTTTTGTAATTTTATCCTTCGCAATGGAATCGGGTTTTATCTCCCTTTAAAATATGTTTCGTATTTTTGTCTATTATTATTTTGTTTACTTGTTATTCGTCGTTTCAAAGAACATTACTTTACTTAAAAGGCGTCCCTAATTAAGAAAGCTACAAACGTTCGAACTTTAGATTGCTTTGTTACGATTCCGGTTTTCGTCCGGTTATGGGTTTACGAATACCTTTCGGTAATTATCACAACCCTCCCATAGCTATGAGTACTTGTACGCCAGTATATTATTCGTTTCTTTATTTTTCATTCGTTCATTTTTTCTGACGTACTTTTAGAAGGATAACTTATGACAAAATACTCTGTTCTTGACAGATTCATTCGATTCGTTCGTTACAAAACAGACCCTTCGAAATCCTATACCGATAGGTAGGGTTTTTTAATACATTCTATCATTACTTAGAAGTAAAACTTTCGTAGGTTCCTCATGTTCCACGTTCGTGGAATCAACGTTCCGTCTTCCGATTCTAACACATACGAACCGTTCCGCCTTGCCTCTTTGATACGGTATGGGCCTTCCCAATTAGGGGATAGTTTGCCCGGTTTCATTTGTAGGCTTGCTTCGCTCTTTCGTAACACCCAATCTCCAACTTTACAAGCTGATCCCCGGACTTTTTTATTGTAATGACGTTCCGTTAACAACTTGTACGCAGCTTGCCGGACGGATGCATTCTCCCGACGTTCGTCCACTAGATCCAGATTGTGCCTAAGGGCTTCTTCATTACCTTCTAACCGGAAACTGCCCACCCTCGGGGAGGTTAGCACCACTTCCAATGGAATCATCGCCTCCGTTCCATACACCAAACTGTATGGGGTTTCCCCCGTTGCGTTCCTAGCCGTTGTTCGATACGCCCATAAAACACTCTGTAGCTCATCTGCCCAACTTCTGCCCTGCTCAGACGCTTCTTGATTCCCTTAACTATCGCTTTATTCGTGACCTCCGCCTGAGCGTTTGCTTGAGGGTGTGCGACAGACGTGAAATTTTGCCGGATGGACAGTTTGGCGCACCATTCTTTGAATGAATTATTGGCAAATTGCTTTCGATTATCACTGATGATTGTGTGAGGGAGGCCGAATCTGCACACGACCTGTTGCAATACGAACTTCACAATGTTGGAGCCTGATATGCATGCCAGTGCCTTCGCTTCTACCCATTTTATGTGTTAGGGTAGAAAACCCGGTCAAACCCATTACTTTGTGAATCTGTTGAACAAATGAATATATAAGTTTAACTCTAATAAATAATCTTAGTAATACTCGGTTCATACTGAGTTGGTCGGTATGTGCTCATACCGAGTTGGTCGGTATGAGGTGATACCGAGTTCACGGACCGAGCTATTTCCCATGATTCACTTTATTAGTCAAATCCTTTAATCATGTTATGTATTTATTAGAATTGGGGAGTTACATTTGAATAGGGATAATTGTAAAACCTCTATAACTTATAAATAGAGGTTTAGGCTATACTTGTTTAGTATACTTTTGGATCCCGGTTGATCATTTGTGTGGATCACCGGTAACCCAATTCTAAATGTAACACTTTGTGGAGTGTTCTTGGTTATTCCGCAACCAAGAACACATTTTATACGTTTGTGCTTAATAAGAATAATCGTATGACGTATATGATCTTGTCTTTACCGATGTTATTAGCAATATTGGGGTTCGTTGTGACCTAACATTATGAAATAATCAACCGCAACAACCAGAAACTGAACCCCTCCGACAGCCTTCGGCAAAGGACCTACGATATCTATCCCCCATTGACAAAACGGCCATGGACTCGCGATGCTCGTCAATTTTACCACCGGCATTCTGGGGGACATCCGAGTACATCTGGCATTGCTTGCATTTCTTGATGTATTCTTTCGTATTTGCAGACATTTTTGGCCAGAAGTATCATATCCGGAAGAGTTTTTGTGTCAGAACCCTTGAACCGGAGTGCGAACCACACAAGCCCTAATGAACATCTTTTATGGCCAAAACCCCTTCCTGTTTGCTCAAACATTTCAACCATGGGGTCGAATACCCTTTTCTGTATAGGGTCCCCTCCTTGATCATGTACTTTCTTGCATTAACTCGAATCCTCCGGGCCTCCTTCTTATCCTCCGGAAGGGATCCATCATGAATGTACCTCTGTATCCAGTAGGTCCAATAACTTTCTTCCGGATCTATCTGCACGACCTCATCACGCGTCTTTTCGATATTCCTTTCTGCGAGAACTTCCACCAGCACTTTTTTTGTCAAGTGAGAGAAAAGCATAGATGCTAACTTGCTCAAAGCATCTGCCTCCTTGTTCTTCGTTCGGGGGACTTGAGTGATTTCAAACTCATTAAAACCTAAGATCGCCACTCTAGCTTTTGCTAAGTACCTTTTCATGTGAGCTTCCTTGGCTTCATATAGCCCTTTTATTTGATTCACCACCAACACCGAGTCTGTAAAAGCCTTTATCTTGCCGATTTCTAGGCTTTTGGCTAGGCCTAGCCTGCTAACAATGCTTTATATTCGGCTTCGTTGTTTGAGCATTTGAAGCCGAACCTCAAGGCATATGTTACCCTTTCTTCATTTGGGCCTGTTAGGACCACTCCTGCTCCGCAACCTTCGACACTTGATGCTCCGTCCGTGAACATGTGCCAACATAAACCAGGCGTAGCCTCCGTGGACGAAGGCGTCGTATCCTCCGCCAAGGATACATTATCCTCTTCTGGCATTTCTACTTGAAAATCTGCCAACGCTTGGCCTTTTTTGCTTTGCCTTGGATGGAAAGTGATATCATGCTCTCTTAACTCAATCGCCCATGTCGTCAATCGGCCCGAACGCTCCGGTCGTAGAAGTATGGTCTTGATAGGTTGGTTGGTTAATACCGTTATTAGATGTGCTTGGAAGTATATCTTCAACCGTCTAGCCGAGTATACCACGGCCAATATCAATTTTTCGATCATTGAATAATTCAGCTCTACATTTTGCAAAGCGCGGCTAACGAAGTAGATAGGCACTTGCTTTTTGTCTCGTTCTGCTATGAGTACAGAGCTAATTGCCTCCGTATTTGTCGATAAATAAACAATTAAGGGTTCTCCATCTATTGGACTGGTCATGGCAGGGATGGTTCTGAGATGTTGCTTCAAATCGACGAAAGCTTTTTCGGCTTCGTCCGTCCATTCCACCATCCCTTTCTTCGTACATCCGTGTAAAGCTCTGAAAAACGGGATGGATTTTTCCGCCGACTTAGCTAGATATCGGCCCAATGCTGCCAATTTCCCACTGAGGCTCTGAACGTCTCTCACCGTACGGGGGGTCCTCATCTTCAACAAACTTTCCACCTTCTCTGGATTGGCTCGAATTCCGGAGGTGGTGACGATATGACCTAAAAACATTCCTTCGTCCATACCGAAGGAGCACTTTTTGGGATTAAGTTTCATATTGATCCTTTGTAACTGCATCAAGGTTTCCTCCACATCTCTTAGCAAGTCGTCGTTCGTTTTGCTCTTGATGACCATATCATCTACGTATACCTCCAAGTTCCTGCCGATTTGATTCTGGAAAGCTTTATCTACCAATCGTTGGTAGGTGGCTCCCGCATTACGCAAGACGAACGACATCTTCACATAGCAGAAAGTACCCTTCTCCGTATGGAAGGAGGTTTTCTCTTAATCTTCTCGTGCCATCAGGACTTGGTGATACCCCTTGTAAGCATCCACAAACGACTTCCATTGGTATCCCCCCAAGGACTCCACCTTCTGTTCAATTTCCAGAAGGGGATAGCTATCTTCCGGACATGCCTTGTTTAGATCCTTAAAGTCTACACACATACGCATCGACCCGTCGCCTTTTTTGACCAGGACCGGATTTGCTATCCATTCCGGGTATTGGGTACTTCGCAAGACTCCTGTGGCAACTAAATCGATCACTGTTAGGTCACAACAACCCTGTTTTAATGTTAATTGATAGAATATTATACTTAGAGAAATATTAGAGTGATAACACAAGAATATAGTCAATGTATAAATCCACTAAGTGTGGCTTGTTGCGGAATAACAAGACCACTGATCAATTACAAAGATATGAAAGTGTAAAGTGAATTGGTGAGTTCTCCTTTGCAAGATGATCTCTATTTATAATGATATAGAGATCTTACATAATGGGCAAAGGAGTAACCGAAGGACTAAACTAGGCAAATGACTAAGATCAAGGGAATTGATCTTAGCCCGTTACAAAATGTAACTCAGTCCTTCTACTCAGTCCTTGTACTCAGTATCACTATCTGATACTGAGTACTGATACTGAGTTCCAATACTGATCACTCAGTATCAGACCTAAACTTAGCTATATTATTCTACATATTATTCAAGACTAGTCTAGGTTGTTTTTGTTATCTTAAGATCCAAAGGGGCAAGGCTTTTTGCCTTAACAATCTCCCCCTATCTAATGATAACAAAACAATTACAAAGAGATAAAAAAAAATGAGCTACAGGCTGCAAAGTCTTCTTCTTTTAGTCTTTGTTGATTGACTCAAACTCGTAGAAGACTTCTTTCTTCACATGGATGAACTCTTCTCTTTTCTTCAGTTCATCTTGCCTGTTGTTTAGTACAACAACTATCTTCTTTCTAAACCAAGCATCTTCTCTCTTGGTTATCATCCATTTAAGGCCCACCAAATGGCTGATAGGAGCTGTTGCCAAATCTGCTTCAGTAATGAAGCACTCCCTGTCATCTGAGTCAGTATACATATATCCAGATGTTGGATATATGGTACTCTTTTGATCCTGAAATATAAGGTTAGAGGGAACAGTATATGTGGGAATTATTCTGAAAGTATTAAGGCACTTAGGTTTGTTGTTCTTCATAGCTTCAGTCATCACACTGAGTGCCCTGTATTCTGCTGCATAAAGAATGCCTTTTTCATAGCATATAGCAGATACAACCCAGATTTCATCCATCATCACTTGGGCTTTAGAGGATCTTGAGGGCATCTCCTTTATCTGTCTAGCAGTCTTTATCCAATCTTGAAGTCCCATATTTTGGATGTCATGGAGGAAAAACTTCATTGGAGGACTGACTGGCCAGTGCAAGTTGCAACAATTGATCTATCAACAGTTTTGACCTTTATTTTGTTGACAAATTCATTTAGCCAGTATATGTATCTTACAGTTAGAAATGCTTTATTCCTCAGCATACCCATCCTTGTTTCCCTATATCTTGTTCTTTGTGCCACAATGTTCCAATACTGTTCAAGTAATTCATCTCCAGTTCTTTTTACAGTATGAGATCTTCTTGGAACATCTTCAGACTCAGATTCAGGTTCTTCCTTAACAGGGAAGAATTTCTGGGCCTCAATCTCATCCTCAGCATCACTTTTTTCCTCAGTAAACTGAGCAGATCTCCTAGGTCTTGAGATCAGAGGAGCTGGATCTTGTTCTTCACTAGATTCTGAGGACATAACCACATTTGTCATTCTTCTGGTTATTGGTCTTCTAGAAATTCTAGAAGGTCCTTCAGCTTGAGGTGAGATAGGATTTCTTGTATGCTCTTCATCATCTGAGAGTGATGATGAAGAGGTTTCTTTATTTGCTTCATCCAGTGCAGAGTTTAAAAATTCTTCTGATGCCACTGGATGTTCTTCATCTTCATCATCAGCAATAGGCCAGATGAAAGGCCTGTAGACCACAATTTGCAATTTGTTTTCTTCTTGAGCAGATGGCTCAGTATAAGCTTGATGTGGTTGGTCAGTATGAGTCTCCCCCTGAGCAGATGGCTCAAGTGGGTCTTGAACTTGTAATGCTGACCTAGTTCTTTGTCTTCTTCTCTCCTACTGAATCCGAAGTGGCTCAGTATGAGGGCTTTGCTGATGTTGTTGTGGAGGTTGATCTTCATTCAATCTTCTTCTTTTCTCCCCCTGAGCAGATGGCTCAGTTTGATCAACCTCAGTATCTCTTTGTCTCTTCTCCCCCTTTTTGTTATCATTTGATGAGGATGGAAGAGGATCAGTATCACCACCCATGTCCCCTTCAGGTTGTTCAAGAGTAGGGGAGGGCATGGGCTCAGTTGCAGCATCAGTATCACCAGCACCTCCTTCTCCTTCTCTTTCTTCATTGTGGTCACCATGTGAATATGGTGGAGTTTGTGGAGGCTGATGTGGTTGTTGAAGTAGTGAGACTGACTGTTTTATTGAGTCAATGTCACTACTCATCTTGTCCATTCTGGCCAGTATTATATTTTGAGTATGTTGGATAGCCAGAATTTGCTGCATGATTGCTTGCAGAGTCACTTGGTCTCCTGCAGCCTGTGATTCCTGAATGCCCTGCACAGATGGTGCTAAAGAAACAAAAAAATTTAAAACTGGTTAGAAAGAAAGGTTTATCAAATAGAATTGTGGTGTTGGTTAATTCTATAATCATATAAACAGAGTTTGTGAAGTCTGTATTTCATCTGGTTTAGGATGAAATATTGTGGACTTGTGCACAGCATGTGTAAGAAGATTTTAGTAAAAGTGAGTGTGTAAATTTAAGTGGCTCAGTATAGGATAAGTCACATTTACTAAAAGGTTTGGGTTTGGGTATTCGAAGCCTGGGATGTGCTTCTTGTTATTTTCAATGTTTATCACTCGGAATTAGAGTGATAACAGAAATGTGGCTAAACCCCATGGAAAATTTTTGGATTTTGTGGCTTAAGGGTTTGTGATCATTTCTTGAATCATGCTATCCAACTCAAAAATAAGTTGGACATGATTCAAGCAGCACCAGTGGGTGTCAGTTTGACATCAACCACCATTGTCTCTTTAAATGTTGAGACAACTGTAGACTGACAATGATCCATTGTGAGTGCTCAATATATGAATTTTGCATAGCAGCAGTGGGCTAGCTATGTTGGCCATAAAAGGATATATATTGGAAAGATCGTGTGAGACTTTGGTCAGTATTGAGTTGGTACTGGCCAATACTTAGTCTCTATTTGGGAATGAAATATATATATATATATATAAGTTTAAGGGTTTATTCGAAATTCATACCTGAGACTCTGTCAGATTCCCTTCTAGCATCTGCAGAGGTCGGTGCAGGATCATGTGTTTGTTGATGTGCAGCACCAACATCTTCAATACCGACTTGTCTTTCTTGCTGAGCACCTTCCAGTGTAGTGTGCTCATATTGAATCTCCACATCAAGAGGAACATGAGGTTCCTCAATTGGTTGAGCAGTTGAAACTATTTCTGGACCTGGAAGGTCAGCGGTGGCTGCAACTAGGCTTTGGGCTTGAAGAGATGCAGTTAATGATGGAACATTTGCAGGCTGCACCTCCTCAGATGATAAGTTTCCCATAATGATAGGGGAAAGATTCCTTCTTCTTCTTTGAAGGACCAGTTGTGTGTCATCGGAGGACTCAGTATCAAAAACTGTTTCAATATGAGGAGCATCAGGATCTTGTGCAGGTGGAGAGATAGGTTGTTGAGGCGATTCTTGAACTTGTGGAACATCCGGCATCTCAACATCTTGACCAGCCTGTGCTCCATTACCACTATTATCATCATTATCATCATCATCATCATCATCATTGTCTGACTCAGTATCAGACATGTCTTCTGCATCATTTATGTGTTCTTGAACAATGGCCCACATAGAAGGACTCAGTAAAGGCTCTCCTTCTCTTGGCCTGTAAAAGAAAATCTTCTCACTGAGTGGAGGAAGATCAACCCTTGGACTGTGAAATTCATCATACGTATGTGTGGGCATTGAATGTTGAAAGATGAGTGATAAAAATCTGCAGAAAGGGACATTCCGTTCCCTTATGTTAGCCCGAACCAAAGCAGCTAATTCATTGAAAATGAGCCTGGCATAGTCAATGTTTCTTCCATAGTACAAGGCATGTACTATTTGCATCCCAAATTCATTGATTTGGTCCAAAGCACCCGTCTTGTGAGTCAGACACCGAATAATCGTTGTAATGAGAATACCCCACATAGGACCAAATTGATTTCGTTTGATAATGCCTGTTGTTCCTCTTCGGCCCAAAAATGGCAATACTGAGCGTGCCTCTGTGCTGTCAACAAATGGGTCATACTGAGCGTGGGCGGGAAGCCTCAGTGTTGCACGAATAATGGCGGTAGAAACAAATGCCCTCCTTTGTTCTCTAATTACCCACCCAGTAATCATATCTGGTGAATCAAGTGCGGCCGAGTACCAAAACTCGCATAACATCTCTGGGTAAATTGCTCGAGGTGATAAGATCAGTGCACGAGCAATTGGGCAATGCTTCAAAAAAGTTACAATGTTGGTGAATTCTTGGCATATCCAGGCTTGAGGAATAGTGAAATTTGCTGTGATATTGTTCCTCGCAAACTTTGGCAGTTCATCATCTCGGAATTTGACTTCCGATTCAACCTCTGGAGCGACGAAATTGTAATTTGCCATCTGTGATTTTGATTTAAGTGGTTTTGCTTGCTAAGAGAGAGACTGAAATCGTTAATCGCAGAGAGAATTTGAAAAGAAAGAATGAAATAACAGTTAAAAAATATTTGAAGTAAAAATAAACGGTTATTTATAGGAGATTTGAAAGATAATTAAGGTATTGGGAAGTAAAAAACGGCTGATTTGACTGCCTTATCCTCTGCCAACGGTAACTTTCTTATTAAGAAAGGTTACCGTTGAGCAGTATGAGGATTAAGCTCGGTGTGAGCGCCGTAATACCCCAATACTGAGTAAAAAAAATTATTTTAGAAAAAAATTTAAAAAATATAAAAACAATTAATTTACTCTTGAAATTAATAAAAAAAAAAAAAAAAATTTTAAATTTTGATGATAACAGACTAGTGATACTGAGCGGTCAGTATCAACAAGAGTGATACTGAGCGTTCAGTTTTAATGAAAATTAAGAAAAATTTAAGGATTCAACATACCTAATTGCCCTAGTAAATACATAAACCTTTCCTCAGGGAGAGGTTTAGTAAACACATCGGCCAATTGTGCATCTGTTGGTACATAATCTACCTCAACCTTACCTTTTTCCACATTATCTCGAATAAAGTGGTGTCTGATATCAATGTGCTTGGTTTTGGAGTGATAGACTGGGTTCTCTGTGATAGCAATAGCACTCTTGTTATCACAATGAATGGGAGTTTTATGAAAGTTGAACCCATAGTCTAAGAGTTGATACTGCATCCATAATAATTGAGCACAACAACTTCCTGCAGCAACATATTCTGCTTCTGCTGTGGAAGTTGCTACCGAATTTTGCTTCTTGGATGACCAACCAACTAGTCTTCCACCTAGGAATTGACATCCTCCACTTGTGCTCTTTCTGTCCAATCTACAACCTGCAAAATCTGCATCTGTGTACCCTTCAAGGTCAAAGTTTGAGTCTTTGGGATACCAAAGACCCAGGTTAGGAGTACCTGTAAGATATCTAAAGATGCGCTTAACTGCTTTCATGTGTGATTCTTTAGGATCAGCCTGATACCGAGCACACAAACATGTTGCAAACATGATATCAGGCCTGCTAGCAGTTAAGTAAAGTAAGGAACCAATCATACCTCGGTATGTGGATTGACATACTGGTTTACCAGTTTCATCCTTACTTATCTCATCCTGAGTACCCATGGGAGTGTGCATGGAAGATAAATTTTCAAATTTGTATTTCTTTAACATGTCATGCACATACTTACTTTGATTTATAAAAGTGCCATCAGGCTTTTGTTCAACTTGTAAACCAAGAAAGTAAGTAAGTTCTCCCATCATACTCATCTGATACTGAGTTGACATTATCTTAGCAAACCAGTCACACATTGACTTGTCAGTGGAGCCAAAGATAATATCATCTACATATATCTGAATGAGTAAGATGTCAGAACCTTTCCGTTTTGAAAATAATGTTTTATCAATTTTACCTCTTGTAAATTTATTTTCAATAAGGTACTCAGACAGGGTGTCATACCAGGCTCTTGGAGCTTGTTTGAGCCCATATAGAGCTTTATCAAGCTTGAAAACATAATTAGGAAATTTAGGATCAACAAAACCTGGAGGTTGTTTAACATAAACTTCTTCTTGTAGTTTTCCATTTAGAAACGCACTTTTGACATCCATCTGATAAACTTTGAAATTCTTAAAGGCTGCATATGCAAGATACAACCTAATAGCTTCAATTCTTGCAACTGGTGCAAAAGTTTCATCATAGTCAATGCCTTCTTCTTGCCTGTAACCTTGAGCAACTAACCTTGCTTTGTTTCTGATGACAACACCATCCTTGTCCATCTTGTTTCTGAACACCCACTTAGTACCAATAATAGTTTTGCCAGAAGGAGGTGGTACTAAGTTCCAAACTTTGTTTCTCTCAAACTCTGTGAGCTCTTCTTGCATAGCCTCTACCCAATCTTCATCTAATAAAGCTTCATCAGCTTTCTTTGGTTCAATGGTAGATAAGAAACTTGAGAAGAAACAAAAATTTGCTGTTGCTTGGGTTGGAAATTCTAATTTTCTTCTAGTTTGGACACCTTCTTCAATAGGACCAATAATGTTTGAGTGTGGATGGTCTCTGTGTTCCCTTAAATTGTTTCCTAGAGAAGCATTTGAAATAGGATCAACAATATCTTGTTGATTTGGTGTGTCTTGTGTCTGATACTGAGTGGAATTCTGGGCAGTATTAGACAGCGCATGTTGTTGTTCTTCTTCATTTTGCAGAGTTGATGTGGATTCTTGTGATGTGTTGGATGTTTCACCTTCTTCATAGGTAGAGTGGTTCAAATCATTAGTTGGAAACTCAGTATGGAGGTCCTCTATTATGGGAGCCTCAGTATTAGTCGCAGATGAGTGATACTGAGTTCGAACTTGATCAGTTTCACTAAACTTATTTGGAATAAAGTGTGGATGAAACTTGGGCTGTTCAGCAATGGAGTGTTCTGGATTGCATAGAATATCTATGCCACTTAAGTCTTCACTTGCTGAGGTAGAATGCTCATTCTGATCTTCATCGAATGTGACATGAATGGATTCTACAATCATCTTGGTTGAGATGATATACACTCTGAAAGCTTTAGAGTGTGGAGAGTAACCCATGAACACACCTTCATTTGCTTTGGGAGCAAATTTGTTGAGATTTTGTTTTGTACTGAGTACAAAGCATTTACTCCCAAAGATGTGGAAATATTCCACATTAGGAATCTTGCCATTGTATAACTCATATGGAGTCTTCAGATGTCTTTGGACTATAGTGGCTCTATTCTGAGTGAAGTTTGCACAGTTTACAGCTTCAGCCCAGAAACTCGGTGCCAATCCAGCATGGCATAATAAAGTTCTTGCAGCTTCAATCAGTGTTCTATTTTTTCTTTCTACAACACCATTTTGTTGTGGTGTGTAAGCTGCAGAGAAGTTTTGAATGATTCCTTTTTCTTCACAGAAATCAGTTAATACTGAGTTCTTAAACTCAGTACCATGGTCACTTCTAAGTTGCTTGATCTTGTTGCCTTTTTGAAGTTCCTCTCTTTTTATGAAGGCAATGATTTCTGTTGTTGCATCTGACTTAGTCTTGAGGAAGATGACCCAAGTATATCTTGAAAATTCATCAACCAAGACTAGAGTATAGATCTTTTTGGCCAAAGATGGTGTGCTGATAGGGCCAAAAAGATCCATATGTATCATATTAAGAGGTTCATTAATGGAATGATTGACTTTGGACTTGAATGAACTCTTCTTCTGCTTGCCCATTTCACATGTTGAGCATAACTTATCTTTTGAATAAGTAATAGTGGGCAACCCACTCACCAGTTTCTTCATACTGAGCTCGTTGATATTTCTAAAGTTGATGTGAGAGAGTTTCTTGTGCCATAGCCAATGCAATTCTGGCTTGACTTTAGAAAGCAGGCATACTCGAATAGTTGGGTCTATTTCAGATAGGTTGACCACGTATACGTCTTTTTCTCTTCTAGCAATGAGTACAGGCTGGCCTTTATCATTGTAGATGATTCCTGCAACCTTCCTGAATCGAGCTTCATTGTCATCATCACACATCTGGCTGATACTGAGCATATTGTGTTTTAGACCCTCTACATAGGCAACTCTTTTAAAAGTTATGTTGCCTGCCTTGATCACACCATAACCTCTTGTCTTTCCCACCGAGTCATCTCCAAATTTAACAGAAGGACCCTTCTCTGGAGTATAATTGAGAAGGTATTCCATACTGCCTGTCATGTGTCTTGAGCAGCCACTATCTAAATACCATTTTCTGTCACCCTGCACAAGACACAAAATAATAGTTAGTTCTTTTTAGGAACCCATTTTTGAATGGGACCTTTGGTGGGATAAACATATTTTGACTTGATCTCTTTATATGGAGAGGTCGGTATCACTTCGGGGGAAACTTTAGAAGTTTTCTTTGGTGATACTGACTTAGTTTCTCTCATTTTCTTTGGTACTGAGTACCTAGGACTTGTGAGATCAGTCCAGCATTCATCTCCCTTGTGACCAGTATGATGACACCTATAACATTTTCTAGGTCTATTTCTAAACATATTTTCATAAGGTATTTTAGAAAAATGTTTCACTTTTGGTAGGTCAGTATGAACAAGTTTTGCAAATTGTTTACTTAAAGATTTGACCTGATCACCAAGTGTTTTTAAAATGTTAATTTTGTCATTTTTAATAGGTGTTTTAACATTTTGTTTTACTGGTTTAAAGGGTGGTGGATCTGGTTGCTTCTTTTTATTTGGCAGAGGAGTCTTTCTAATATTATTAGTGGTAGACTTCTGGTCTCTGCCAACTAAGGACCTAGTTAAAGTTGTTTTTTGTTTATCATGTTTTGAAGAAACAACTTTAACAGGTTCTTTAGATTTCTCAGTATATGATGTTTCTGTTCCTGCAACTTCTGTATTAGATGAAACATTGGAGATAGAAGTTGTCTTATTATCATTATATAATTCAAAAGTTGTTGTATTAAATAATAATTCAAAAGGTGGAACAGCAGAGGTGTCATACTGAACTATTGGTAGCTCAGTATCAGAAATTTCTTTTATAGAAAATTCAATACTGGGTTCTTGTAGCTCAGTATAGCACTTTGAGCAGATGGAGGGACCAATAGGTTTTTCTAAAATTTCATTTTCCTCATCATCTGACTCAGTTTGACATCCGACTTCACATAAAGTTTTAGCTTTTACAAAATTAATAGGGTTCATAGTAGAAAACTCTTCAAATAAATCAGCAAAATTGTTTCTATTTTTAAATTGAGGATCAACACCAAGTGCAGCCCTCACATATTCTGGATATTGTTGATTTAAACATTTATTTAATTTTATTGAAGCATTTCCCCAAGATTTACACTGTTTTTCAAATTTTTCTTTTTCAAGTTTGTGTAAATGAGCTTTATCAGCTAATCTCTGGTTAATGTCTTTTAAATCTGAAAAATTTAATTCTAAATCTTTATACTTTGCTAGTTTATCTAAGTTTTCATTATTTACCCTTTCAAGTTCTTGAATTGTTAATTTTAAAGCTTTTTCTTTTTGTATAGAAGTTTTAAGATCAACAATCATATACTCAAAAATCTTAGTCTTTTCATTCACTGAATAAGTTTGAAAGGAACTTACCTTGTACAACTGAGTGAATCCCAATCAGTATGAACACTCATCCTCTCAGCCTCTTTGATATCCTTTTCAAAAGAGCTCTTCAAATCATCTTCAGTGAAAGCCATAAAGGCTTTATTCTCAATCTCTTCCTCATCATCACTTAAGTCTTCATCCATCCAGGCTTCTGAGTAAAGTGCTTGATGAGGTGCTCCATTCCCTTCTGCCCTCTTGCCCTTGCTCCAATTCTTCAGCTTGACATATTTGTCTCTATACCTTTTAGCTCGGTATGCAATCTTGTCATTTTGGTCGGTCTCAGAAGACTTGGTATGACAATTTGCAGCAATATGTCCAGGTTTTCCACACCTATAGCACAGACCTGATCTTGGGTCAGTATTAGAAGAGCTAACACCAAGCCTATTCTTCTTCAACTGATCCAGCTTCATAGACATAAGAGCCATTTGAGTTTCAAGCTCTTCTGAATCAGCATCAGCTAGATCAACTTCTGGTTCATCTGGCTCAGTCACAGTATAGGCATGTTGCACAACTAGAGCCATGCCAGTGGAAGCTTTGTCAGTTTTCTTCCAGTTGATCAGTCTTGCAGCATTATTCTCCTCATGATTCAACATTAGACCATACAAAGTTTGAAGAGTGTATGACTCAATGTTGTTAGCAGCATTGACAGAGTTTGTCATGTCAAGAAATTGTTGAGGAAGACTATCCATGAACTTTTGAACAAGTTCTCCTTCCTCTTTCACAATGCCTACACTGATTAAATCATGGATAACAGTATTGAACCTGTTATAGAGAGTGGTGATGTCTTCATTAGAAGTTGAGAAGAAGTTTTCATATTTCCTTCTCATGTTGCTTTTCCTTTGCAACTTCACCTTTGCTGTGCCTTCATAGGTGACTGATAGGCTATCCCACATAGCCTTTGCTGTTGGCAATTTCATAATTGCATTAAGTATCTCTTTGGTAACAGCATTACCAATCACCCCTTTAGCTCTGGAGTCTAAAGCATACAACTGACGGTCAGTATCAGTCCAGTTGTGCTTTAGTTTAGGTACTATTCTTATGCCCTCATGAGCATCATCAGTAGCAGCAGCAGGTTCCACAGTTTGTGGAATGATGGGACCATCATATAGCACAGTGAGCATTTCATGATGAATGGATTCAAGATACCACTGAGCTTTTAGCTTCCATTGATGGAAGTCTTTTCCATCAAAGATGGGTACTCCCTTTCCAGACATAACTGGTGCAACAATGGTGGATATTTTTGATTTTGGAGTATGGGAAGGATAAGTATAAGGGATGGCTGCCAGGGTTATAGATCGACTAAATAAGAGTTTATTTAGCCTACTCTGATACCAGTTGTTAGGTCACAACAACCCTGTTTTAATGTTAATTGATAGAATATTATACTTAGAGAAATATTAGAGTGATAACACAAGAATATAGTCAATGTATAAATCCACTAAGTGTGGCTTGTTGCGGAATAACAAGACCACTGATCAATTACAAAGATATGAAAGTGTAAAGTGAATTGGTGAGTTCTCCTTTGCAAGATGATCTCTATTTATAATGATATAGAGATCTTACATAATGGGCAAAGGAGTAACCGAAGGACTAAGCTAGGCAAATGACTAAGATCAAGGGAATTGATCTTAGTCCGTTACAAAATGTAACTCAGTCCTTCTACTCAGTCCTTGTACTCAGTATCACTATCTGATACTGAGTACTGATACTGAGTTCCAATACTGATCACTCAGTATCAGACCTAAACTTAGCTATATTATTCTACATATTATTCAAGACTAGTCTAGGTTGTTTTTGTTATCTTAAGATCCAAAGGGGGCAAGGCTTTTTGCCTTAACAATCACCTCCTTATTAACCACCTCGTTTCGGTGCTTAGCCATGATCCGCTTCGACTGCTTAACCGGAGGGAAAGCCGGATTTAAGCCTAACCGGTGCTCTGTAACCTCCCTTGAGACGCCGGTCATGACTTTTGGTTCCCATGCGAACACATGCTTGTACTTCCTCAAAAGGTCTCCTAATTTCTTTTGTAGTTCCCGGGGAAGTTTTCCCCCAATCTGGACCTTGGTATCCGGGTACTTAGAATTAACCACCAATTGGATCTCGTTCTGCTCCGTCCAACTATCCTGGTGCGTAAGAGTGTTACATTCCAAAGGGGGCATGGGAATGCTCCGAACGATAATTACGGCGTGTTCCGAAGGGAATTTGAGCAGACCATGAATGGTTGACGGAACTGCTTGAAGCTGCCACATACCGGTTCTGCCTAGGATGGCATTGTACCTCGAGGGTGCTTCAATAATAATAAACTCCGCCAGGATGGTTTTGCAGTCATTCTTCTCCCAATCGATCAGTGAAAATGGGAGGTGTATCTTCCCTTTAGGCCACACCGACTGTCCTGCGAAACCTACGACCGTCCCCATGGCAGGTTTCAGCAAAGATTTAACATCAGGAGGAAACTTATCGAAACAATGGTTGTACATGATGTTGGCCGAGCTTCCTGAATCAACATAGATTCGACGCACCATGGCCTTGGCGATTACGCCAAAGATGAATAGAGGCTCCGTCCCCACATATCCTTCCGGAATGGGCCCCCCTCTTCCAAACTCCACTACCCCCTTATACCTTTTCCCCAAGGAAGGGGTTGATGATTCTCCTTCCAGAGCGAAGATTTCAGTGTTATATGCCACTACCTCCTTCTTGGTTGGGGGTTCTGCCCCCGCATCTTCCGTCTTTCCTCCCTGAGCTTCTTTATCCCTTTTGTAGCTCTCACAGGAGGCCGTTGAGTGCCCCATGATTTTATGAAATTCACAATAGGCGTTAGGGTCCCTAGTTAATCGCTTCCTAGTCCCCTTCGCCTCCGGCCTGCGGGCTTCATAAGTGGAATAAGTTTCTTGCCTGGACGGGCCATATCGCTCCTGCGGAGGTCTTCCTTCTTGTGGTCTTTTCTGATACGAAGGCTTTCCTCCGTACCCGGCTCGGAATACTCCTTTCGCCCTTCCGTCATTTCTGTGAGAGCTGGAACCAATCGTTCCTTTCTTCTCTTGTGCTTCGAACCTTAGTTTTTCCACACTTTCCTCCTCCTGCTTCAGTACTTTATTCACCGCGTTGATCATGTCGTCAGCTTTGACGAAATCCCTTTTGGACAATTCACGGAACACCTCGCCCTCCCTTAGTCCGTATGTGAAAGCGGCAATAATGAGCGAGTCTTCTCGCACCGACATCTTCCGACTTTGCTCATTGAATCTTTTGAAGTAAGATTTGTTGGATTCCCCCTCCCGCTGTCTGCATGCCATGATAGATTGAGAACGCTGCTGGTATTTCTTTTGTTGGATGAAACTGTGACAAAAACTGTGTGACCAGTTCCTCAAAGCTGGCTATACTTTTCTGGGGGAGGCTAGATAGCCAATATCGTGCAGAGCCTTCTAGCGTTCCGGTGAAATACAAACACCAAAGTCTGGGATCCATGGGGATCATCCTCACAGCCCACCGAAAGCTCGCAACGTGATCGTCCGGATCCCCGGTTCCGTCGTAGGACTTGACTCGTGGTCCTTTGAGGCCCTTTGGAATGGTCATCTCGTTGATGTCATCCACAAAGGGGGACCGGAAGCTTCGTGAAATGGAGGAGTGACGTTGTGGGGTTTCACTTCTTTCCCGGGCATGGTTTCTAGTTTATATCCTCCTTCGGTGCCTTTCTTCCAGTGTTCGAATAGAAGAGGTTTCTTCCTTAGAAGCACTTTCCGTGGAAGGATCTGCGGACTCTTCTTTGCTCGAGTAGGTTAACGTCCTCCCTACTTCGTTCACCCACTCCCCGTCTCTCCTCCCCCTTTGATTCTTCTCCGCATCTCTTAATTTTCAGAATTTACAGAAGAGCCTGAACTCCTCCAGGTCTTCTTTCGTCGGCTCACTTCCGTTCGCCCCAAAAGGAGGGGGACATACGGTAGTGTCGATCAGAGTCGAGGCGGAGGGGGGAGTCTGCTCGATTCGGGTTAAGACCGGTGAGCGATCCCCTCCTTTCGTCGTAGATTCTAAGACCATTTTGTTCTAGGTCCCACGGATGGCGCCAAATGTTGCGTCCTGATTTTGAGAACTCCGGATCGAACGATCTCTTATGCTCGATACCTGAAATCACAAGCAACCCTAAGTCAGAAGTCCTCCGGAAGGGGTTTCTGGGAGGACACTCCGAAGCTTAAGTCAGTTAATATGATCGACGTGGGGTCTATATGAACGATAATAGGGAGTTGTAAGTAAGAGTAATAAATGGAGAGAGCATTGAATGCCTTGTTCGTTGAGACTTACCTCCTATTTATGGACCAGCCGATTGAGCGGGAAAAAGAGGGTAAGTCTTTGGGGCGGGAAAAATAGGATGCGACCTTTGGTCCGTATCCTTCGTTATCCTCCAGTCTTTTAGTGGTAAACGGCTTACGTCCGCTGGATAATGCTATGGGTCAGTTTCAGACCTTACCTTCATTAAATGCTAGCATGGCTCGAGGATGGCTTTTCCCTAAAATCCGGTCACGCCTCGACAAGGCCCTTGGAACTTGCAACCTAATGATGACTTATGCTTCTGCTACGGATAGCATGTGGGTCTATCCGTCATCCGGAACCTCCGAGCGTCCGGTTATCTTTGGTTCGTACCATCCCTCATTAGGCGGCAAAGTGGCGAGGCCGTGCCAACGGTACCACCAAACGGTACCACCAAACCGGCGAGAACCGACGGAAAAGGGACGGCATACACATGAAAAGATAAAGTAAGCTAAATGTTTTTTAGTAGTCATTGAGTTCTAAAGATGGTTAAATAGCGTCAACAACAAATTTCGCAGAGCTTGTTTTGTTTTGGGAGTATAATATGGGTTTTGATAATGACAGCATGTCTTAGGGCTGTCATTAAAAGTGGATAATTATTTTTTTTAATATTAATTAATTACATATTATCTACTAATCCATATTTATCTTATTAATTTCTTTTTTCTTCCTTTTCCATAGCAACTTTCTCAGCCAAACCTTGCACATGATTAACAACCATTACTTTCTCTGTACATCTCGTAAGTACAGTACATTCCTATTAAAATTAAAATTATTAAACTACTGTACACCTTTTCCATAGCTGATGGAATCAAAATGAAGAATCATTAATGTCTAAGATTTTAAAGCTTTATATGCTTCACATTTTAAACAAAAAAACATAACATATATAATTATTGTTTAAAGATTTTGCAAATAACAACGTTATTAGGACTATTAAAAATTATTATTTGATTCAAAATCAGTTTTATTTCATAATTATGAGTAAAGAAAGTTTGTATTTATTTAATACAAATCTATTATTCTAGTAATATTCTGAGTTGGCTAGTAAACCTTTAATTTAATTTCCACCCTTTCAAGAGTTCAAGTAGATGAGATTCGAGTTTAATATTACGTTGTCACCCTCAAGGGGGCACAAAAAAAGCCAATAATAAACCAATTATTACCTTTTGAATGCTTTGATTTTCTGTTTTCTTAACGATTTTTGCCTTTTTGGCAAACTATGTCATATGACTGTAGCATATATAAGGTTAAAATAAAGTAGGGGTGAGCATAAAAATCGAAAAACCGAATCGAAAACGAAAAAATCAAAAAAACCGCATCGAAAAAACTGAACCATTTGAAAACCCGATGTGTGCGGTTTTGGTTTTTGGAAAAAACGAATGTTTGGGACGGTTTTCGGGTGCAAACGAAAAAACCAAACCGAAAAAACCGCCCCGCCATATATGTTCTTCAAATTTTGTAAATATATTCTTATCTTTATAAAGATTTGATGCTTAACTATATCAAAAACATAATATTGAGTATATATCATTTGAACTTTTAACACATTTTACTCATACTTTTTTTGTTTTATAATTGTATAACAATGAAAATTTGGGTTATTTGTTTGTTTTATAAATAGGGGAAATGAGTTAAACTTTGGAAATTTGTATCATAATTGTTAGGTTAACAAATTAGTAAATTTTATGGAAAACAAAAAAACTGAAAAATAAACCGAAACCAAACCGCTTTATTGAGAAAAACCGAAAAACCGAAACCGAAAAAACCGAAACCGAACGGTTTGTAATTCTTAAAAACCGAAATGTACGGTACGGGGTTTGGTTTTAGTCAAAAACCGCCCCAAACCGCCTCATGCTCACCCCTAAAATAAAAGGTAGGTGGTCAAAAATTAGTATTTAGCGTATAGTTGTCCGTAGAAATGGGCATGCAGCGATCACTTACAAGGAAAAGCCGCTTCCTTTCCCATTTTTTACTAATTTTTTCCTCGCCGGCCAATTAACGACTCGTCAAGCGTTCTTTTATAACCGAATAGTTTAGAAAAAAAGGTTGTTTGTGTTTTAAAGACAAATCCTACAGAACTCCAATAACATGGAAAATGTTGTAGGTGGTTTGGAGATTGCAACCAAAAGTGATGGAGAGATAAGACATGATGAGTTCATGATTTTGGTGAGAGATGAATATGAGACGGTGATACCACCAGTTTGTAGCCAAATAATTCACCATCAACGACGCTCGTTGACAAACATGAAACTATTCCGATTTCCTAGTCGCCCCCGTGAGTTTCATTTTTTGGTGTAAGGTGACATATATATGTATAGGTTACACAAATACATTTAAGCTTTCAAGTTCTTCAATAAGGATCGGATGCTTTTTCATTGATATCATGTATATAATAATATATATTTTGAATTTAATGTTGTATCAGGCAACGCGCGTCGTTACTCAAGGATGTTATCCTATGTGAATTGTGGAACCCTTGTGTCGATGTATGGACCTCTAATTGGACTCGTCCAAGTTAACACCAGACTCCTTTTGAAACTCATACTATGTTTATGATCATGTTTTCTACATCTACAGTACTTTATTTGAGACTCCGGGTTTATACAAACCCGCCCTCAATTTATTACATGATCGTATCAAACGTTATATTCTTCTTGGCTGTTCTAGCACCACTCTCACTTGTATTTGTGTTATTTGTTCCTCCAAGGCTCATTTGGATTGGGTATTCAGTCGTGTGTGTACTCTTTGTAACCTTAGTTACATATAACTTAATTGACTCCATATTGACAAGATCTATGAAAGTTGGAACGTTGTCAGATGGTTCAAACTCAAAATGAAACGGTAAGTAAAATTGGGTAATTAGTTGTATTTTTATTTATTGTGAATATCGGTCAGAAGTCAGAACAATGAAAAAATATTGTACAGTGAATATGATGTATATGTATTGTGGTCATTGTCAAATCATATTGTTTGACGTTTGTAATCATAAATAACGCTACGTATATATGGAGAATAACTTTGTAACTTTAACCGCAAATTCGCCATCATCACTCAAGGATCAACACCACAAATCCCTACAACTTTGTTAGGCAATGGGGCAGATTGGAGCAAATCATGTAATGATACATGATCTGACCTGATCACAAGGGAGTAGGCAATGTGTTTGTGAAAATTAATTAACTAATAAACACTTTACATTTCATTTGGTACATAAAAATGAAATAATACTAATAATGATACGTCATCAATCATCACATTCTCCACTCACTAGCTCTGGTCTCAACTTAGCCGATAACCCTTTTTCCAACATCTCTTCATCATATTTCCTTGCCATACCAATCATGCCCTTGTCAATTAAAGCATCAATTAAAGCATTATAAGCAAATTCATTTGGACTCAAACCATGATTCTCCATCTTTTTCCAAACTATAAAAACCGGTCTAAGAAACCCCCATCTCCCAAATTTCCTTATAAGCAACACGTACGTATCCATATTCGGATTTACACCGCTTTCAATCATCCTATCAAGGAGTTCAAGAATCTCATTAGGTTTCTCCAAACACCTGAAAATGCAATGATAAGTGATCACATTAGGTGCACATTTTCTCCTAGACATTTTATCGAGCACCTTATATGCTTCTCTAACCCTGCCATTTTCACACAAAAGTTTTATGATTGTATTGTATGTTATAACATTTGGTTCACACCCTAATTCGAGCATTTCACGACCAAGATGAACTGCCACATCAGCACCTTCTGAGACACCGATAGCTCGGATAACAGTATTGTATGCTACTACATCTAATTTAATCCCTTTTTTCTTCATTTCTTTATACAATTTCACAGCCTTCCATGGCTTCCCACTCTTGCATTGGATATCCATGTATATCGAATACGAATATAAATCTTTATATATTCCATCTTTATCCATTTTTTCCCAAAATTCTCTACACTTTGCCCACCACCCCATTTTCAACCACCCGCGAAGAATTATGTTATAAACTTTAGTACCCATCTCAAAATTAGCAATCGCTTCTTTAAAGTTGTTATCTTTACCTAAACATAACTCTTCTGCTTCAGTTACATGTTTATACTCACACAATGCATCAACAAGATTCAAGAAAGACGTTTCGTCTTTCAAATTAAACTCTCCTAACTTATTATAAGTACTGATTGCTTCTTGAACAAGGTGTGCTGAAGCATAACGCTTGAACATTACACGAAATGTGGTATGGTTTCTGTCAGGCATTTTATCGAGCAGTTGCCATGCAAGATCGTATTCGAAAAACTTACCCAATATATCGATCATGTGATTATAGGTCTCTGTTGTGTGTTTGAAGTTGTATTCGGACACAACCCAGTTGAAGAACTCCATTGCGCGTTTCCAATCGTTGCTGTAACATGTTAGTGTTTCAAGGATTGTGCTCTCGTTGACTGTGGGTTCTTCATGGTATGGATTTGTTCTTTTAGGGGTTTGATGATCGGAAGAATAGATTGGTCTTGTAGTATTTTTAGAGTGTGAAGTGTGAAATTGGAGGATGAATGATTGTCGGATGTTGGAAACGAGGAAACGGGAGGACCTGGGGTGCATTGTGTCTCTCTGTTTTAACGAGGTGGGTCAGTTCATCACTTTATTTTTTGGCTTAAATATTTAGCAAATTAAATTAAACCTTTAATTTAAAGCCATGATTTTATTATTAATAACTAGGGGTGAGCATAACAGGGTACCCGTCGGTTCCGACCGGAACCGGAACCAGAACTGGAACCGCAGGGTCCTGAGATGTAGGAACCGGAACCGGAACCTGGAAGACAGGTTCCTAAATTTTCGGAACCGGAACCGGAACCACCGGTTCCAGGGCAGGTTCCGGTTACCCTGTATCTTAATTCAAAAAAATTTAACAATACAAACTGAATAAACAAGACAATAAATCACACAAACTAACAATTACAAATATCGTTTAACGATTTTATATATATTTCAACGATTACGAATATTGTTCAAAATAGAAATAAGTGAATAAGAATGACAAAAACACAGTAAATGTGTGATTCATGTAAAAGTCAGTCACAAAGATACGACCTCACAACGAGTGAATGTCTCACTATCACCCAATTTCTGACTCAATTATAACGAGTAAGGTCAATTTATATGTTTATTTGTACTAGTATTTTACATTTAGATAAATCAAAAATCTATTTAATTAATCATGTGTAATATATTATATATTTTAATAAAAATATACTGTGTAACCGCCGGTTCCAGGGTATCCACCGGTTCCAGGTTCCTTAATTTTGAGAACCGGAACCGGAACCTCTTAAGCCGGTTCCATGATTTTGGGAACCGGAACCGGAACCTCTTAGCAGGTTCCGGGTCCGGAACCTCCGGTTCCGAGACGGTTCCGGTTCCGATTCCGGTTACCCTCTTTTTCTGCTCACCCCTATTAATAACGGCATGTTTGGCTAATCTTTTTAAATGACTTGTTAACTTTTTAGTTTTTTAAAAAGTTAAAATCAAGAAATAAGAGTTCTTTACTTCTTGCTTTGGCTTTTCAAAAAGCCAAAAAGTCAATAAGTCACTTTAAAAATCTTAGTTAAACATGCCCTAAAAATGATAGATAACTTTAGAAGTGACTTAAGACTTCAAGAGTAAGATCATTAAACTTCTGTCATTAGGTCTCTAATATTGTGTAACACCGCAAATTTTAGAAACCGTTTTTTTTTTAAAAAAAAAAAGGTGTGCGGAAGCCTAAAGATAATAATAAGTTTAGGTTTACAAACCAAACGTCCCAAAATAAACTCCAAAACAATAATATTTAAACGGTGTCATTTAACGACATGGCTCATTTTACATAACATAACCAATTGAGCTTGGTCACCCATTCCGTCCAAAGTACCGATCAACCTGAAAAGAGTCAACGAGGGAGGGATTAGCACAAAGCTAAGTGAATGAACATAATCTACAAATTATGTAAAGCACAACAAGCAAGCACTAACATCTCCACGATCGTTACTCCTCGGAACCACTTAACCACTGTTCCACTGAACCACTAACCACTAACTGTGCTAATCACTTAGCACGGAAGTAATTTACATCTCCGACTACTAAGCACGGAAGTAATTCTACATATCCGATTTCGGTAACCACTATTTGAGGGGATCGGTGGCTTTGCGGGCCTTAAACCATGGTCAGTCAAAACCACGGTAACCGATAGCGCTGTATCCAACACCCCGGGTAAACCCCCTTAACCGTGCAACGTATACAGGCAAGGTTGAAAACCCTATTAGTCGATACACTATGCTCAGCTGATATCCTTCTGACACTGACCTCGTCCCTATCCTCGACTGCCACTAACCGAGTTGTTGCTACCTTTCAAGTAGAAACCTTTCATCTATGTGCACATATCCTATTTCGCTTAACCCGATCAACAGGTACCAAACAAGCAAACTGTCAAAGGTTCGCGCCCGAAAACAACCCGAAAAACCCGCAGATTGAAGTTCACGATCGTGAACAATAGTTCACGACGTGAACTAGAGTTCACGATCGTGAACTCACGACAGCGGACGTTTCCTGCATTTTTCCTGTATTTTCCTGCATCTTTCCTGCCAAACATGCAATACCGAACCGGTTGTAACCAAACACAAGTTGGAGGTTAAATCCACTCACCGTAACCTTCAATTCCCGTAACTCAGTGAGCTAATATCACTGAGTTTCCTCCTCAGATCCTGTACACCAAAGAACACCGAGTTAATAACTGGTACTTATCAATAATCGTCAATATTAACAATAATGAACACTAACTTTCCACCAAGTGTTATAAGTACTAATTCTAACACGTAAGTATATTAAACCCACTTTTACATACACAATTCAACAATTGGGTCGATCCACCATTTAATCACCCGAACGGGTCAAAACCGGACTATTAATCAATAATACATAGGGGTGAGCATTTGGACCGAAAAAACCGAACCGAACCGAAAACCGACCGAAACCGAACCGAACCGAAACCGATAACATGTTATCGGTTCGGTTTCGGTTTTAAAAATGCATCGTTATCGGTTATCGGTTCTATCGGTTCGGTTTGGTTCGGTTCGGTTTTCGGAAAAAGATGAACATTTGGCCTAAAATAACCGAACCGAAACCGAACCGAACCGAAACCAAACCGAACCGAAACCGATAACATGTTATCGGTTCGGTTTCGGTTTTGAATATCCATCGTTATCGGTTATCGGTTCTATCGGTTCGGTTCGGTTCGGTTTTGGCCCGATAATCACCCCTAATAATACATCCTACAACTATAATCATATCATCAACTTACAATTCGCCAAAATACATAACAACTTAACAACCTCTAAGTGTTATCAATAACATTTCCAACACATAAAACTAACAAAATACTTATACTTTCACAATCCAAGTTCCTTAAGTTATTTTATTACCAAATGGCCTAAACGGGTCAAAACCCGAACATAACTATATAATTACAGAACTCCACCATCTAGCACACATTTACTACAACTAACAAGTCATAATCATATAACAATTCATCAAGTTCATAGCTACCGACAATCCATGTATTTTACTTCCAAATTACTAGTCTATCATTTTAACCAAAAACATCCAAACACTAGTTAGCATTTCATCAATCCCACCGAATCTTAAGATAACACATAACTAACATATCCAATCTATCATTTTAACATATCCAAGCAACAAAACCCATAGACACGTATTTTTGACATAATCACACCAACTTGTCACAAAACTCATTTACTAACTTGTAACTTAGACATCAAATCCATACCATCTTTTAACTAATAATTTCATCCAACAGGTATAATTAATCATCTTAACAATTTAATATATACAATACATGTCAAATCTTGTATAAACACTTAATATAACATTTAACACAATATACACCAACAAAACTTCAAGAATCATAAACCCTAATTTCACCAAAGCTCAAGAACTTCAAAACAAACACATATAGGTCGAAGCTTACCTCAAGGCCTTCACAAAAACGGGTTTAGATTTAAGATTTAGCACAAAACAAGCTAGCAATCTCTCTTGGAAGCTCAAGAACACAAGAAGAAGTTATGGGGTTTTCTAGAGAGAGGTTAGAGAGAGAGAGGGTAACGTAGAGAGAGAGAGATATGACAAAAAGTGGTAAAGAAGAACAAAGGGAAGGAGGTGCCCTCCTTGGCTGCCGATCACCACTCAAGGGGGCCCCACTTTGATCTTTTTTATCTTTTAGCAAATACAACATAAAAAGTCCCTTTCGTAGTTAATTTATCTAAAATACCAAACGAACTCCATTTCTAGCAACGAAAATATATTCGGAAACGAAATTAAAAGGAGAATCCAAAAATATAAAAATCATACGATCATTTAAACATTTCAGAAACCGGATATTTTAATCCCTTGATTAAAATATCACAAAAGGACAAAATGTCAAACAATTCATTTAACATTTAATCAATTTATTCTATATATGGTCAAATAGATATTTATCAAATATCAATATGTACCTAAAACTACTAGGCCGGTTTTAGGATGTTACATATTGTATATTTACATTTATGTGTATTATAGCAATAATGTCTCGATTATATAGATTTTTTGAAGCTTTCAGTTAACTAAATAAATTGTAAAATCTATGATTTAAATTAAGATTTTGGGTGTTAAAAAGACTAGTAAGCCACTTTTACGATGAATGAAGGTCTAAGTATTCTAAGCAACTTCAACGTCTAAGATCGTGCCAACTAGGGGTGAGCATAAAAACCGAAACACCGAAACCAGTCCGTTAAAACCGACAAAACCGAACGGTTAAAACTGAAACCATTTCAAAGCCGATGGTTCGGTTTTCAATTTTGAAAAAACCGATGGATTCGGTTTGGTTTCGGTTTTAACCAAAAACCGTCCCGTTAAGAATCCGCCCCACTAATATTTAATATTATATATATTTTTTATTTCTATAGTTATTAAATACAAGTCAATTGTCAGGATCGATTAACTATAGACAAGTTAATAAACACCTTAGATCTAATTGATGATAGAAGTTGCAGCGGATCAACACTATATCAATAATTAAGAACAATGAACTGTATGAACAATATGAGAAATATTAAGAACACAGTTTCACAAAAAGCTTCAATGTATATTATTGAGTTAACAATACACACGTACGTTTACAATTCGTAAGGAACTATATATAATAGTCCTTGAAGCTAAACTATTTACCCTAGTTATTCTAGGATACGATTTACATCTAATTATAAACGATATACATTGATTTACATTCTATAACTATCTCTGCGAAGATCTCTGACTTGATATCTTCCAAAAACGCGTATCAGTAGTAACTGCAATCACCAGTAGTAAATAAGTAACATCAGTAGTAAATTTGGTGATCAGTAGTAAGTCCAGAAACCAACGTCAGTAGTAACTACAATGATCAGTAGTATCTTCAATCTTTGTATGATTAGTAGTAACTAAGTTATAGAGAACACCAGCATCAACTTAATCAGTAGTAAATGTTTCTGCCCCATCAGTACTAAGTATGTCAGTACTAACTGCAGCATCAGTAATAAGTTGATCTGTGTTTTGTTCCAACAATCTCCCCCTAAACTTATTGATTATGATTTAATCAATCAAGTTTTCATTTATTTCTTCTTTTCTTTTTCCTTTTCTTCCAACAGTTTTGCTCTTCTTTTATCACCTTCTAATGTCTGTTGGTTTTGTTTATTCCTTTGTGCAATAATATATTTGCTAATCTTCTTTACAAATTCATTCATTTTATTTTGAAATAGCATAGCATCATGAGGTTTAATGAAGTTCATGCACCATAGTTGATAGAGAGTCTTCTCAGAATGAGGATACTCTTTCTCATAAAGGAATAAGTCACATTTCTTACTTGTATATTCAAAGAAGTACATGTTGACAGTTGGTAGCACATTCCAAGCTTGAACATTTTCTGAATCTGCATACTTCTCTGGATAATTTTCTGGATAGAAAGCAGCATCAATCATTTCAGTAAGATAACCTGCAGCTGAATTCTTCCAGAACTTTTTAGTCATTCTTGGTTTACCAATGATCAACATCTTAATAATGTCACTTCTGGTTAGGGACATGACCAAAGGTTTCCAAGCTCTGAATCTTTGAGTGACTTTATCTTCTCTGACAATCTCAATCATATCATCTATATATCTCCAGTTGATGATTGGATTATTTTGTAAGATAGCAATGGGGAGATCATGAACTTGAACCATTTGTAATTTTTTATTTGGTTGATCAAGTTCTGAAACAGTTGTCTTTCTTTTCTTTGATATTTGAGAGGATACACCAGATGATTCTCCAGATATTGTTTTTCTTTCTTTCATTTCTTTGGAGTCTATCTGTTCCAGTTTAGTGGTGTATTTCTCAATACTCTCTTGTTCAGTAATGTCCTTCTTCTTCTCCACACAGTACTTTTCAATTAACTTGATCAGCTTCATTCTTCCAAATGCCTTTGTGTTATACCCTTTGATTTTAAGAATGTGATCATTTCTTTCTTTTTCTCTGCAAACTGTTCTGGCATATCAGCCTTCTGCTCTTTGCATTCCTGTACTTGTGCTTCAAGAAGTTCTAGTGTTTCAAGTTCAAGTTGCCTAAATTTTTCTAGTTCTTTTCTTTGTAGTTCTTTTCTTGTTTCAGCAACTTGTTTGGTTTTGACCTTCTTTTGAAATTGTGGCAGTTTTGATATATCTGCTATATCTGCCAATTTGATTTCTGTGAAAGGTTGTCTCAATATTCTAGCCCTTTCTGCTAATCTTTTGTTTTCATTTGCTAGAGAGACTTCAACCTTCTTTAAATATTTTGCTCTCTTTACCTTCCACCTATCCTGTTTGGCTGATTTGGCATAGTTGATTTTGTTGACCATTTCATGACCTTGTGCTCTGTTAGGTTGGTCTTCATCAGCAACTTCTTTTCCCTTTCCTATGTAATTGTCTTTCTTCATATTTGGTTCAGATTCAATAACAAATTTGGGACCATAGTAGTGTATCTGAGATATGGGAAGTATTTTAGGATGTGGAGGCAGGGAGCATTCATCAACTTCTAACCAGTTGATATCATCATCAATATCTTTTACCACCATTTGTGTTGTTGTTGTTGTTCTTTTTGGAGATGGTGGAAGTATCACTGTAGGCTCTAGTAGTGGTGGCAGCTCAATAATGTCATCAGTAGTAACTAAGGTAGTTACTACTGGTATGTCTTCAGAGATTACTACTGATAGGTCATCAGTAGTGTTTGCTGCCTTTTCTTCATTTACTACTGCTGTTATATCAGTAGTAGGAGTTACTACTGGTATGTCTTTTTCAGCTTGTTCTTTAGTAGGAGCAGTAGTAATTGGCTCTTCTTCTGTAATCATCATCTCTGGGCCTTCATCAACTTCTGTTTCTTTTAAATTCAAGAGGGAGGAAGCTGCTGCTGCAATGGATTCATCAATCATTGTCTGTATGTTATCCTTCTCCCCCTTAGTGAGCTCAACTGGAGGAGCCTCACTATCATCAATCCTCTTTTTCAATTTTCTGATAAGCTTTGATTGTTGATGAAGCCTAAGTTCATATTGTCTCATTCTTTTGTTGATGATATTGACATTTCTTTTCATAGCAGCCATAGTTTTTCCTTGATTTGTTTGATAATAAAGACAATCTTGTACAGTGGATTCCAAGGAATCCACTTTAGCCGTTAATTGTTGGATTTTAATACTGCCCTCACTCCATCTAGCAAGATCATCGGGCTTACTAACAGGTACATTGGTTTTAAGGTTTTCCTTCCTTTCCATCAATTCCACAGATCTGCCCTCATCACTGCTTGGTGATTCATTGGGTCTTTTAGACATTCTCTTCTTCCTAGAAGAAGCAGAGATGCCCCCCCTTGTGGTTTCTTGGCACCGGGGTCCTTTGAGTAATTCCTCAAAAGAGTCATCACTCAAAGTTGCCGAGGTTTGGGTCCTAATGATGTTTTCACTGTCCTGTGCACCCACCTTTGGGGCATCAGTAGTGAAAGCCCTCCCCTCATGTCCTCTCTCCTCCTTGGAGGACAACTCTTTGAGCCTGGGGTGTGACTCGATTTGTCCCCTGGTGTCCTTTGAAGAAATTTTCTTTCTATGATAAATTGTGGATATATTTTTGGTTTTGTCTGGTAGGTCTTCCACAGAGTGAAGAGTAGCACTCTGCAGATTTATATCAAGTTCCTGGGACACATTCAGGACTTCTGTTTGGGTTGGTGATTGAGTGGCTATATGGGGTGGTGTTTGGGCTGTATTTGGGGGTGATGGAGTGGGTTGAGGTTCAACTTGGGTTGTAGCAATGGTTGAACCTTCTCCAATATTGGGTTGATCTTTGATCATGTTTGGAAACAAAGGGGTTTCCTTCCCTGAAAATTTAAATTGTTTTCTCATATTTGAGAAAACTTTCTTGTTCAACTCAGGTAATACAAAAATGTTTTTAGGAGTTGACAAGTTTTGTAATTCACAGTTTATGATATGTTGTAGAAATCTGGGATACATTAAAAATTTAGAAGAACTAAGATTTCCCAACATACCATCAAAAATCATATTAGAAAAATTGAATACTTGGTCTGTGCATAAACATACAACAGCAGATGCTAGTGCCTTGTTAAACTCATTCCAAGTACTTCTTTTAGGAGAAATACAATGCTGAATCGTATGAACCAGAAATTTCCATTGTGGGGATAGAAGGCCTTTTTGAAAAGTTACAATATTAAGTCTGCCTTCATACCCCATTTTATTTAAAGTATCAGCAATGTATTCCTTAGGAAGGGTATACATACCTGAATCATCATGAAGTTGTAGATGATGTCTGATTGATTGTTCAGTTACAGTGATGTACTTTCCATCTACTTTCGATTTTATCATTGATGATGTTGTTCCTTCTGTTCGCTCAGCATTGGTCCAGAAATCCACCAAGTGCTGTTGATATGCCTTCGGCTTTACAGTTAAGGCAAACTGTATATACGAATTTCTCAAGAATTTTACGATTGGACGGAAATCTTTTGTTCCGTCGGGATTCTTTAAAAATGCAACCATATTGTGAAATTCTGAGTATTTGAGATCGGTTTGCACATCGAGAGTTTGTAAAGTTGCCATTGTTTTTGAGATTTTGCAAGAATTTTGTTACTGATGAAGAGTTTTTGATCGTAAACTAGGGTTTATCGAGAGGTGTTTAGAGAATCGAAGTAAAGATAATGCTAAATTAATCGTCTGCCGCCTTTTATATCTTTCGATTAAACCTGCAAAACTACAAAAATAGCCTTTGAATCATAACATAACGGTTATTTTCATGGGGGTTAGTTTGGTAATTGTGTTTATGAAAGACCAGTAGTAAATAAGATATCAGTAGTAAGACGTCAGTAGTATCTACTAACATCAGTAATGACTAAGGATTTTGACATCAGTAGTAACTATAGACATCAGTAGTAACCATTAACATACACGACCAGTAGTATATGAGAATACCAGTAGTACTGACTTACCAGTAGTATTTGTGTAAACCTAAAATACACCAGTAGTAATGAATTACCAGTAGTATTTTGTGCATACACTTTCACACCAGTAGTACAGCAATACCAGTAGTAAAACGCTTAACAAAATATTTTACAACACTAAATTTACACATGATTTTAAGAGAGATTTTAAGTTATTAAAATCATTCCAATACTGCTGACCAAGAAGTTGAATCTTCCTACATCAAATGCTTTTGTAAAAAGATCTGCTAATTGATCATCAGTATGGATTTTAACTACTTTGATTAATTTCTTTTCATTACAATCTCTTATAAAGTGAAATCTTATTTCAATGTGTTTAGTTTTTGAATGTTTTACTGGATTATTCACAATACTAATAGCACTTTGATTATCAATAAAAATAGGAGTTTTAAGGATAGAGATACCAAAGTCTAGAAGTTGATTTTGAATCCATAGTACTTGAGCACAACAAGCAGATGCAGCTACATATTCTGCTTCAGCAGTTGATGTTGATACATTTGTTTGTTTCTTACATTGCCATGACACCAGTCTTGATCCAAAGAATTGACATCCACCAGTAGTGGATTTTCTATCTTGACATTCACCTCCATAGTCACTATCTGTATAGGCTATTAGTTCAAAGGGTGAGTCATGTGGATACCATAGACCTAGTGATGGTTTGCCTTTCAAGTATCTGAATATTCTTTTAACAGCCTGCAAGTGTAGTTCTTTGGGTCTTGCTTGATATCTTGCACACACACAAACACTATACATAATGTCAGGTCTTGATGCAGTTAAGTACATCAAAGAGCCTATCATTGATCTATATAAGTGTTCATCTACATCCTCCCCCTCAACATCAGGATGTAGGTGTTTGTGTGTTTCCATTGGTGTACTAGCACTTTTACTGTCTTTCAAATCAAACTTTTCCAAGATGTCTTTGACATATTTTGATTGATTTATCAAAATACCATCAGTTCTTTGACTGACTTGGAGTCCAAGGAAGAAGTTCATTGGACCCATGGAGCTCATCTTGAATTTAATCTGCATCAGCTCTTCAAATTCTTTGCACAATGTATCATTGGTTGAACCAAAGATGATATCATCTACATAGATTTGTACCAGTAGTATATCATCTTTGACTTTCTTTGTAAACAATGTTTTATCAATGGCTCCTCTTTTAAAGTTGTTCTTCAATAGGTATGATGATAATGTGTCATACCATGCTCTTGGTGCCTGATGTAGGCCATACAGAGCTTTATCCAATTTGAACACATAATCACCATGTTTTGGATCTTCAAAACCTGGAGGTTGGCAAACATAGACCTCTTCTTCAATTTTCCCATATAGGAAGGCACTCTTAACATCCATTTGATAGACTTTGAATTTCTTGAATGAAGCATATGCTAGAAAGATTCTTATAGCTTCAATTCTAGCAACAGGAGCATATACTTCATCATAGTCTATTCCTTCTTCTTGAGTGTATCCTTGGGCTACAAGTCTGGCTTTATTCTTGATCACTATACCTCTTTCATCTTTCTTGTTTCTGAATATCCATCTTGTTCCAATGGCTCTTTTTCCTTTGGGTAGAGGTACAAGTGTCCAAACAGCTTGTAATTTAAATTGAAGGAGTTCTTCTTGCATTGCTTCAATCCAGTTTGAGTCCTTCATTGCTTGTTGGATCTTCTTTGGTTCATCCTGAGACAGAAAGCATTCATACATACATTCATTAGCAATTAAACTTATATTACACATATTTGCAGTTAAGTTTTTGTTTAATTTGCTTCTTGTTTGAAGTGGTGAGTTAACATCACTTAGAACAAGGTCTAATGGATGGTTCTTCTGAGTTCTTGAAGTTGTGGTTTTGTCAACTACTAGTTGATTTTCAAGATTGGATTCATTTGTCTCAGGCAGTTGTTCATCTTGTGATTCTTCATTGTCATGGATGTTTGGTTCATCATTATCTTGGTCAGAGTTACTACTGGAATTATCTTCATTAGGATCAGTAGTATTGTTGTTGTTACTGTTGTCAGTAGTATCATGAGAATCTAGGTTATTGTTGGGACCAGTAGTATTTTCAGTACTATTACTGGTACCAGTAGTATTGGAATTACTACTGACTTCATTCTCAGAGTTACTACTGCTTTCAATATTTGAGTTATTACTGATATCAGTATTAACTATGGGAGCAGTATCAAAGATTATGTATCTCATCTTTTCTTGACCAGTATTGGCAGATGATGTTCCTTCCTTTTGATTATGACAATTTGAATTACCTGCATTGAAATTCATATTAGAATTAAAGGATTTGGTTAGATTGTCTATGTCAAATAGCCAATCTGGACCATTTCCTTGTTCATTAGGTACATTTTCATTAAAGGATACATTGATGCTTTCTTCAATTATCCTTAGTCTTTTGTTGAAAACTCTGTATGATTTGCTTTGAGTAGAGTATCCCACAAAGATTCCATCATCAGCTTTGCAGTCAAACTTACCAATTTGTTCTCTTGTAATCAGAATAGTACAAGGACAACCAAATGATTTTAAGAAACTTATAGAAGGTTTTCTTTTATTAAAAAGTTCATATGGTGTTTTAAAATGTGGCTTAACTATTAATACTCTGTTTTGAACATAACAGGCAGTATTAACAGCTTCAGCCCAAAAAGTGATTGGTAATTTTGAGTCTGCAAGCATTGATCTTGCTGCTTCAATGATGGTTCTATTTCTTCTTTCAGCTACACCATTTTGTTGTGGAGTTCTAGGTGAGCTGTATTGCCTGTCAATACCTTTAAGATCACAAAAGTTAATTAGGTTAGTATTTTTAAATTCTGTGCCATTATCACATCTTATGGTTTTCACTTTTTGATCAGATGTGTTTTCCAGTTTGACAATTAAGTTCTTTATGAGTTCACTTGTTTCATCCTTTGTCCTGAGAAAGAAAACCCATGTATATCTGGAAAAGTCATCAGTAATAACAAGACAATATTGTTTCTTTCCAATACTCATTACATTTGTTGGTCCAAAAAGGTCCATATGTAAGAGCTGTAAAGGAACAGAAATAGAGTTAACAATTTTGGACTTATGAGAAGTCTTGTGTTGTTTACCTTTTAGGCATGCAACACAGTGATGATCACACATGAATTGTTTTTGGGGTAGTCCAATGACCAGATTTCTTTTTACTAAATTATTCATGTTTTTAAAATTTGTGTGACACATCCTTCTATGCCAAAGTTCTGATTCAGTGGTGTTTGCCTTGGATATAAAGCAGTTGACCTCATTTGAAGAAATGAGTTCTCCCCCTATATCCAGGCAATACACATTGTTTCTCCTTGGGGTTCTTAAAACAACATATTTTTCATCTAATATAAAATCAGGAGAAAGAATGATGCACTCAATGTCTGTGAAAAGAATTTTATTCTTCTTATCACATACTTGAGACACACTGACAAGATTGTATTTTAGCTCAGCTACATAAAATACATCATCAAAGGTAATCTTTCCATTTGTAACAGTACCTTTACCTGTGATCTTACCTCCTTTTGGGTTCTCACCAAAAGCCACATATCCACCATCAAAGGACTTGAAATCTTTAAGAATTTGCAGATTTCCAGTCATGTGCCTTGAGCATCCACTATCAATATGCCATGTTCTACCTTCTTCAGGGATCTGAATGCTCTGCACAAGTAAGTAAATGATCAGTTAAGTTTGGGAACCCAAGCTTTATATGTCTTGGGTTCATCCTTTGAGAGATAAGCTTTGGGAGATTTAACTTTAAACACTTTTGGTATCCATACTTGTTTAGTACTGGTGTTTTGTTTTACTACTGCCCTTTTGAAAGTAGTACTGGTGTGAGAATTTCCTACTGATCTTGGTTTGTACCCATGATTTTTAGCTTTAGAATACTTTACTACTGATGGATCAGTAGTATTTGGGTACTTACCATGTTTAGAATGATCAGTAGTGTTTTTAGGGTTGACACCAGTAGTATTTTTGAAAGTTGTGTTGGGAGCAGTAGTATTTTTGAAATTAGGGTTTTTACCAGTAGTATTCTTGTACTGGTACCACACAGCATTATAATTAGGGTTAACACCAGTAGTAAATTTGTTAGAGTTTCTACTGGTGTTGGAAAATTTAAAATATTGTTTATTTTGATTGGATTTTCCATTATTCTTGAAGTAATTGCTGTTCTTTGGGCTTCCAGCTCTTCTGTTTTGAACAAACCTTGGTTTACTTCTTCCAAATCTTGGATCTTCAACAATTGGATTTTTAATTTTATTTACTACTGAAAGACCAGTAGTAACTTTTAACTTTTGAGTTTTAGCATTTTCTTTAAGAACTTTAAATTCTTTTAACTCTTTGCAGTTTATTGGATTGAAGTGACAATCCTTTGCTAAATGGTTCATTTTATTGCTAAATGGTTCATTTTATTGCATATAACACATCTTAGTTTCTTATGTTTAGCACCTTCAGGTATTCTTTGGTCTAAGAGTTGTGTTTTATTTCTTTCATTCCCCCTTGTTAAAATTTTTGGTACATTATCTGCATTATATTTGGGAGATTCATTTGGACTTTGAGCTGTGTGAAAACTTGTATCAATTGATTTTGGTGATTCACTTTGAGATATAGTAAATTCAATTGATTGTTCATCATCAGAAGAATTATTTGATTCAGATGTTTCATTAGATGATTCAGTTTGATTTTCAGTTTTTAATTCATTAATGATTCTTTCTGAACTGTTTTTAAGAGGTGGAATGATTTTATATGGAGGTGGTACAGCATGATATCCCACCCCATGAACAACCTTTTCTGTAGTTTGATTATTAGTTAATTCATCAAGAATTTTAGTGCTTCTTTCAAACTTTTTAATTGTTAATTTATTTTGTTCAATTTCAAGCTGACATTCTTCTATTTTACTTGTTAGTTCTTTATTTTTTGTTTCATAAAACTCTTTCTCATCCACAGCTTGAAGCAATTCTTCCTTGATCCGTTGATCAATCATCTTGTACACCTTTATTTGATGTTCTTGATCAGCAATCACCCCATCAAACTCATGATTTCTTCTGATTGCTTTTGCTAGATCTTCATTTAATTTAGTGTTTTCTTTTTCTAGATTTTTAATAATTTTAGCACATTCAGGAGTACAAGGTTTAGATTTTACCTCAGTTTTGTTGTCAGTAAAGGCCATGAGAGCTTGATTTTGAGCATGCTCTTCTGCTTGGAAGCTCCAGTCATATCCTTGTCCTTGTTGTGACACAAGAGCAGTTGATTTTGATCTTTTGTCTGGTTGAGGACATTCTTTTGCAAAGTGACCAAGGTTGTTACAGTTGTAACACTTGACTTTAGTTTTGTCAAATCCTGCTTTGTCACCTTTGTTGAAATTGAGGCTTGTCCTTCCAGTTCTTTTTAGGAATCTTTTGGTCCTTAGGCTCAGCATAGCCATCTGCCATTTAAGATCCATCTCCTCAAGATCATCTGGATTCAGTTGTTCCAAGTCATCACTAATCAATGCAGTATGCACATGACTAGTGAAGAATGATTCTCTTGCAGTATCCTCAGAATCTGCAGCCTTTCCTGAGGAGGTTTCTTGTCCTTGACCTGTACTAGACACAAAAGCAGCATTGTTAGAGGAAATAGAAGGGTTTTTGTGATTTACCTCAGTTTCAAACACTCTGAGATCATTATAGAGTTCATCTAACTCCTTTTCTTCTAAAGCATCTCTTTGTCTGTACACCACTGTGTACATGGCCCATTCTTCACTAAGAGACCTTAGAAACTTCATGTTGACATCCTCTTGATCCATCTTTACACCAACTTGGTTGAGTTCACCAATTAGTTTGTTGAATCTGTCAAACACTTGAGTGAGTGTTTCATTGGGCTTTCCTTTGAAATTTTCAAAGTCTTGTTTGAGAACAGACTTCATATTCCTCTTGGTGCTCTTTGTCCCAACGAATCTCTTCTCCAGTGCTTCCCATAGTATTTTTGCATCATCATATTCAACAAAGAGATGTTGATAATCATTAGGAATGGCCAGTAAGAGAGTGCTTAGAGTTTTGAGTTCGATGCCTTTATCTTTCTTTTCCTTCTCACATTTAAGTTTTTCTGCCTCAGTTGCAGAGCTGCTTGCTTGAAGTTGACCAGTTTTGTTTCCTTCACAAACGACTTCCCACATGGAATAATCTGTAATAAGCATGTATTGCTTAATACGATTCTTCCACATCCCAAAGTTATTGGGTGTGAGTATAGGAATTTTGTTGGCCTGAGTGCTTTCATTATTATCAGTCATGATTAATAATGTGTGTGTTTTAAAGATTAAAACTTTTTGTTGTTCTTAACAAATAGTAGATCTAGAACCAATAAGCTCTGATACCACTTGTCAGGATCGATTAACTATAGACAAGTTAATAAACACCTTAGATCTAATTGATGATAGAAGTTGCAGCGGATCAACACTATATCAATAATTAAGAACAATGAACTGTATGAACAATATGAGAAATATTAAGAACACAGTTTCACAAAAAGCTTCAATGTATATTATTGAGTTAACAATACACACGTACGTTTACAATTCGTAAGGAACTATATATAATAGTCCTTGAAGCTAAACTATTTACCCTAGTTATTCTAGGATACGATTTACATCTAATTATAAACGATATACATTGATTTACATTCTATAACTATCTCTGCGAAGATCTCTGACTTGATATCTTCCAAAAACGCGTATCAGTAGTAACTGCAATCACCAGTAGTAAATAAGTAACATCAGTAGTAAATTTGGTGATCAGTAGTAAGTCCAGAAACCAACGTCAGTAGTAACTACAATGATCAGTAGTATCTTCAATCTTTGTATGATTAGTAGTAACTAAGTTATAGAGAACACCAGCATCAACTTCATCAGTAGTAAATGTTTCTGCCCCATCAGTACTAAGTATGTCAGTACTAACTGCAGCATCAGTAATAAGTTGATCTGTGTTTTGTTCCAACATCAATCCATTTAAATATTTGAAAGTTCAACTATGTATTATACTTTAACGTTTTATTCCATTAACTATTAAGGTTAATTAACTCATTAACTTTAAAATCAACCTATCATTTTATTCAAACGTCCCAAAAGACAGCCGACAAATAATTAATGTAAACTTCATGTAATTATATTTATGACTTTGTGTATGCATAGTCCTGAATATATTATTTTCTTATTAGTTTTTTTTTAACAATAGAATATTAGTTAACTATTGATTGTTTGTTACTTATTATCATAATATACATTACCCATTCAATTTTCCGTCAAAAACATTGTTCATAAATAGTAACTCCGTTAAAAATACAGTTAAGAAGGTCAAGACAATATGTGCTACCAAAGTGGTAAAGCATTTTGATTGAGACATAGACCACCCAAGCTCGAAACCCATCCTAACTATTTTTGTGTTTTTCTTCTTCTTCTGAGCCATCTATTTTGACTGACAAGTGACATGTGACCATATTTACATTTTACACCCATCATCATTTTCCTTCTAATCATTTCCCCCTTTCCCTTTTTGTTTTAATCCAAAAAAATATCATTAAAAATTTCTTTCAGTAAAAATGTTTCCATATAAAATCTAAAAAAATTCAAATGCAAAATTTCTAATAATCATTATTAAAATTCCATGTTTTAAAACATTTGCTCTCTTTATCACTATATGATTAGTAATTTTTTTTATTTAAGCTATAATAACATATTATAAACTTATTTAATATTCTATTTTAATTGCAATTTCATATTGCTATGTAAAGAAGCTAAGACAATTAAATTATAACTTTTCACCTAATTAAAAGATAAATAATTTAATAGTTAAATAAGTTATTTACATCCTAACAAAAATAGAGAAAACTAATTATGAAGAGACAAATTAACTAGCTAACGTGACCTGAAATGTTTAACCGATTAAAAAAATGCCATAGAATGAATGATTTAAAATCCCGCTGCGGAGCGCGGGTCAAATTTTACTCGTTAAACAAATTCATGTAATTATGTGTGTGTATACCGAACAATTATTAGTTAACTATTGAGGGTTTGTTAATAATTAGTGCATGAAGATTAGATTAGTAATGTTAGAAAATGAAGGTTAGTGCTAGTTATATATTATTGTTGAAAACATGGTGGTTTCAGTTTTGTAACCGAATCCGAACCGTTTATGACTAGAATCCGTTAAAACCGAAACAGTTAGAAACCGAAACCATTGGTTTTGAAAATCCAAAAACCGAAATTAGCGAGTTGGTTTCGGTTTGAACCTAAAACCGCCCCAAACCGCCCCATGCACACCCCCAAGTGCCAACAAGCACGTCAATTTCAAACTGACGTGTACTCAAGTTACATTATTAGAGAAGGGGGTATAGTGGCGCATCCCCCTTCGCCAAATCCATTTGTGTTGAGGTGTCTAGAGTTTCACCCTCGCCACCATACCGGAAGGTGAGGTGAGTGAGGGCTCAAGCCATTGGCATGGCGAGAGTCATGAAGAGAGAGAGTATGTTTGAAGTGTTTTTATTGGATAAGGGGTATTTTAGTGGGTCCCAAAAGAGTATTTTATGTTGAGTTATGGTAGAGGGGGTATTTGGGGTTTTGAATGTGAAATGTGAAATAATGACGTGGCACTGAGGTGGCGCTGATATGGCGTTTTGGCTTGAGCCACCATACCCGGTGCTCTTAGCATGACTACTTCCTTTTGATATTTCTTTGATCTTTTGTCAGCTAAGTGAAGAAAGGAAAGAAGATATGTTACATTAAAAAGAGAGGAGGAGAGAGTTGTACATTCTACTTAGAATTATATACTTTGTTTGATAAAAGAAGTGACTAGGGTTTGTTTGTTTTTTTACTCATTAAGTTCTGTCTGGTTAAAGGATCTGTCTGGATGTATTATGTCTGTCAGGATACATTAGTGCACTTGTTTGTGTTTACATACTGAATGAATAGTCATAATTATGAAATTTGATTTTTTTGTTCAATACCTAACTATTATAGTATAAAAAAATAATTATTTGATATATAATTTTAAATTAAAGTTTTTAATAATAACAAAACGTTAATATGTAACTAATAAAGTTGAAATTTAAAATAACAAAAATTATTATAAAAAAATAACATTACAAATTAAGCGATTTTCTAACTAAACTTCATAAATGTATGAAATTGTAATTAATATAAATTGTATAAATACAAAAAAGAATAAAAAAAATTGTGACTTAATAGGGAAAACATCATTCCATGGCTTTTTCGGTTAAGTCATTATGTATGAGTTAAGACCTAAATAAACACACTTAGTATGACTTTCCCATATGATTATTTCCTCATTAAGTCAATTAAGTTAAAATCAAACAACACCATATGTTATTGGTAGAACTTTATAAAACAGTTAATATCAATGAATTAATGAGGTTATTTAATGTACAATTTTACGTTAAATACTATCATATATTATTAAAATTGGAATACAGTAATCAACCGTTTCAACTCCAAACTATCCGATTGGAAATCGAAGAGTCAATCATTTGGTGGTAGACTAACATTAGTGAAACCAGTTTTGAGTAGCTTGCCACTTTATTATTTTTCATTGTTCAAAGCTCCCGGGTGCGTCATTGAGAATCTCGAACAAATTCGTAGACGATTCTTATGGGGAGATAAAAAAAATTAGTTGGGTGGCGTGGAAGACGGTTTTGGCTCCTAAAAAGGATGGTGGATTAGGCATTGGGTCTTTGAAGGCACAAAACATTGCCTTGCTATCAAAATAGTGGTGAAAACTTAGAGATGGGAAATAATACATTTGGAAGAATGTTATTATCTCAATTCACAATTTATGCAAGAAACCGTATCATAAAATGGCGATAGGCAAATCCGTAGGTGTTTGGAAGAATATAACTCGACCTGAATCGGATCTCATCAAGTTAGATCTCGAATTTTTTGACCTCTTCTCCATCCATTTAGGTTCTGGCCGGAATTTACTGTTTTGGAAAGACGTATGGTTCGGTAACAGCTCATTAAAATCGCTATTCCCCCATTTGTATCGAGTTGAAAATCGCAAACTATGCTCCGTCTCCAACCGTATCTCGGACGCAGGCTACAAGTGGGATTGGAAACATGGGTGCAACAATCAAATTATGATCAATGAATTCACAGATTTATTGCACTTGATCAACGGTGTTCGGTTGTCCAATATGGTGGACAGATTATCTTGCAAAATGTCCAATGACGGGTCATTTACGGTTCATAATATTCGTCACGAGCTTGATCAAAAATTGACGACAATAAGGTATGTTAATATGCCTTGGTTGAATATTGCACAGATTAAAGTTAATTGTTTTGTTTAGAGGGTTGGTCTTGATCGAATCCCGGTTGCTACATGCTTGGAAAGAAGAGGTATTAGTATGGTTTCTACCTCATGCAAAACTTGTAATAATGGAGATGAAGATATTGAACATTTATTCATTTGTTGCCCATTGGCAGTGGAAGTCCTATTTTGGATTTTCAATTGGTGTGGTATTGTATTACCAACTTTTCAATCAGTAAAAGATCTCAATGAATATGGAGAAAATTGGGGAAGTTGTCAAAATAAAAAGAAGGTTTTAAACACTATCATCTTTTGTTTCTTTTGGTGTATGTGGAAGGCTAGAAACGAGAAGATCTTTAATAACATTATACTCGGCGGTGGCGGATGACATTGTCTCAACTTCTTATTTATGGATTAAACATAGGAGCAAAATTTGTTGTAATTCGGATGATTGAGAAATTTCTCATTTTTCGGTATGTTTGTAATTCTTATACTCTTGTCTTAGCTCCTTGCTAAGCTTTGTTCTTTTATAATATTTGCCGTTTCTAAAAAAAAATTAAAATAAAAAATAAATGGCAATCGAAGTAATTAGGCAGAACAAAACCGGATAATCGGTCAATCAGATGACAAAACAAACATCGTCATCGTCTCGCGTACTTCTCTCCATTTGAAAACCAGATCTCTCTCTCTAGATTCTCTGCCGTCAGTTACAGAATATACCTTCTCCGGCTAACCTCCGGTCGCAATTTACGTTTTATCTGTAGGTATCCTGTGACGATCCAATCAACGATCTCATCCAACAACAAAACAGCATGAGTACGGGAGAGCTTCTCAGCATCGAGCCGCAAGAGCTTCAATTTCTTTGTAAAAGTTCAATCTTTCCACTACTTAATTGCATGTTTTAGGTTTCAATTTCAGATCTGTTACCCTTTCTCCCAAATCAATTTCTGATAATTTCTACTCCGTTGTGTATTTGTATAGTTGAATTGAAGAAGCAGATCTCCTGTTTCATGCAACTACAGAATAAAACCGATAAATATGTGGCTTTCAAGGTATTATAATTGCTATTTACAGAAAAAAATTTCAAAAATTTTAGGCTGAGGTGTTTCTGAAATTTCAGGTGAAAACTACGAACCCGAAAAAGTATTGTGTGCGACCTAACTCTGGAATCGTTTTGCCTCGATCTACTTGCGATGTTATAGGTTTGATCCATAAAACTTTTCATTTGGGTGTGTTTGACACTAATTTCCCATTTCTTGTCATGTGCATTGAAAATGGCTGTTGCATAATATTATTAGCTGACTAAATTATTAGTAAAATGTTGTATAATTAGTGGCTAAAACTTGCTTGCTTTTAACTGTTTAGTTACAATGCAAGCTCAAAGGGAGTACCCACCCGACATGCAATGCAAGGATAAGTTTTTACTCCAAAGTGCAGTTGCAAGTACTGGAGCTACACCAAAATATATCACTCCAGAGCTGGTAATTTATTAACTAATTAATCAGGTGATTAAAATGTGTTTAAATTATTGATCTTGATTTTGAACCTTTGATTTGTAATAGTTTGACAAGGAATCAGGTAACCAAGTGGAAGAATGCAAATTAAAAGTTAATTATGTTAATCCCCCGAGACCTCCATCACCAGTAAGAGAGGGTTCATCTCCAAGAGCTTCAATTTCTGATAATGGGAACGTTAACGTTGTAAGTTTTTTTTAAATTGTTTGTTTTATTTATATACTTATATATTAAGTATACTTAACCAGTAACCATTTTTGTAATTCTACAGGCTCCAAGATCAATTGCTGAATCTCATGACATGTCATCTGAGGTCTGAATAATTAATTATCAGTTGATGAGATAATATGATACTTAATTAACATAATTATATTATAATCTAATCTACCTCATTTTGTGTTCAGGGGAAGGATCTTATTTCTAAGCTGGCCGAAGAGAAAAATTCAGCCATTCACCAAAGCAAAAAGCTTCACCAAGAACTAGTAAGTTTCTTTATTTCTGTTTATTAGATAATAAAATTTTTAATCTAATAAAACCGCGTTCCTTATTAGAAAAGAAGAAAAAAAAGATGGTAAGACGTTTTTATTTTTGGGATGTTGATTATTTTAGGAACTATTGAGGAGTCAAGTGAGCAAAAGCAGTGGTGGTATCCCATTCATATATGTTATTCTCATCGGTTTGCTAGGACTGCTGTTGGGATATATGCTCAAATAGTATGGAGTTTGTGTAATGTTAGATTGATACTAGAAGATATACTCAAAATGGGTATTCCTAATTTGTGTTTAATCTCCTTGTCAATGGTTGTTTAATAGGGTTTTTTTAGAATGTTATTTCGTGTGCTTCTCTTTTTTATCTGTGAAATATTTGTTTTATCACTAACTTAGTTCCTGTGACGATTGATTAAAATTATAAAAGTTGGGTTGTATCTTGGGAGGTTAATATTGGTATTGTCTTTAATCATCTATATCCTTCCGCCAACCATCGCTTCCTTCTTTTCTGCAACTACAAATACACCAAACCCTACCCCCAAAATCAACTTTCCATCCATTTGGCGTCATCACTTCCCAATCGTCTCATCACAAACATCATCAATTCACAATCGACTCATCTGCAAACCTCCCGTCGTCTCATCACATGCATCATCAATTCTCGATCGACCCATCTGCAAACCTTTTTCCTACCCCTTCATCATATTCTCTAAGTTTCTCTTTTTTTTTTGTATGATCTAATGTCTGATGATGATTAATTTCTGAGGCAACGAATTATTGATAAAAACACTTCACATTCACAAAGTGATATTTTTTTAATCATTTTGTTTGATGTTAAATTAAATTAATTTGCGGCACACTTTGTAATGCTGTTTCAATTTCAATATTCATTACTTGTAGAGTTATTATTGCAGGAATGATTTTAAATAATTGACTGTCCATATACGCACACACTAATCAATGTTTTACACAAAACCCAATTTTTACAATGTGCAATTTACTAAAACCCATGTTCATTATCTGAATGCAACATTATTTTTGCTCGAATTTTCAACAATCTGTATATTTCACATTCTTAAATTGATAAATATATAAATTTATTGTTATTAATACACTGAACATTACGTGATTTTAAATTTAAAAGAAATTTGATTTAATGGATTTGTATTTGCATAGGTAAATTTCAGATATGCTTTATTGTATGTTGCACAAATGTAATGACAGGTGAATTCGTTCCTTTGAGAAGTTGATGATTGGTGCAATTTGCTTGGTTGTTAAACGTTGTCTTTGTGCGTATTCAACCGTTGAAACACTAACTTGTATTTATGGTTCAGTTTTTTCAAAACCATCAAAAAATTATTCACCATTCATCCTTTCAATTCTACCTATATGACCTATATAAGAACCTCCCTACTTAACTTTATTTATCCCCATTAACAATTTCTTCTTAAAACTATAGTATGGCAGTTAATTCAGAGGCTTCTACATCAACTAATATTATACCCTTGTCTTCTTTAAAACTATATGCATCCAATTGGTCTATTAAGGTTCAAGTTACATCAAAAAGAAACATACACAAACACAACAATGCAAGAGGTGAGGGTTATGTCTTTTCAGTTGAACTACAAGACTCAGAAGTAAGTTACACATTCATATTGATTACATTTACTATCATATATATAACTCTATCTCTATGAAACAATGTTCTTGATCAGGGCACAAAAATACAAGCAATAATGTTCAATGAAGCTGCTAGGAACTTCTACAATAAGTTAGAAGTGGAGAAAATCTATTTAATTTCAAATGGAACAGTTAAATTATCAAACAAGAAATACAGCTCCTTAAACAATGAATATGAATTAACTCTATCAGAAAACACAATGATACAGGAGGTTAAAGATGAAAAAATGAAAATGCCTTTAACACAATTTAACTTTGTACCTCTGGATCAACTTCTCCTTTACTCTAAAGAAAACACACTTGTAGGTACGCTATATTTTTTTTCTCTCTATATACTTACCCTATTGTACCTTTTCATTTTAATTTAACGTTTTTTTTATAAATTAGACATAGACATTAACTATGTTTTTATTATTAACTTTTATAGACATAATTAGTGTAGTCCTAAATGTGTCAGACATAGTTAACATTAAAAGAAAGTCAAACAACAACATCATCCCAAAGCGGAATATTACAATAGCCGATGAATCGTAAGTTGTTACAATATAATTTCATTTTATTAGCTATAAGTTTCTGATACTAATCCATAAACTTGTTCATAACATAAATATATTTACTATAAATTCAAATTTCATCCGGGAATAAATTTGTAGTTTTATCTTTGTGGGATGAACAAGCTAACAATATAGGCAAATCCCTCTTCACTATGGTTACTGCATATCCTATATTATCTATCAAATTTGTAAAGATCGGAGAATTTCGAGGTATTGTAATAATATTCAGTTCTATAACAAATCTTCACATACAATCATTCAATATTGACTAACCTTTACTGATTCAATTATGTTATTATTATTGTAGGAATTTCCTTATCTACTGTTCCACATAGCATTCTACAAATTAATCCAGATATACCTGAATGCCAGAAGTTACAAAAATGGCAACAATTAATTTTCTTATATAGAATACATATAAAAGTAATATATTAGATATACATATATTTGCTCTCTACATATATTTGCTCTCAATATTTTATGTAGTCTAATCTAACCAATCAATTTAAAGGTTTAAGACAAGTGATAAGGACTTACTCACTGATTTAGGAAGCTCAACTTCATCATGCTCAATGGTTGCTAAAAAAAATGAAATGTACATCAATCGTGTGACTTTAAAAAAATTAAAAGAGTGCCAACTATTGATAACAGATAAGGTAATTTTATTACATTACATTAATTTAAGTATATAAATATAAATTACTATGTGATTATTTTCTATTTGTGATAGCCTGCAATGTTCACCACATTAGCAACTCTTAGCTATATAAAACCGGATCAGGCTATGTGGTATCGAGCATGCAACATTTGTAAGAAGAAAGTAATAATATCTGATAACTTGGATTTTTGGTGTGCCTCATGCCATCTTCATTTCCAACACAGTAACTTACGCTTTGTGAACTCTTATATAGAGAAAATATGTAAAATATATTTAATAGTCCTTTACATTCATTATCATTAACGTTTAGTGATAACTAATAATTTGGATATTTGTCATTAAATACTATTCAGATATACATTATCTGCAAAATTCATTGATATGACTGGTGAAGCATGGTTCTCTATATTCAATGATGAAGCTGAATACCTAATTGGATGCTCTGCTAACGAACTTGAGGAGATGAAATCATCGGTGAACTTTTATTATGTTCCCTATACAAATTCTTTTATTTTTTTAACAATCCTAAACATAGATTTATTAACAAATTATTTTTTTATTAATGTTGTTATAGGACCAACCACGTGATTACCATTTAAAACTAAAGGGAGCAACATTTGAACAACATCTCCTACAAGTTAGTGTTTCAAAAGCTGAATATAAAAACGTGCAAAGACAACGTTTAACGATCAAGCAAATTGCACCAATTAACTTCTCAAAGGAAACGTTACACCTACTTCAAAAGCTACAACCAATCAAATCATAACTTAATGTTTAAGTGTTCATCAAATATTTATTTCTGCATATATTAACCTTTGTACAATATAATATAATTTGTAAATAAATTTATTAATTATACTTCAATAATTGTCTTATAACACCATATTTATTTAGTCAAAGATTAGTAGGATACAAAGTGAAATGTTTTTAAGCTTTGATCGCTATCTAGAATGTTGTTACCTAACACCTACTTATAGTCTAACTCAATATTAAGCTTTGATTGCTAACTTGTTGTTTAAGTAACCCCATCTCTGTTTCAAATAAATTATTTCAATTTAATCCAAATTTATATTATTTTGTGTTATACCAATAACATGATACATAATAGATTAAATTTCATTTACCTTGTATATTATACAAATGTCATATATAATTTTGAATTTTTGAATTTTATTTTATGACTTACCATCCATTTATGTTTTTAATAGTGATGTCTAATGAAGAAAATTTAAATGAAAACACCTCCAAAGATCGACCACAAACACGCATAGGTACTCAAACTCTATATTAGACTATACATCTAACATTTCTCTAATATTCAACCTTATATAGTTTTTATACTAAATATCTATTCTATGTTATAGATAAAAAAAAGAGAATATAATCGTAAATACTATCAACAACGACTCAATCTTTTGGATCAACAAACAAGTGCTCCACTAGACACTCAAGCCAACAAACAACCTCGCTACTCAATTCGAACTCATGCACATCAAAATGAAACAACTATTAATAATACACATTCAGTTTTTATAGGCAAGTTATTCTACAAACAATATTTTAAGTTATAGATAAATTAGATTTACACTTTATACTATTCATAATATTAACCTTTTTTAGTAAATCCAGCAGGAGAGTCATTAATGCAAAACACAATTCCATCTGCATCTTTAAACACAAATCGAGATTCAACAGGATTGCTTTCCAATATTATTTCAATTTACTTTAATTTACTATAACTACCTACTTTTTGGTAATTCACATACATAAAAAAGAAAATTTCATCAATGCAGATTCTGATGTTTGCGACATGCTTTACAACAACATCCTAGACAATCATCATTTCTTAAGAGAACAAATTGCGTGCCACAAATGTGAAGCAAAACGCTTTAGCTATGAATTTCCAACTTTTTGTTGCATGGGTGGCAAAACAAGATTATCACACAATCCAATTCCCAACCATTTATACAATTTATTCACTTCAAATTGTGAAGTTGGAAGGCATTTTAGACAAAAACATACGTGCCTACAATACAAATTTTGCATTCACATCTATGGGTGTAAATTTAGACTCGAATACTAACAATATGACATCTGGGGTTTACACTTTCCGTGCACACGGTGGAATATATCATAGAATAGATCAATTACTTCCGAGGGACGGCCAACCTAGATACTTACAATTGTACTTCTATGATACTGAAACTGAACTTTCAAAAAGACTTCAATGGCCCAATTTGGATAGGCGTGTAGTGGAAATATTATCAAACGTTCTTTCTACCAATCCGTATGTACAGACATTTAGAAGTTCAACAGAGTTAGGACCACTTGATAATTATAGGGTTACTCTAAATGCTTCAGTTTGTAACACCTCAATTTTTAAAACACTTTTTAAATCATATTTTTGAATAAAAATATTACAAGTCCAACATTCCCAAAATATGGTTTAACAAAAACCTTTTAAAAGTTTATCAGAGTATTAAAACCGGTGTTACAAAAACAATATCATAACCATAGGATAAACGGGATCTACCTACGAGCTCCCGAGCTAAACAACACTAGGCCACTTCTATCGCGACCCTCTAATCCATTGATCTCGAACCTGAGTACATAGCCAAAAACAAAGTAGTACGTGAGACAAAAATAGTCTCGTGAGATACATGGGTTTTCGACCCATTCTCAAATATAATAAAAGTCATTACTATTCATTTCTTTTCTTTAATCACTTATTAATTATTATCTTATATTCTTACCGCTTATTCGTATCTACTAGTAAGCTAACCGTAAGCTTACCCATCACGTAGTCACATACTTGTAAGCTATTCATAGCTTACTAAATCTTTATCACATACGCTACGGACCTCTCCGTATCAAACTCCCCCGATGTGGGTTAACTAGGTAAACTCCCCCGTTTTCGGGTTAACTGAAACTCCCCCGTTTCCGGGTTAACTATTTCTCCCCCGATTTCCGGGTTGACTATTTCTCGACAGTCTATTCTTGCGCAGGGTGGTACCTCCCCAAGTAGGTGTCACTAACTCCCCCAACTTTTGTGGGTTAACTATGGTCCGGATCCTTTTCTCAACACATATTGAAATCATCAAATACGGGTCTATGCCCAAATAATATATACTCAAACATAAATTAGAATACATCTATTCTAATTATCATATTATTCTCGTTTCTTATTCAATTTCAATATTGACTTTATCAAGTCCTTTATTAAATAAAACATGTTTATTATTTATCAAAATCATTTACTCTAACTTCTCTTTGACTAGAATACAAATCTACTTCTAGTCACTTTATATTTATTCTTCTAACAATTCAATTACTCCTCTTATTAGTATAATTTAGTAAGTCAATACTTGATACTTGAAAATCATTGTTATTAGCCTTATTAATACATATTATTAACAAGTCAAATATCATACTTTCTTAATCATTACTCTTAGTCAAACATCATATAAATAAAGAATTATCAATCACTTTTCATTATCATAATCTCTTTAAAAATCATTAGTCATTTAGACATACTTAAATGATCTATTACTTGCATTCTCTTATTCTTTTGATCATATCTTTATTAAAAATAATTATTAATAAAAACTCATAAAACATCATAGTTTTCAAAATCATTTGCTATGTACTCAGTAAAAGTCTCATGTACTCACCTTAGCCAAGCTAACTCCAAATCGTGTCTAACAACACGAATCATTGCTTTCCAACTTGTGAAATGTCACCAAACTTTAGGTCTTCTTGACCTACCATTAATATCATCACAATAACTAGTTATAATCCATAACTAATCACTAATCAATCCATATCTACAACCTTAACCACCAAGTTCATCCAACTTGGTGGAATCTCAAATCCTAGTTCAAGATTTCCATCAATAAACCGAAATCCAACTTGTACACATCGATTACAAGCTTACAATGAGTGTTCTACACCCATGTTTAGTCATCTTCCCCAAAGATGACATGGTTGGTTCCCCAAACCACCATTTTTACCCATACAAAGCTCACAATCAAGGTAGATAAGCAAGACAATCAAGAATACTTACCCTTGATGTTTCAATCCTTCAAGATGGTGAAGATCTGAGCTCTTGAGTTCCAAAAACGACCAAGAACACTCCCAAATCGGCTGCACTATGTGTGGGGTTGAATGAGAAATGAAACCCTAGCTCACACACAAGTTTATGTATTCCTGACGCTCCTCGCGCCCCGCTCGCGCCCACCTCGCGCCGCGAAGTGACGCGGCTTTGCCTGATGGTTGCCGCTGAAATACAGACCTCGCGACTCGCTCGCGACTCGCTCGCGGCTCTTGTCTCAACTCGAGCCTCAACTCGAGTTTCTCGCGTTTCGCCTCTGAAGTTTCTGTTCAACCTCGCGTCTGGCTCGCGCCTGGCTCGCGCCGCGAGGGCTTGTCTGGGTCAGTTTCTTGCCTTTTAAACTTGTTTCCATCCAAGTCTTGACCCATACTTGGTTACACCAAGTCCCAAACATCCAAACACTCGATAAAACACAACAGAGACTCGATTAAACATTTTACCACCTTTGTTCCTCAATATTTCTGTTTAATTCATTAACCGAAAATTCCGGTCGATACAACTATCCACCCCTTAAAAGGATTCCGTCTTCGGAATCAACTCAAGGATTTCCAATCCGCATTCCACTTCCAAATCAGGATCCAACGATACTTATGCATTTAAATTCCCACTTGACTCCGTTATACCCAAACGGGTCAAAAATCCAAACTTGAGTTACTAATAACCGAACGGGTCAAAATTTCATGATTCGACCTTAACACTCCCAATCATTTAACCAAATTCTTTGTACCCATTGGGATGGTATGACCCAATCATTACTAATAACCAATTGACCAAAATGATAGTCAACCCCTCGCTTTGACCAAATTGTCAACATGGTTCCATCTTTGACTTAAGCATAAAGTCAACAATATTTTGAAGATTTGCTTACCCATTAGTGGTTCTACTAGCCACTAATTCCGTATCAATCGACTTTGCGTCCATGGTCCAACCACAATCACACTCGATTCCTAAATTCCATTCGAAATACCCAACGGTCAAAGTCGCACCCTTTGACTACCATTATTTCCATTAATTCATTAACCACTATCTTACATATGTAGATGATACATTATGCCCTTATCCTTGACTAACCAAATTAAACGAAAGTCAAAACCCAATTTTGACTAAAGTCAACAATCCACTAGTTGACCAACCTTGACTTATGATTAAAGTCAAACTTACTTTGCAAAATTTCCATATTCTTTATTACTAAGGCATCGCTTCCCAAGCTTTTCATTCCCGATTCCAATATCTAAATTTCCTTTCTCAATTGTTCCTCTTTTCTTCGATTTCAATTTCCACAATCGATTAACAATTTTCATTTAAAGCAATACCAAATCTCTATTACTTTTTAACTTTCATCCAATTACTTATACCATTTATAATCTCCTTCAAACATCCTTATACTATACTTGAAATTCCCGATTACCGGCTCTAGAGTCTCAAACATAACCAATTGTGGCCTAACCACCCATTATGCCTCTCTCACCACTCATTGATCACTAACCAACTTTGCTTCCTAAAAGCATTCCTTTTTCCTAAACCATGAACTTGTAAGCATCTCATACACCTACTTATACTTAAACACTACCCATGTTTTCAACCCAAGTTCTCACTTGCCATAAAAATCATAACAACAACTAACCATACGGTTCTACATACGTCTGATACAAACATTATATCCCTTAAACAACAAATTATACTTTGACTATCTAATCGAGATGATCGGAAAGCCTCCAATCCAACAAGGCTCATACAACACTATTCCATCTTCCATACAATTCATGTATGTAACACTACACTTAGCATCATGCTATCATTTTCTTTCATAATTGACCTTCAATTTTATTTTATTTTATTTTATTTTATTTTATTTATTTATTTATTTTTATTTTTTTTATCATACCACACGGTATACACATAAACATTTCTAGCGCTTTCCACCAATTTGTTCATTTACCAATCGTCTTTAGTCGACCCATTTTCTCCTCATCAAAATTTCCAATCTTTCTTTCACCACTTAGGTAACCACCATTACATTCATTTATCCACATTTTACCGAATCACCCGGTCAACTCAAGTCAACCAATTGACTCCAATCCATAATCCAAACATAACCTATCACATTATTTCTATGTCCTTTTTCCATTAATGAATTGTTACCCTTGACTTAGCATACCATTTCTAGGACATTTACCTTTAATTAACCTCTTACCCTTAGCATCGAATCTATCATCCATAATACAAACTTTGGTCATGACTAATTGTCAACTTTTACTCAACCATTTTCGATTACTAACTTCTATCATCCCCGATGCTTATCCTTTCCAACATATTTTCTATTCACGAGTTTTGAAACTTCACTATATTATTCATCATTCTTTTATTTACCGTTACGATATGGTAATACCACATCACCTATATATCCTTATTCCCTCCAAGTGCTACAATTTTACTTTTGAACTTTTTCCTTACGTGGTTTCCCATCCATATATATCATTCTCACCGAGTCTTAGTACTTCCGCGTACTACCATTTTTCATTGAAATCATTTACTACTCCCGGGTTAAAATATCTATTAATATCCTACTTATCCGCGACACACCAATCGCCGACTCACCTAGGCATATTATACCTTTACACATAACGAACCGGGGAAACCGTCCCCCGAGTACAGTTCCACACCAAACGATTTACCCATACTTATACATACCATTTCACTTAAGCACCAAATTGTGCGACAATTACCCAATAAACCACGAACCCCATACCATCAATTATATAATTGAGGAAACTTACCACACTTTTGCACATTTCACATCACCATGATTTGACGAACTCTGAACGAGTTTTTCTTCCTTTGTTGACTCCAAGCTACCATCGATCTTCCTCTTTTCTCCACTTGATGACGATTCATTGATCCTTCGCTGAACTACCTTCTCCACATCTCTAGCAATAACTCATCTTAGAAATCTTTCCAAGATATCTTGTACCATACTCTCTTTTCCAATGCCTTGAACGTCGCATCCCACCGCGACCACGCGTCACTCTCTTAGTAGACGAGCTGTAGAAGTTACCACAGTTCCTCCTAACACTTGCTACTCTTTAGCACTTGCTCAGTTTCACGAATCCACCGAATCACAACCTCCGGTTCGGTGCTTCCCAATTATACATCTAGTTTACACGCCATAAATGTCTTGAACGAACATCATTCCCTTTCTTCCCACTCGAAATTACTACCATCATCACCGCGACATGACGAAACTCAATTATGATTTCTCTTCCTGTCTTAGAGGAGCTTGTCCTCTTCTCGAATTCACCCTTTTGTTATACCAATATTTTCACAATCAAAATTCAAACGATGACTCAACAGTCGAATAACACACATATATATCAAATCATGACATATCTCTTAGGGATCGACCTTATCATACCCATACTTTACGGTCTCAGAAGACTAATCATGGACATCCTATGGAAACATATGGTCCTACTTAGCATAGCTTAAGACTAGGGAGGTCAAACCTACCTAATTCACTTAAACTATAGCTCTGATACCAAGTTGTAACACCTCAATTTTTAAAACACTTTTCAAATCATATTTTTGAATAAAAATATTACAAGTCCAACATTCCCAAAATACGGTTTAACAAAAACCTTTTAAAAGTTTATCAGAGTATTAAAACCGGTGTTACAAAAACAATATCATAACCATAGGATAAACGGGATCTACCTACGAGCTCCCGAGCTAACCAATAATAGGCAACTTCTATCGCGACCCTCTAATCCATTGATCTCGAACCTGAGTACATAGCCAAAAATAAAGTAGTACGTGAGACAAAAATAGTCTCGTGAGATACATGGGTTTTCGACCCATTCTCAAATATAATAAAAGTCATTACTATTCATTTCTTTTCTTTAATCACTTATTAATTATTATCTTATATTCTTACCGCTTATTCGTATTTACTAGTAAGCTAACCGTAAGCTTACCCATCATGTAGTCACATACTTGTAAGCTATTCATAGCTTACTAAATCTTTATCACATACGCTACGGACCTCTCCGTAGCAAACTCCCCCGATGTGGGTTAACTAGGTAAACTCCCCCGTTTCCGGGTTAACTGAAACTCCCCCGTTTCCGGGTTAACTATTTCTCCCCCGATTTCCGGGTTGACTATTTCTCGATAGTCTACTCTTGCGCAGAGTGGTACCTCCCCAAGTAGGTGTCACTAACTCCCCCAACTTTTGTGGGTTAACTATGATCCGGATCCTTTTCTCAACACATATTGAAATCATCAAATACGGGTCTATGCCCAAATAATACATACTCAAACATAAATTAGAATACATCTATTCTAATTATCATATTATTCTCGTTTCTTATTCAATTTCAATATTGACTTTATCAAGTCCTTTATTAAATAAAACATGTTTATTATTTATCAAAATCATTTACTCTAACTTCTCTTTGACTAGAATACAAATCTACTTCTAGTCACTTTATATTTATTCTTCTAACAATTCAATTACTACTCTTATTAGTATAATTTTCTAAGTCAATACTTGATACTTGAAAATCATTGTTATTAGCCTTATTAATACATATTATTAACAAGTCAAATATCATACTTTCTTAATCATTACTCTTAGTCAAACATCATATAAATAAAGAATTATCAATCACTTTTCATTATCATAATCTCTTTAAAAATCATTAGTCATTTAGACATACTTAAATGATCTATTACTTGCATTCTCTTATTCTTTTGATCATATCTTTATTAAAAATAATTATTAATAAAGACTCATAAAACATTATAGTTTTCAAAATCATTTGCTATGTACTCAGTAAAAGTCTCATGTACTCACCTTAGCCAAGCTAACTCCAAATCGTGTCTAACAACACGAATCATTGCTTTCCAACTTGTGAAATGTCACCAAACTTTAGGTCTTCTTGACCTACCATTAATATCATCACAATAACTAGTTATAATCCATAACTAATCACTAATCAATCCATATCTACAACCTTAACCACCAAGTTCATCCAACTTGGTGTAATCTCAAACCCTAGTTCAAGATTTCCATCAATAAACCGAAATCCAACTTGTACACATCGATTACAAGCTTACAATGAGTGTTCTACACCCATGTTTAGTCATCTTCCCCAAAGATGACATGGTTGGTTCCCCAAACCACCATTTTTACCCATACAAAGCTCACAATCAAGGTAGATAAGCAAGACAATCAAGAATACTTACCCTTGATGTTTCAATCCTTCAAGATGGTGAAGATCTGAGCTCTTGAGTTCCAAAAACGACCAAGAACACTCCCAAATCGGCTGCACTATGTGTGGGGTTGAATGAGAAATGAAACCCTAGCTCACACACAAGTTTATGTATTCCTGACGCTCCTCGCGCCCCCGCTCGCGCCCACCTCACGCCGCGAAGTGACGCGGCTTTGCCTGCTGGTTGCCGCTGAAATACATACCTCGCGACTCGCTCGCACTCGCTCGCGGCTCTTGTCTCAACTCGAGCCTCAACTCGAGTTTCTCGCGTTTCGCCTCTGAAGTTTCTGTTCAACCTCGCGTCTGGCTCGCGCCTGGCTCGCGCCGCGAGGGCTTGTCTGGGTCAGTTTCTTGCCTTTTAAACTTGTTTCCATCCAAGTCTTGACCCATACTTGGTTACACCAAGTCCCAAACATCCAAACACTCGATAAAACACAACGGAGACTCAATTAAACATTTTACCACCTTTGTTCCTCAATATTTCCATTTAATTCATTAACCAAAAATTCCGGTCGTTACACAGTTGAACTAGACCAAAGAGTTTACAATCGTCCTACTACTTCGGAGGTAATATCATTCATCTGTTTTACATATTTTTAACCATACCATCATTCATATATAACATATTTAATAATATATAATATTCAAGGAGGCTGGTGTTTGGTTGAAGGAAATGACAACATTGTTGCATACAATCGCAGTATTGTTATATATGGAAGATCGAATTACACCCAACAAATACAACATTATTTTGGTTGCTATGATCCCTTATCATATCCAATATTTTTCCCGAATGGAGAATTAGGATGGCATGATAAGATAATACGCCATGGATTTCCTATTAGTGAAATGGGTGATAACATCACAACCGTTGAAGATGAAACACAAGGTATAACTATTACCTTAATTGTTAATATTTGAATTTTTGGATATATTCTCATTTCTATTTTCATAACAACTCTACCACTTAAATATTTTAGATGAAAATGCTATAAGGGGTAGGAAGAAAGTGACAATGCGAGAGTACTATTGTTACAAGTTTCAAATTCGTCCCACCCCGAATATTCTTTTACATGGTGGAAGGTTGTTACAACAGTTTATTGTAGACGTATATATAAAGTTAGAGACTCAACGATTGTCTTTTATTCAACAAAACCAAAAAAAATCCATTCAGACTTATACCAAGGCATAGTTGATTCCTATAATGCTGGAGAGGTTGACTCCACGCGTATAGGTCGACGAATTGTCTTACCTGCAACTTTTATTGGAGGTCCACGTGATATGAGACGTCGTTATCTTGATGCAATGACATTGGTACAAGACGAAGGAAAACCAGATATTTTCCTTACTATCACATGCAACCCTAATTGGCCCGAAATTAAAAATAACCTATTACCCGGTCAATATGCACAAGATCGCCCAGACCTACTAGCAAGAGTATTTCGTGGAAAATTAGAATTTCTAAAACATCAACTTTTTAATAACGACATCCTTGGGATTGTTTCAGCTTACGTGTATGTAGTAGAATTTCAAAAGCGAGGATTGCCACATGCACACTTTCTACTAATAATGACAGGTGAACACAAGATATATAATGCAGACCATTATGATCGATTAGTTAATGCTGAAATTCCAAACAAAACTAAACACCCAAAACTACATGAAATAGTAGTCAATCACATGATGCATGGTCCATGTGGATATTTGCGACCTTCAAGCCCATGTATGGAAGGAAACCCAAGAAAATGTCGTTTTAACTATCCAAAACAATTCAACGAAATCACATCACAAGCAGAAGATTCATATCCATTATACCGAAGAAGAAACAATGGAACTCATGTAAATATCCGGCACACAACATTAGATAACAGATGGGTCATACCTTATAATCCAACTCTACTTATGATGTTTAATAGTCATATAAATGTTGAAGTTTGCTCAAGCATAGTTTCAGTAAAATATGTCTTCAAATATGTATATAAAGGTCATGACAAACAAGTAATCCACATAGATCCAGACACTAATGAGTCTACCATAAACGAAATAAAAACTTTCCAAGATGCACGTTATATTTCTCCACCTGAAGCAATTTGGAGGATTTTTAGCTTCAACCTTTCACATATTCATCCTTTTGTATTGGCATTACAACTCCATCTCCCAAATAACCAAACAATTCGATTTACAACTGATGAACAACCATCACAAATCATAGATAGGGAAACAAACAAAAACACAATGTTGACTGCATTCTTTGAACGAAATTCAATAGACTCATCTACTGAAACTATTTTGTATAAAGATTTTCCAAAACACTTCACCTGGAATGCCAAATATGGCCAATGGAATCCTAGAAAACAAGGTTCAATGAGAGGTAGATTAGTATCTGCTAACCCAGCAGAAGGAGAAAGATACTATCTTCGTTACTTTTATTACATGTACTTGGTCCTACATCTTTTTGTGATCTTTACTTTGCCAACGGAACCTTACACTCCACATTCAGAAAGGCAGCTCTAGAAAGAGGAATAATACCAAACGATGATGTTTTATCAGACTGTCTACATGAGGCAACCCAATTTCAGTTTCCAAATGCTATTAGAAGAATATTTGCTACAATTCTTATCTATTGTGAGCCCGAAGACGTTCGTAATTTATGGGATACACATTTTAATTCATTTTCTGAAGACTATAGAAAAAATGGAGAAAGTGTTGACAGAATCACAAATTTAGTATTAACTGATATCTCACAATTCCTACAATCAATGGGAAAAAGTATACGTGATTTTGACCTGCCACAAATAAATACAAACATAAGCACACAACCATTTGAATTCCGAGAAATAGTTGAAGAATATGTTATACCTCTAGACTACGAAAATTTACACAACCGCCAATCTCTAAATTTTGATCAAAAATATGCATATGACTCTATAATAAGCCATGTGAATAACAACTCTCACGGTATTTTCTTTATCGACGGTCCAGGTGGAACAGGGAAAACATTCTTATATAAAACAATTTTAGCTGAAGTTCGATCTCGTGGATTTATTGCACTTGCAACTGCTTCTTCAGGAGTAGCAGCAAATAATTTGCCTAGTGGACGTACTGCACACTCTAGGTTTAAAATCCCAATCAATCTACATAACAAATCATTCTGCAATATTAACCACCAGAGTGGAACTGCATCATTACTTCGCTCTACAAAGTTAATTATTTGGGATGAAGCTTCAATGGCAAAGAGACACGCAATTGAAGCACTTGATAGAACTTTACAAGATATAACTAATATAAATCTTCCATTTGGTGGAATATTGATTGTTTTAGGAGGTGACTTCCGACAAGTGCTTCCGGTTGTAAGTCGAGGTACACGTGCTCAAATTGTAGACTCTTGTCTACGAATGTCACCACTATGGTCGATAATACAAAAGATCCGACTAACGATAAACATGAGTGCACAAATTGACCCTTGGTTTTCAGATTTCTTACTAAGAATTGGAGACGGAACAGAACAACCAATACAAGAAAACTACATTCGTATACCTCCTGAGATGACAATACCATATACAACAAGAACTAACCCAATAAACAACTTGATTGAAGAAACATATCCCAATATAAACACAAACGGACATCTACAACATTACATAACATCTAGGGCTATATTAACTACCAGAAATTATAAAAGTGTTGATGAACTAAATGAATGTCTAATAGACAAGTTTAATGGAGAGGAAATTAAATACTACAGCTTTGATAAAGTTGAAGATGATTTACACAACTTATACCCGACCGAATTCTTAAACTCACTGATTGTTAGTGGTTTGCCTCCTCATATACTATGTTTAAAGCTTGGATGTCCCATAATACTCCTACGGAATATAGACCCATCCAATGGCTTATGTAACGGTACAAGGCTAATTTGCAGAGGATTTCAACGAAATGTAATAGATGCAGAGATTGCTGTAGGTCAACACACAGGAAAGAGGGTATTCTTACCACGGATACCTCTTTGTCCTTCAGAAGATGATACACTCCCATTTAAATTAAAACGAACACAATTTCCTATACGACTAAGTTTCGCGATGACAATCAATAAAGCACAAGGACAAACTATACAAAATGTTGGTATATATCTACCTGAATCAATATTCTCACATGGTCAATTATATGTTGCACTATCAAGAAGTATATCTCGGGAAAATACTAAAGTATTAATCAAACCAACAAAGACTTTCAACCAAGAAGGGGCATATACACAAAACGTTGTTTATCAAGAAGTAATCTCTGAACACTAGACTCTCCAACAGTTTCATATTTAAATGTATTATTTAATATACATTACATATTACTTAATCACATGTTTATTCATGTCATAAAATATACATTACATATTTTATTCATTATATCATTAGTTAATCACGTGTTTAATTATATTATAATTGATTTTCTTAAAATCATCAGGTGAGGAAGACAACTCTAACTTTCAACAAATCCTTAGCCAACTCTCTGAAGAAACATCAAGACAACTCTAACTTTCAACAAATCCTTAGCCAACTCTCTGAAGAAACATCCATATTGCTGATAAACAAGACAATACTTAATTTATTTAATTGAATTCTGCTTTTGGTTCTTTATGTTATGTGTTAAACAATGTGTATAACTTAGTCGTATGGTTACCAGGTGGGGTTTTTTGGTTTTAAGTTCTATCTACACTTATGGCACATTTCTACATCAATTATGTAGACCTTTTCCTATGTATTTTGTCGTCTACTGCATATATATTTGCAAACAACACTATGTTTAATCAACTATTTATCATTCTATCTTACTTTATTATTATTGTCATGTTTTTATTATTCATGATAATCATCAAATTAACACAATTTGTTTAAACATTGAAGTAGAAACTAATTGACCCGTTTAAGTTGTCTTTTTTCCCTGCGCATGCGCGGGCATAAGACTAGTTGTATAAAGTTCACAATGTTTGTGTATTGAGATTAGAATTATCAATCCTAATGGTATATTGTATTGCTCAATAATAAGAAGTTCTATAAAATTCAATTGACCAACTAACACTTAAAATAGAATGAATGCCACACCGGAATATCCGGATTTCAGATACGGATTCGTATATTTAATCCGTATCTTAAAAATCTGCTATCCGGATTTCTGGATATAAGAACCCTGACGTTGACACATGGGGACCCGACATTATACGTGAATCGGAAATAATTATGTTTTAGTTGAACCTAAATGAGTTCGGGTAAAAAATAGGTCAACCAATCCAAACTGTTTAGAAATTAGGTCGGATTCGGGTTAACTTATGTATAAATGCCGTTTAGTTTTATAATTTTTTATTTAGAAAATAATGTAAATACAATAAAATCCTCTAAACTCTGCCTAAAACATCTATGAGATCTCTGTTTGAAAAATTATCTATTAATTAAAAAAAAAAATTTGAAAGGAAAAACCTTATATTTTCCAGCTTGTCAACTTCCTTTTGACCCGCTAAACCATAACTCACTAACCCGTTAACCTATTTAAGTCAGGTATGTTACTATGGTTTAAATATGGTTAGGCTAGAGTTGGTTTTTCTAACCTGAAATTTTAAACAAGTCACGGTTTACTGAAACCCGAATCCGATATGATTAACCCCTTCAGAGTGACGTCTGCTACACTTGTGATAAAATAAAAAAGATAACAAATAATCGTCCCAAAAATCAAAATTAGGTGTCCACTTGCATATCATCACAAATCCAACTATAATTCCAATTCCCTCCTCTTGATAAAATCGAAATCACCAACACTTCACATATGGATTGACCAACTACTTTCCAGATGATTACCTACGGATCTTTAATGGCTTCTCCGTCTTCACATTCCGTCAAAACTGATACAAGTCGCGGTAGTAACACCACCGAATTCCTCCCAATTTCAGTTCCTTCTTCAATTTGCGATTGTCACTTTCGCCCCTGTCCTTCTAAAACCCTAATATCATGCCGGCAGTCTACCAAGCTCGGATTGAAGTTCGTTGATGCGTCGATAGGTAGAGGATATTTGCAATTTAATAATGGTGGATTTCGATTTCGTAACTACTCACCGAGGACTTACACCCAGACTCTGGTGGCTAGAGTCGATGCGAACCAGATTGAAGATGAGGAACCTGTTCAGGTAAGAGAAGAACTCTTTACAACAATTGGTGTTATGAATTGTATACAGAAACTGGATGGTAGTTGAATTGCTAGTTTTCATTTGCATTGTTAATTTGAGAACTAAATTTGGGGGAGCAACGTGAATTGCTCTCAATAAATTGGAGTCATCGATTCTTCCATTCCAGAACTTAAAACATGTATTAATTGATAGCTGTACCAGTCCTTCATCACCTAGCATTGACGTTAAGATTTTGTTTAGATTTACAGTAAAGTAAAAGTATAAATTGATCTAAATTATATACCATCATTGTCTAAAGATTTGATTTTTAGGCCATTATTATCTTAGCAAAGAAAGGCCAAATTGTGTGCGAAGTTAAATAAAGGTAGTTATTGCTGTTTATAATCTTTGGTGATTTATTTGATTTGTTATAACTTATAACAACTCAAGAGTCTATGTGTTAGTGGATATTCATGTTTGGATCTTAGGTAAATAAGGGAGAAAATGAGCTAAGAATAACTTAGTTTTTGAATTAGTAAATGATCATAAACTGTAGAACACTATAAATGGATATGAATACAGAAAGACCTCTTTTTTCATCCAAATATTATACTACACGCTTAACAAAAGTCAAAAGGCAGTTATAAATAATAATGAGCATATTTACAATGGTTTGTTAATTTGTGTAGGTTAACGAAGACCATAGTTCATCAAAAAATGATGCAGAAACAACAAAACAACAGAAATCAAACCAGTTAGCAAAAAGAGTCATATCTGGACTAGCAATTGGAATATCTGCTGGTGGAGTAGTACTAACAGGAGGATTGTTATTTTCAGTTGCAGTATCTGCTGTTATCTTTGCTGGTTCACGAGAATACTTTGACTTAGTCAGAAGTCAAGGAATTGCTTCCGGAATGACCCCACCACCTCGTTATGTCTCACGTGCTTGCTCTGTTATTTGTGCTCTTATGCCTTTACTCACTCTGTAAGCTTTGCTTTCCAATTCCTTATAATTAATTCAAAAAAAAATAAAAATATCTTATTTTCTTTTGCTGATTATTTGGTTCAGATACAAGGGACAAATTGATGTTTCTGTGACATCAGCAGCCTTCATTGTTGCAATGGCGTTATTATTACAAAGAGGAAATCCTCGTTTTTCTCAACTTAGTAGTACGATGTTTGGTTTGTTTTATTGTGGTTATCTTCCTTCTTTTTGGGTTAAACTTAGATGTCGTTTACTAGCACCTGCTTTAAATACTGGTAAATTTAAGGTCCCTTATGCTAATTAATTTCCTATTATAATAAATTTATTATTATATTTTTACTAATCCAATATTGTATATTCAAGAGGAGTGGGAGCTACATGGCCAGGTGGACAATCTTATTGGACAGTTGGTCTTGTTGCCACATTAATATCTTTCAGCAGTATAATTGCAGCAGATACATTTGCTTTTGCTGGTGGCAAGGTATATAAAGTTGTAAACTTTATTATTATATTCTTGATTTTATATAATTTCTTGCAATTTTACAGGCATTTGGGAGGACCCCACTTACGAGTATTAGTCCCAAGAAAACATGGGAGGGAGCTATTGTAGGGTTAACAGGATGCATAGCCACCACTGTTTTGTTGTCCAAGATCTTTTCTTGGCCTACATCTATAATCAGGTACTTAAATTAAGAAAAGTTTCAAAATTAGGGACTATTCGTGTAATAACAAGATTCTTAATGTGTGCACAGTGCAATTGGTTTTGGTTTTCTGAACTTTTTTGGGTCTCTTTTTGGTGATCTACTTGAATCTATGATCAAGAGAGATGCTGGTGTTAAAGATTCAGGATCACTCATACCTGGCCATGGTAATTCCTCTTTTCTTTCATATTTTTTTGTTAAATTTCTGCCACAATACTTTTTGTTGTTGTTAAATTTGTGGTTAATATGTTGTACAGGTGGAATACTTGACAGGGTGGATAGTTACATTTTTACGGGTGCATTAACTTATGCTTTTGTTCGCAACTTACTGCCACTTTATGGAGTTTAATACTACATTGTAAAAGGTAAGTGAGAATCACATATACATTTTTAATTTAATGTCGAATTAAAGTTTCATTTAGGCAGATGATACGAATATTAGATTGTACTTATTTCTTAATTTTGATCAATAATAAAGATGTATGTTTATTGGAAATTAGAGGGTAGAAATGAATATGTTTCATGGCCCAATGAACAAGTATCAATAAGTATTGGGCTTTCATTCTATATGGGCTTCTGTTGCAGTCCAATCCTAGTGTTTGTGGGCTTTGTTGGTTAAACTTTGTAAATAGATAATGTCTCTATAAAGCTGTAATCGTGGGAAGGTGTGCTCATATCGATTACGGAGTATTTTTTATATAAATTTGAAAAAGTCATAAATATTTATTTAATGTGGTAAATTGCACCATGCGTATAATCCCCAGAGTCTGTGGAGGCTTCTTGATGACAAAAGTTGTAAACCCCACCCCAAGAAGTTGGATTATAATTAACTTTTCATACAAGGGTGATTTTCTGTAGAAAAGTGTCTTGCTTTACTTTTTATGGGTTTCTCTGCATTGCGTAGTAGAAAGATGCCTTGATGCTCTCTTTCTATGACAAAAAAGGTAATTACTTTTTTAGTGTAAATCTTGAGGTATTGGATAATAATAATATAATAACAATTTATAAAATGTACAACAAGGTTGTATTGTAGTTTGTATTCAAGAACTAAGCCAGTTAGACAGACCGGTGACAACGGTGGCGTAGGTAGCCAACCGACAGTTGTCGGTTAACCGTTGGCATGGTCCAGTCGCCCATTCGGTAGAAGTCGTCGCGAAGAGAAAAGGGATAGACGGGGAAATGGACGTAGCTGGTATTTGAATAAAAATGAATATTTGAATAAAAATGAGTATTTTGTGTATGTATTTTATAATTGTAGGGTAAAAAATATAAAGTGAAATGATATTATTGATATGAGTGTGTCAGTTGAGTATTAGTTTAAGTATAATTTCACAAAAATAGAAGTATCGGTGTGTTCGGTTGAGAGTGGTCTTATGTAGAAAAGGGAGGTGATAAAAGCAACGGAGGATGGGTATTTTGGATTGGGTTTACCCGTTATTATTTCTTCACCGTTTAATAACAAAAAAATTATTATTATGTGTACTGTATTTAAATTTAACAAATTCTGAGAAGTTTATGTATTAAAGTTAATCTCTAAACGACTTTTGTCTTTTACACCCATTTAAGCTGTTTAAATACTTTTTAGCAAGATTTGTTAATGTGTTCCTTTGAAATAAAGTGCAACAAAAACACCACATATATATAAAGTAATCAGAATTGACACATCTAACTCGGAAAATCAACTTGAATATACATTTATGTTTTGTGTGTGTGTGTGTGTGGGGGGGGGGGGGGGGGGGGGGGTTTTAGAAAAAGTCTCTTTTCATTTCAAAATACAAATTTTATTTTAAAAACTTTTTCTGTTATACCTTTATTACTTTAACTTTGTTTTCCTTTGTTTATGTCCAATTTGTCAGGCCAGACTTTTGAACCAACAAGAAGATCATGCTTTACTCTACACCTCAAAACAGTTTGCTAAGCAGAAAACAGACACATAACACTAATTTAGTTCTTACAGATTCAAGCTAAGCATTTTTAGGTATATCTTCAAAGATGCAAAAAATGAAGTGATACTTTTTTCCTTTTATTACCAAACAATTGACGTAATTTAATTATTATGCTCTGCTGAAAGGTAAAATTTGAATTTACATGAACTAATTAATCTAATTGGACGACAATTAAAGTTTTATATTTTGTTTAATAATTCGAGTTGCATGATCGAATGCATGCACGAACTTTCCTTCATGATACTTGCTAGTCACTAGAAATCTAAATGAAAACCCAAAACTCTAAACCCTAGAGGTTCCGGCCCTCTAAACCAACTAGTTATACTTGCATATAAGATTTTGAATAGGAGAAATGTTATTTTGTTCATACTATTTATTCTAGTTCACCCTGCTACTCTCACTAGTCACGATAAGATAACATGTGTAATCAACTAATTTTCTTTTATTATATCATCTCTTAATTTTGACATTTATTTTGATCAATTTTGAAGAACGATAAGTGAGAACAAGTTGTAGAACAAATATGAATTCTCTTCGAATAGATAAACTTGCATATGTAAGGTTGAGCGGTTTTGAGTGGATGAAAAGGAAAGGAAGAAAGAAACAAGCATATAAACAAATGAATGAACTTCGTTACTTAACATTCCATTGTCATCAAAGAAACTTACAATGGAATGATCAAAAAGAGAGGTTTGAGGTGGGAGATATGCATGCAGACTTCCTTTAGGTTTAAAGTTATTCCTAAAGTTTGTTTGCGAAAATGACTCTTCATTATGTTTCCTTTTTTATAGAAGCTTTTAATGGATGGTAAAATTCCCTTTGTATTTGAACCACTTTAATCGAACTTTAGTATTTCCCTCTTAAATCCACAAGACCATCTATAAGACTACCCCCTATAGCGACTACACATGTCGCAGCTATAAAAAACTCTATGGCGACAACATGCTGTCGCTACAGTGTTAGACATAAATTCAGTTTTTCCAAAATCTATGGCCATGATATCTCTGGCAACCATCACCCTCCGGCTAACCATCGCTCTCTTTGTCTCTAGGAGAATAAAAGCTATGGAGAAAAGCACTCAAGACAAGACAAAATTTAGAATGTTTGACTATTATCATAAAAAGTTCAAGATTCTTGGTTCTAAATATTACATAAAAATTAACACTCCGATCAATCCAAATAAATCCCACAAGCAGTTCTTGGTGGCTTGTGGTGGTTAATATGGAAAACGAGAAACAGTTTGATCTTCCCGAAGAGGGAAGCCCAACGAATGTCAAATGCAAAGCCCCGCACCTCATTAAGATCATATTGGCATACTCTCCCAAAAAAGAAATATCAACATATCGGTCTCGAGAATTCAAGGGGAGCTAATATAAATGATTTATAATTAGGTAAAATTTCGTGGTAATCCATTTGATGTTTTTGTCTCATGTTGTCTTTGTAATCTATCTTATTTTGTTGTAACATTGCTAGCTCTTTGCTAGTTGTTTTAATATATCTACTTTAATTTTTAGAGATGATGAAATTGCTGAAACTCCATCTTTTCTCTATTTTACCATTCAAAAAAAAAAAAAAACTAACAGAAATGTTGATAAAAGCATGATTTCCATTGGATAAATCAAGGGTCCTACTAATAACACTATTTAGTCAAACTATAAAATTTTTGAAAATTGTACTTTGACTCTGAAAAGTACTGTCATAGTGTCATATCTGTCATAATTCAATTCTCTCTCATATTTACAATTTTCAACCTTTTTGAAAAAATAAATTAATTTAAGAGTAACTTAATTATCTTCTAACTACCAACTAATTATTTTGTTTATAAAAAATGTTTAATTTATAATCTGTAAAATTATTAACCTCATATCATCAAAAGATCATTTTTTTCATCAAAAAATCTAACATTTTAAAGGTATGTTGTATTATTTTTATAGTCATACACTGATTCAATTCTTTTTACTATTATCACCTTCTTGTTTTAAACTAATAAAGAAAGAAGAGAGAGACACGTCAGAGAGATTCAGAGAGAGAGAGAGAGACAGAGAGACATACTGAGAGAGAGAGAGAGAGAGATTCAGAGAGAGAGAGATTCAGAGAGAGAGATTCGCAGAGAGGGAGAGAGATACACAGAGTGGGAGAAAGAGAAAGAGAGAGACAGAGAGAGAGAGAGAGACTGAGAGAGAGAGAGAGATTCGCTGAGAGGGAGAGAGATACATAGAGTGGGAGAAAGAGAAAGAGAGAGAGAGAGAGAGGAAGAGATACGACTGACGACAGTTGAGGGCTATGGACGGCAGTTCATGGCGGTGGACGGCGGTGGTGTGGTGGCTCGGCGGTGGTGTGGTGGCTCGGTGGTGAAGATACACAGAGAGGGAGAAAGACATACGGCTGACGGCAGTTGAGGGATGTGGACGGCAGTTCATGGCGGTGGACGGCGGTTCATGGCGGTGGCCGGCGGTTCATGGCGGTGGACGGCAGTTGAGGGCTGTGGGCGGCGGTGGTGTCGTGGCGCAGCGGTGGAGATGCACAGAGAGGGAGAAAGAGATACACACAGTGAGAGAGAGAGAGAGAGAGAGCACGACGGAGAACGACGGATCACGATGGTGGTCGGCGGTGGTGTGGTGGCGGCTGCAGACTTTAGAGGGAGAGAGTAAGGTTGAGTGAGAGGGAAAGTTGGAGTTTAGGGTTAGGGTTTTGAGAAAAAATGTTTAAATAGGGTAATGGGGTAATGAGTTTTGAATAGGTTAATGGGCTTATTGTTTTATATATATATTCTTTTCAAGCCCACTTGTTTATTATTTGTGTATTTTGTTACAAAATATTTTATATAATATTCTAATTATAATTATGTTGTGTATTTTTTTTTTTCAGGAATCTTATTTTGATTTGACAAATAAAAATGTCATTTTTTACTGAAAATAACTCAAACTCAAATGATGCTGAATTTTCCACCTCGACGTCACCTTTCTTCACTAATCAGGTAAAATAGTAACATATTATATTTTGTTTAGCATTATAGATATTGTTATAAATTAAAATTAATTTAATTTTAGATCTTTCAATCTCGCGAAGATTTAAAAACCTGGGCACAAAACCAGGTGCGCTCTATTGGTTATGTCCTAGTAACTAAAAGATCAAACCAGATGCAATCTCTTGCTTATATCTCGCTTATATGTGATCTTGGTGGTGATTACACAATGAAGGAATCAAGTAAATTTGTCATATTTACTTATTTATAACGTGTTCTTATTATTATTAAATATAAAATAAAGTCACTATAAATTTGTAAATATCTAATTAGGAGGAAAAATATGTCATTTTTAATTTTTAAGAAAAAGTAACATCTACATTATTATTACTAATCATTTAAATCATACTAAGCATTACATTATTCTTACTAATCATTTAAATCATACCAATCATTTAAATTATATCACCATTATTATTTTTCTACTTACTAGTGAATTTAGAGGGGCTTAAATCAAAGCAAAGGGATTGTATGAACAATATGAGTCATTGTGGGGTTCAATGCATCATTGTGGGCTTCTATAAATCAGAGATTTTTGAAACTCAAAGATTGTGTGGATGAATTTATTTCCCAAAGTTTCACAATATGACAAATTAAGTTGGACAGAAATGGCTACTTTTCACATTAATTGATCATACATCCTCATCCACTGCATTGCATGTGTGGTTTATATGACAACTAAACTGTCAAATTAACATATGTTTTTTGTTCTTTCATGACAAATTAAGTTGGACAGAAATGGCTACTTTTCACATTTTTAAAATTTGGTTGTATAAACAGAACAGAACACTATAAATGTCTAAGAATCAGAAAATTTCTAACAATAATAATAATAATATAACAATGATTATAATAATAATGATTAAAAAGTTCACATACATAACAAGTGCATAGAAATAATGATAAAAAAATACATTACTATATGATAAATTATGTACATTAGTGTTGACGTTTATGCAATCCATGAGTGCTTAAAAATCAAAGATCTAGAAGCAAAAAAATAAATAAATCATATTGTGAACAATTTTCTTTGTAGATTTATATATGTTCTGAGTACAAGTTTAATGTGGATGACTCAGTTAAAAACTGATTGGCGTAGCTTAAGTTGATTTGAATCGCAACTATATATTCTAGTTTAAAGCACTTTACTTTAAGTGAGATACAGTTGGAGGAGATGAAATGGAAATAAAAAAAGAGTGAGGGTCTAATTGTATATTATGTAGACAACAGTTTATCTAAATTGAATGGACAAGGATTTGTCTGTTATGGCGCCCCACTATATAAAAGATTGTTGTGAGGGCAGGGAGAGGGCCATTAGCATCCGTAGATGTTTGGAATCTGGTATTTAAACAGGTATGGTGTACCCGCAAGGATGAACATATCAGGGCCGTTTACGTGGTAGGATCCCTATGACAATGACAGCACTTTAAAAACGGTCCTACACTCGTAACACTCCCACACAAGCTGGCTTTTAAGGTTGATCTGTTGTCATTGTCATCTGAATTACGTTGCATAGGAAGTTGACCCTTTGACCGTGCCAGCGTGGCAAATAGTTACCAATAAGACCCGTGCCAACGGCACGTTCTCGGCACCCGTCGTGGGGTTTTTTTGGCCGTCGCCCGCCGACGCCGTTGGCACGGAGGCGTCGTGCGGGCCGTCGTGAGGATCCGTCGTGGTGAGGACGGGGTGGTGCAGGGCGTCGAGGTGCGAGGTGGGTCCGGGGGAGCGTCCGAAATTGATTCACATTCAATTATTTTTTTTAATACAAATAATTAATATTACACACAACCTCTATAAAAACTCACTATACTCTACCATTTTAAACACACAATCACATTATCATCTACTCACAATCACATACTTCCTCTCTTCCTAATTTCCATATATTTTGTCTCATTCAATGGATCCAAACAATGACGCCGATGATTACTGGCAAGATTATGTTAATGCAACAGCCGTCTTCGATTTGAACCAAACTATTGAAAGGCTTGATTATCTGGATCAAGAAGAAGCTGAAAATTCCACCGTGCCAAGAGCACCACGAAGATATATACCAAGAGATCGCATTGCGACTGCTGAACGTTTATGGATTGATTACTTTGCCGACAATGCCGTTTTCCCCCGGACTACTTCCGAAGACGGTTTCGCATGTCGAAACCTTTGTTCATCCGTATATGCCTGGCTATACATTTTTATAATCCACCGGGTCAACTACCGTCGTATTTTGATTATTTCCGTCAAAAGAGAGACGCTACGAGTTACCCCAGTTTTAATGTATTTCAAAAGTGTACCTCTGTCATACGTCAATTGGCGTACGATTGTGCCGTTGATTTGTTTGATGAGTACCTACACATGGGTCAACGAACAGCGTACGATTGTTTGGACAACTTTTGTAAATGTATATTCCATCTATACTCGACTGAGTTTTTGCGAAAACCAACAACTCATGATGTCCAACGTTTACATGCCAAACATCAAGAGATACATGGTTTTCCTGGAATGCTTGGTAGCATTGATTGTATGCATCGGCCTTGGAAAAATTGTCCAACAGCATGGCAAGGCCAATACACACGTGGTGATCAAGGATGTCCCCATAATGCTTGAAGCTGTTGCGTCATACGATTTGTGGATATGGCATGCGTACTTTGGCCCGACGGGTTCGAATCACGACATAAACGTCCCTAACGAATCAGATTTGTTTGATGAAATAAGGCAAGACAGGTCTCCTATAGTTCCGTTTACTATTTCGGGTTAGCAATTTACGAAGGGTTATTATCTAGCTGATGGGATTTATCCGGAATGGGCAACGCTTGTCAAGTCGTTTAAATGCCCAATTGAAGAAAAGAACATGAAGTTCAAGCAGTTCCAAGAATCCGCTAGGAAGGATGTCGAACGAGCTTTCGGAGTGCTTCAAGGACGGTGGGAAATCATTAAAAACCCGGCACGACCATACAGTGTGAACAAAATACGACGGATCATGTACACTTGTGTGATATTACACAACATGATTACGGAAGATAACGGTCACGCAATTTGTCCAATTGAAGAAGAATATACAGCTAACCCGGATAATCACCCACAACGTACATGGCATGAACGGGTTGCAGCCCAATTGCGTATTGAAAAGGAGATACATGATCGAGTTGTGCATCATAAACTTCGCAATGTCTTAATCGGACACATTTGGAGCCTCCCGCCAAACTGCCGTCAACGTTAATTTTTTTTTTTTTCGTAATGTTTTTTTTTTCGTATTGTTTTTTTTATTCGTGTTTTTTTTTTAAATCGTAATGTTTTTATTTTTATTTTTATTATTAATGTAATGTTTTTTATTTAATGTAATGTGTTTTTTTTATTAATTAAAATGGTGATGTGGAAATGATGATGTGGAAATGATGGGTTTAGTAATGGGTTAGTGATGGGTAGGGTTGGCACGACCGTGTCAGTAGCGTGTCAGTAAGGATGTGATGACATGACGCTAGTGATGGGTTTAGTAATAGGTAAGGGTTGTGAGAGGCCTAATGGTGCAAGCACAAAGAGTCGTGGCTTCATGTAACAATCTCGCCAATCTACTTAATAGAAGCTTTATCGGGCGTAACTTATATGCATGCATCGAGTGAAATATATACTATTATTTATAAGAATTAGAAAAGATTACACCTATGGCTGTGGCTGATCTAAAAATACTTCATACAAAGTTCTTCAAAAATATCATTGTCACGTTATAAAAAATAAAATAAACAGACATGTCATTATCATCGGATAGAAGAAAATTTGATTAGAAGCTAATTATAAATATGAAAGTCATTATCCGCCATATTAAAGCAGATAAAGGGTCGTTATCAGACTAATCAAAATCTTACCAATAAAAGATGGAAATGAAGTCATTATTAAACATCAAAGTACAATTTTTTTGTTGGTCACTTGTATTAAAACTTTAATACCCAAATATGGGCCAGTTTTTTTTCAAAGCAAAAAAGTAAAACTCTAGGATTTCCTAACATGTAATTCCTTGATGGGTGTTTTAGACCACTGTTAACGGTAGGTATCGGTTGCCTACCGACAGCGTCAACCTTCCTTCCATCACACCTCGTCGGTTGGTACTCATGGTGGTTTGGCGACGAGTGAAGAGGCTGAAAGTGGTGGGGTCCAACGTATTTTAATAGAGTATTTGGTATTTTTTGTATGTGTATATTTTATAAGGTTGGAGAAAAATCCAGCGATATAGTGGTTCAATATACAAGTAAGAGCATGGGGCCGCGGGTATGGTGGCTTACCCCCTACCCAAGTCGGATGCCACCTCACTTCCGACTCGCACCACCACACTGTTCGCCATGTTAAACCCCACCCCAAGTCAGCCATCCGACTTAAGCCACGAGCCAATGAGAGGATAGAGAGTATTTTGGGACTAATGGGAGGAGAGGGGTACTTTTAAGGGTATTTTGTGAGTTAAATGTATTTTGGTGGGTCCCAAAAGATTATTATTGGTTAGTGATGGTAGATGAAGTATTTGAGGATTTTGGATGTAAAATGTGAAATAATAATGTAACGCATAGGTGGGGGCAGAAGTGGCATTCCGACTTAAGCCATCATACCACATGCTCTAATTAGGTAAGAAAATTCTTCAGTATTGCATATACAAGATATGATTGTATCTATGGATGAGAAACTCGTACATGTTTCGGCAATACATGTACCCTGAGCTTAATTGGATTAATTATAGTACTAGATGTATATATATCGGTGATTAGTTAAAAATAGGTTGTATCAAAGATAAGAAACGTGATTACAAAAATTAAAAATGAAATATTAAAATATAATAGAAGATGATTAAAACAAAAATCTAAACCAAAATGAGATAAAAGAAAGGTGATCAAGTAAAAGTAAAGATGAAATAAGATAACAATATGTAGTTAAGATATAAAAAAATGTTACAAAATATTAATTATCTAAAGTTGTAAAAGAAAACAAACAAACAGCTAGAAAACGAACCTACTAAAAATCCAAAAAAATTATTTAAAAAATACGATTTTTTTAATCAATTTAGAGAGGTCCATTTTTCTCAACGATGATTAAAATGTATTACTTCAAAATAAATTTATTATTAATTAAAGGGATTTGCTAACCATTGCCCTTAGGGTAATGGTTAAGAATGGATAAAGTGGTTTTTGTACAATTAATAATGCATAACTAATTAAAGGTGGTTATTAAAATGTATGGGGTGGTTTTTTATTAGTTAATGTACAATGATTTAAAGCCAATAAAAATTTCTTAAACATTGCCGTAAGGGCAATGGTTAGCATTTTCCTTAATTAAATAATTAAAGGACGGATGATTGAATTAGGTGGGAAGTAAACTAAAGATGACATAAAGCTTGTCAGTCTGTCTTAATCAGAAATAAATTATTAAATCTATCAATAATTAAAAAAACATCCATGTCCTTTTTTATTTCCATCAACAACCTTAAACAACAATCAACCATAATCACTACTTTTTCTTTTTCTTTGTTTTAATTTGTTTAAGTAATTTATGACATACGTATGTTTCTTAGTTACTAGCAGGTACCCGCGTAATGCGGCGGCGGGTACCCTGAAACTATATTTGGCGGTGGCGATGGTGATGGCGGCAATATTGACGGTGGTAGGTGGTGGTGCGTATTGATGGTGGGTGGCGGCATTAGTGATGATGATGTGTGATGGTGGGTAATGATGGTTAATGGTAGCGGTAGTGATTGTGGTGGTGAGTGATGGTAATGGGTGGTGGTGACTGGTGAGTAGTGATTGTAGTTGTAATCAATAAATAATAGCTAAGTTGTTTAGAGCCCTTCGCTAATAACATAAAGATTGTGACTTTTCATTAAGATTATTTGGTTTACAGTCTCGTAGCATCTCTTACTTTCGTGGTGTATATAGCTTTACTTCTTGATGTGGTTTGTACACAAATTTTAGTTATGCATAACACGTACAAGCACCAAACTTTATAAGATACAAGTTGTTCGTGTATATATAGGGTGTTTCCAGACCCGATGATTAAAACATGAATCGTGTTTAATACTATACGAATTAGGTATACCTTAATTTTAATTGAGATTCTTGGATTCAAAATTCCACTTTTAATTTTTCTAGTTTTGTTAAAAGTTTTCTAATATGCACTGCAGTTAAAAAAAAAGATATTTCAACCTAATGCATTTGTATCAAGAAATCCCAAGTATTAGAATAATTCACGAAGAATCAGACATAGATATGATTTCAAAGGTTTTGATAATTTGGACTTTGGAGAATTCATTATCTTGAAGTGTATACCAAAGAGATAGGTTTTTGTGTGTATACCAAACAAGAAGAAGATAATCTCTACTCAATCAAAATCCAATTTCAAACAAATGGAAAAAAGAAAAAAAATACATATAGCTGGAAGAACAAGAGTTACAAGACAAGACTATAAATACACAACATAATTGACCAAAAAAACAACTCTCTATATATATCCAAGTTAGACAAAATTTCCGAACTAAAAGTCTCTTAAAACTCCCATAAAACCAATTCCCAATAACTTATGCGGTTGCCTGAACTCATGGTGCTATATTTTTTGCAACACCCATCCGCTTCGGTGGTTCACAAACGGTCTCTTTAATATCCTTCGACATCGCCACGGTGTTGCCGCCTCAATAAGTCCTACCCGATCAGTCATCACGTTTGTAGCTTCCACAGCCCTGTATGCCCTCGTTTTAAAACCACCACCACCCCTACCCTATCGGAATCGTGCCCAGATTCCTGATACATCTAAAACCACCGCCGCCGCATTCACTTTGTCAAGATGTGGATCCAAATCAACATCAACAAGATGGTATTGGGTTTCATAAACCAATGTATCTCCCTATATCCACAAATATCAAAAATTACAAATATCATGTTTCGTGATCTTTATCCATTTTTTATAAATTATATGCAAAAAATGATTATTATACAACAAATATTTTTACTTGAATTTGATGTGTCACAATCTTGGTATTTTTTGTAAGCCACGTGACAGGTATGTCTATGAAGCAAAACTCTGACATTGAAAAGAGTTTCTAATCATGTATACCTCGTTCAAAACACTGTAAAGAAGCTCAGCAAAAGCTAAAAAAAAAATCAGTGAAACATACAATAAAAGTTTCAAAAACCTAGTCGCAACAATTACCTCATAGTTTCGGCTTGTTACATAAAGTGTAACTAATTCTTTGACGAAAGTAGTTGATTTATAATCATTTGCAGAAAACATTAAAAAAACTGCACCAATATATAACTTCAATAACAAAATCCTAATTTAGCTTGAACTCATTTGCCCAACACAGCCATCTTGCAACCTCTATACTAAACCAATAGAAGAAAGTAACAAATATTACCAAATTTAATTTTCATCCCTCAACTTTTGAGACATGCTAATTTACGTTAGGTTCCTCAAGATGCAAACCTCCAGCAAAAAAGAAGATATCACAAAACCTAAAAATTCATTAGTATTATCAACTGAAAACCATAATCAGGCTTGAACAAACATGAAATTACCTCAACAATCAAGATAATCAAAATTCATTACAATTCACAACTGCCACCATCGTTTGAGATCGCTCCTGCAACAATCAAAATTACCATAAATCAAACATGTGCAAGATTAATATTAAATCATACTAATTTCAGACAAATTTATACAACTTTTATAAGGTTAAAAATCAACACAAACTTACTGGACCAAACCAGTGCTCTGTCTTACAGATTGTTGTCTCTCAAAAAGTTTTACAAGATTGTATGAACTGTTAAAATTTCACTGAAAACATGCTTAATATTAATATTTGAGCTCCTTTTGTAGGACATATTAATCCTTTCTATGACAAAAGAAAAAAAACATAATTGTATAAACTGTTAAAATTTCACTACAGCAGATAATGTAAGAACACATATAGCTCCAATAAACCAAGCATATACAAAATAGTAAGGACATATAAATAAGATGAGTTAGCTCAAGTTAGTAAAACCCATCACAGCAACTGCAATCACACTGCTCTTAACTATACGTAAATTTTCCAATTTAGGGCAATTAGATATAGACGAAACAACAAATATCGCTCACCTGAAGCCTCTCTAGTTTAATTGCAGCACATGACCCTAAAAGATATATGAAAACAATTAGCAATTACTTTGAGATGAAATAACAATTATATAGTCTACCTGATTAAGATGAAAGGGCTAATTATTTAAGAATTTCCCAGAGTTGGTTTGGTATCTCCAAATCACACTCCACAAGCTGAAGCTTCTCTATAACCGGGATTCAGAGTACAAACCAGCAAAATTTTGTTATTTACATAAAAATTAAAAATTAATATCATAAGATTAAAATGCTACTGTATTACCATTAGATAACCCTTCATCAGCTGCTAGCTCTATAGGTAACCAATGGTTTTGCTCATTAGTTATTGAGGAATTTGAAGCGTATGAAGTATCTAATGAAGAATGGTTAATAAAACTCTTACTTTGTCTAAAGATTCTTCTCTTTGAGTACTTCGCACACCAGCTCGAACAATAAACCCTAATTTTAAAAGCTTCCTGCACAAAGCTTTCGCTAGTTTACAGTTATCCTCGCAGACATCGCAAGAAACCCAACATCCATTTCAACTTCATGTATTCCAACACTCCAATAAGCATGTCTGGGAGCTGTCTCGATTGTAATGAATTGAGAGTTCCAAAAGATGCGTTTATCTTCCCAAGGAGGTGAATCCGTTGATTATCCAAGGAGCAAATTTGAATTTTGGAAATATGATTGAACCGAAATCAGGGTTCTTCTTTCGATTTATAAAATGTAGACGAAAAGAAATACGCGTGTGGTATACCGTGGTTAGAATCGAGAGCCGGATACGAACAGGCAGAAATGAAGAGAGAGAGAGATCTTTATTGATGGGCTTAACCCGCTAAAAAGCATATATATTATTAGTGTTTGGAAAATGATACCAAGCGAAGGCTTGTCCGAGTGGATTTGTCTTCGTAATCTTACCCTCAGGTGGCAGGTTCGAATCCTGGCTGGTGTGCTTTTTTTCTAAAAGGATTATAATTCCATAATTAGCAAGTGTGTTGGCTGAATTTTCAACCTTGCTAATTATGGAAGGTGTAAACTCTTTATAATATAGTAAAGATAATTAGAGGGAGGCTTCATGAAAAGTTTGATTAAACATTTGATTTGATAAAAAAGATATTTAAATATTGACATCAATCCGGGTCGAAAGACATCGATTTGAAATCCAAATCAACCAATTCACCACACTTATTCTACTTTTTTTTAAGTTGAAATAAAGAGAAGATATAAAAAAAATGTAGTTAGGAACCGCTTTAATAAAAGTAATCCTAGCTCCGATTGAGAGAAATTTACATTTCCATGTTGCGAGCTCTTTTGATTATTTTCAACTATCCTGCCCAATTAGATACTGTCTAAAGCGAGATTCATACTCATAACCACATGCCAGTATGGAGCATCTTTAAACAATACTGTTAGATCAAAAGTTTTAAAAATGATAATTTTTCACATCAATAAATTCATGTTATGTGAAATTATGTTAATCACTATTAAACATACACATATCAACTGGAATGGAAAGGGACAAATTTTTTAGGGAGAAGGTTATCAATAATGCCCTCTATACTTTATTAAACTCACATAAAACAAAGTGCAATTTAATTAATACTCCATGACTTCCTCCTTAGTTGAAAGAGAACATGATCTAAATTATTTGATTTTTTGCTTTCTTATTATTATAATAAACTTAAATAATTCATTTTGACTTTAGTAGTATGAACTGAATTTTTCTACAAATTAAAATCACTAAACATTTTAATATTTCTGAAACTAATTATAATTATATAAAATAGACCATTATATATGTATAAAAACAGAAGTGAAACTTTTTTGAGAAAAGAGAGGGGATAAACAAGTATTTGTGAGGTCCAATAAGAAAAGTTGCATGTGATATGATTAGAATTGTCATTAAAATTAGTGCTTAATTAATAAACTAATTAGAGCTTAAAAAGCACCAAATTCAATGCATATGATATCATACAATTCTCAGACAATATTAAACTGTGTAATTTCACACATATCCAGCGATATTGCTAACTTTATGAAGTAGAGAAATAGTAAATATAATTAAGGAAAGACATTTCTTAGATAAGTTTAGTTCTTTAAGCAACTAAAACAAAAAGAAACAAAAAATTACAATTATCTATGAAAGTGTTTTGGGGCTATCATCCGACCAAGACCATTGAGACTCTCAAACACCAAGAAGTGACAAGTGTTTTGGATGCATAATATGATCTAACCATAATTATAACAAAGGAAGACATAACCTAACCATAATTAGAAATAAGATTAAATGTTTGAGCTACCATAAACAGCTCGAAAAACATCATAAACAGTCATAATCATATCCCAAAATACTAGTAATAACATAATTAAAATTAACCAAAAAGTTAAGGACTTGTGATAATTAGCACCTCCAAGCGGAAGCCGACACGAGCTCCCGCCGTTGCCAGCAAAGCACAAGCAACGATTGTCTCCTCTCGACATGAAATTCACGAACGGGAGTCCGTTTGACCAAACATTCGGCTTGACTTTCAGTGAAGTTACTAAACAACAAGGGTGAAAAGCCGGCTGATAAGAAAAGATTTCTCCAATGTTGCGTCTTTTCGGGAAAAAGAAACCGACCCAAAACGATCTTTTCAATCGCGGGTTGAACCAAAAACCGTTCGATCTTCTGCAACGACTCAAGATTCATGTTGACCGCATCGAGTGATTCAAGTAAGTTTGAATACGATTGAAGGGCGTGAATTAGATGATTTGAATACGGTAAATCGGTTCGATCACACCCACGATCAACCGAAACCACGATTTTGGGAGATAAACTCTTAACAAATCGAAGCACATTCGGGATTTGAGTTTGGTGGTTGGAAAACACATGGATTGGTAAATTCACAGCAATTGCTTCATTCTCAGATAGATTGAAAGGTAAAGACCATGAATTAGAAGCAAGAACATCAATGTTGACTATCTCAAAGTCAAACCCGACATTAATTTCACTTGCAAAATGGATCAAATTGTCACGGGTTAACCCCAATTCGAGCTGATCATGAGTTGAAGGTGAAGCAAAAGCGGTGATTTTTAATGAAGAAACACCATTGTTACGTAAAGCAAGCTCTTGCATAAGTGAAGCCCATTGACCACCATAACCAATATCGAAATCGATAATATGAATGTGATCAAACCCGTTTAGGGATTCGAGTAATGCTTGATTACAAGTGAAATTAGCAAATTGAATAAATGGGGAAATCTCTGAGAATGATTTGTAAGCACCAATTTTGAAGATTAAAGTAAAAGGTGAAGCGTTAGGGGTAATTTGGGGATTAATATTATTGAGAATGGAATGTATGAGTAAACTGAGAGCTTCTTTGAAATAAAAAGCAGCCCTATCGAAAGGCTTACCGATGGGTGAAAGCTGATGATTGAGCCGCGCCAATATCCCTTGCGCGAGTATCGGGTTTGGATTCGGGTTTCCGGGTTGGATCAAATCTGCAGCTTCAAAAAGCTGGTCAATGACCCCTTGTTGGTGATTTTGATGATTGTTAATGGGTGCTATTTTCTTCATTGATGGTGATTCTTGAAGCAATTCAAGTGGGTTTTGACCCGAATCAAGAAACTGGTTCTTGTGCATTGGAGGGTTGAACTCTATGCTTCCTGGGTTGTACCTTTTGGGCTGCGGTGGCATCAAGAGTTGGTGTTCAAATGGCAATTGGGTTTGGTTGAAAATACTTGGTTTTATATCAAATGGGAGCATTTGGGTTTCGTTTGATGGTGAAAAGATTTGATTTTGATGGTTGTTGTTAAACATCGCCGGCGCCGACGATAGTTGAGGGTTTGAGGATAAGTTTCCGATTAGACCAGCTGGGTTACCGGAATCCAGAGATATAAAGCCTTGATCTACAACACCAAACCCACCGTTAAATTCAAAGTCTGCCGGAGCACCGCTGGCGGCGGTGGCATGGAGCATTTTGTTTAAACCCAAGGATGGGTCTTCCACATCACCCATGATCCACCGGAGCATAGCCTGGTCTTGGCCGGAGTCTCCGTTTTCCCATTCGTCCATTCCGGCACATTTTTCGTTCCCGGCGGTGATCTGTTGTTGAAAGTGTTGGAGGTCAAGAAGACCCACATTGGAGGTGTTGGTTTCTTGATTTTCCGGCGGAGGCCATTTGGAAGAAAGCGCCGCCACGCCGGCAGTATCAGCACCGCCGTGAGAAGAAGACAGGGTTGAAGTAGAAGCAGGTGGGCTTGGACTGGTGGTGATATTATCCAGGACAGAAGTTGGTTCGTTGATGTATTTCCTCTTCTTGTTCACTATATTCTGAAAATGTACAAGTGGATTTGCATAAGGTACGAGATCCTCCAACACCACCACCCCCTTCCCCTCGAATTCAAAGGCTAAGGGCATCCCCTTCTCCGGTTTTCAAATACTAAATATTTGTAAGACTAAACCTTGAAGAAAAGGAAAACAAAAAATGTATACAAAATTTTGATATCTAAAAAGTTGGGAATTGCATGTAAAACTGAAAGCACATGTTCAAGGTGAAAACAAAAACTCAAAAGATTTTGAACAACAACAACAGAAAAAAGAAGTGGAGGGATTTTGTTTTTTTTTTGGTGTTGTGAGATGATGATGGGTGATTGTATTTGTATAAACTGTGTTTTATGTCATGGATAGATGGATGCGTGCAACATAAAAAAGTAGTCTACTTCCCTTCGTCTTCTCTTTCATCTCTTTCCGATTTTATTATTTTCAATAAAAAAAACACTGGTGATAATTAAGTAATAATTATTGTTAAATATTTCAAAATATCAACGTATTTATCTATTTCAAAAATATTTACACCACCAAAATCATACACCGTTTTATAATAAAATACATTAATTTTTGTCCCAAATAAAATTCTTACTCGTATTTCTTAAACTTAATGAGGGCTAATTAATCAAATAATATTTTTCTATTTACCACAATCTATCTTTCTCTCATTAATTCTAATCTTAAATTATAATCAAAACTATTACTAAGAATTTATTCAATAAGGTGACAGAAAAGATACCATTATAGGGAACTCGTGTTCTTGACGATAATTAAACTAAGTATAAGTGATAATATAATATATTTTTTAGGAACACAAAGATATATTATATCAAAGGGAAAAAATGATTTCTTGTACTTAAAAGGCATATATTCATGCAACTAATATCATGCATATTTATGTCCAGTAAGATTTTAAATTCTAACCTTTTTGTTGCAAATGAACTCACATTTACAAAGATAGAAGCTGTTGGGATATAAAACAGATATAAACATTCTAATATTGATGCTGTAGTTAGTACTGATCAATGAATATGGAAGTTAGTACTGATGGAGCAGAATAGCAAGATACTACTGATGATACTGATCTTGGAATTACTACTGATGATCAAGTTTACTACTGATGTCAATTTATGGTACTGATCGAGTCCGAGATTCTAGTATAGTTAGTTATAGAATGTTTATCTTTTGTATATTGATTGTAATCGAATCCTAGAATAACTAGGTTAATATTTTAGGCTTCAAGGACTATTATAAATAGTTCCTTACGAATTGTAAACGTACGTGTGTATTGTTCGAATTATTCAATATACATTGAAGCTTTTTGTGATTACTGTGTTCTTATTATAGTTTTTATTCGATTACAGTTTTCAATTGTTCTTAATCAAATAACAAGAGTGTTAATCCGCTGTAACTTCTCTTGTTAGTAGATCTGTGATTAAATAATCTGTTTGGATTATTCGATCCTGACAAGTGGTATCAGAGCTTTAAGGTTCTAGATCTACGAATTAAGAACAGCAAAAAGTTTCATACTTTCGAATCCAAAATTGTTAATCATGTCTGATAACAATGAAAGCACACAGGCTAACGAAATTCCCATTCTCACTCCCAACAACTTTGGGATATGGAAAAACAGAATCAAGCAATACATGCTTATTACTGATTATTCCATGTGGGAAGTTGTTGTTGAAGGCAACAAACCATCCAGACTCAAGTAGCAAGTTCTTCAACTGAAGTCGACAAACTTAAGTGTGAAAAAGAGAAGAAGGACAGAGGACTTGAACTCAAAGCCTTAAGCACTCTTTTGCTTGCCATTCCCAATGATTATCAACATCTCTTTGTTGAATATGATGATGCAAAGAAGCTGTGGCAGGCACTGGAGAAGAGGTCTGTAGGCACCAAGAGCACCAAAAGAAACATGAAGTCTGTTCTGAAGCAAGACTTTGAAAACTTCAAATGCCAGAAGAATGAATCATTGTCACAAGTCTTTGATAGGTTCAACAAGCTTATTGGTGAACTAAATCAAGTTGGTTATAAACCAGACAATGATGATGTAAACAGAAAGTTTCTTAGATCTCTTGGTGAAGAATGGTCTATGTATACAGTTATATATAGACAAGGAGATGCTTTGGAAGAAAAAGAGCAGGATGAACTATACAATGAACTAAGAGTGTTTGAATCTGAGGTAAGTAATAAAAACTCCTAATTTACCTTCAAACAATGCTGCTTTTGTGTCTAGTACAGGAACAGGTCAAGAGGCCACAAAGAATGCATGAATTGAAGATTCAGCAAGAGAATCATTTTTCACTAGTCATGTGCACACTGCATTGATTAGTGAAGATTTGGAACAACTTAATCCTGATGACCTGGAAGAGATGGACATCAAGTGGCAGATGGCAATGCTGAGTTTAAGAACAAAAAGGTTCCTCAAAAGAACTGGAAGACAAAATCTGACCTACAACAAAGGTGATCGAGCTGGATTTGATAAAACCAAAGTCAAATGCTACAACTGCAGTAATCTTGATCACTTTGCCAGGGAATGTCCTAGCAAAGATCAAAGATCAAATTACAACAAAAACAGCACTTCAAATTCAACTGCATTAGTATCTCAAGAAGGACAAGGTTATGACTGGAGCTTTCAAGAAGAGGAACATTCTCATAACCAAGCTCTTATGGCCTTTACTGAATCTACTACTGAGGTACATTCTAAATCCTGCACTCCTGAATGCATTAAAGCATACAAATAATTAGAAAAACTTAACAATGAAACACTTGAAGAGATGATTCTAAATAGAAATAGGAGAATTGAATATAATGGTTGTATAGCCGATCTTGAAAATCAAATTAAAATTTATAAAATAACAGATCAAAAGATAAAAGATGAACTCTTACAAACAACTTATGATAAAGAATATTCTGAGTTAAAATTAAAAGAAACTTTAATCCAATTAGAAGAATGCCAAATGGAATTAGAACAGAATAAATTAACTATTAAAAAATTTGAAAGAAGTTCTAAAATTATTGATGAATTAACCAGTAATCAAACCACTGAAAAGGTTGTGCATGGAGTGGGATATCATGCAGTTCCACCTCCAACTAATTTTATCCCTCCTCTTAAATCAAGCACGAAAAGAACATTAAATGAATTAAAAATAGAAAATCAAACTGAAACCAATGATGATTCATCTGATGATGATCAAACAACAGATACAAGTTTTCATACCACACAAAGTCAAACTGAATCCCCAAAATATAACTCAGAAAATATACCAAAAATTTTAAGAAGGGGAAATCAAAGAAACTTGAACCAGTCAAAAGAACAAAGAAAGCCTGAAGGTGCTAAATCAACAAAATTAACATGCTTAATTTGCAACAAAGTTAACCACATAGCAAAGAATTGTCACTTTAATCCAATTAACTGCAAAGAATTCAAATAGTTTAAAGTTAACAAAGAAAAAGAGAAAGCATTAAAACTAAAACAAACTGAAGAAGCAAAAGAAATTAAAAATCCACATGTTGAAGTTCCCAAATTTGGAAGAACTGCACAAAGATTCGTGCAAAATATCAGGTATAAAAGTCCAAACAGAAGCAATTATTTCAAAAACAATGGAAAACAAAATCAATTTCCACAATACTCAAAGTTTTCAAACATCAGTAGGAACTATTCCAGGTTTACTAATGGTAAAAACCCTAATTATAATGCTGTCTGGTACATTTACAAAAACACTAATGACTATACTAAAAATTCACATTACCAAAATACTACTTGTCCATCAGTAGTAAAATACTCAAAGGCCAAAAACTAGGGTATAAACCTAGGTCAGTAGTAAAACAGAACACCAGTACTAACCAACAACCTAAGACTAAAACTGCATACAAAGCTCATTCACTTAGAAAAACTTACTCTTCAAAGGATGAACCCAAGATAAAACAAGCTTGGGTTCCCAAAATTAACTAATCCATTTACTTTATGAGCAGAGCATTCAACTCCCTGAAGAAGGAAGAACATGACATATTGATACTGGATGCTCTAGGCACATGACTGGAAATCTTCAAATTCTCAGAGATTTCAAGTCTTTTGAAGGTGGATATGTTGCATTTGGTGAAAATCCAAGAGGTGGTAAGATTACAGGTAAAGTACAGTATCAAATGGTAAGATCACTTTTGATGATGTCTTTTATGTTGCTGAGCTTAAATATAATCTGGTTAGTGTCTCTCAAGTCTGTGATAAGAAGAACAAAATTCTTTTTACAGATGTAGAGTGCATCATTCTTTCTCCTGACTTTATTTTAGATGAAAAATGTGTTGTTTTAAGAACACCAAGGATAAACAATGTGTATTGCCTAGATATAGGGGGAGAACTCATTTCTTCAAATGAGATCAACTGTTTTATATCTAAGGCAAACACAAAGAAATCAGAACTTTGGCATAGAAGGATGTGTCACACAAATTTTAAAAATATGAACAATTTAGTCAAAAAGAATTTGGTAGTTGGTTTACCACAAAAAGAATTTATGTGTGATCATCACTGTGTTGCATGCCTAAAAGGTAAGCAACACAAGACTTCTCATAAGACCAAATCAATCAATTCTATTTCTAACCCGTTGCAACTCTTACATATGGACCTTTTTGGACCTTTTTGCAACTCTTACATATAATTTTAACTATATAATCTTACAAACATATTAATACTGCCTTGTTATTACTGATGATTTTTCCAGATATACTTAGGTTTTCTTTCTTAGGACCAAATATGAAACAAGTGTGATTATAAAGAATCTAATTGTAAAGCTGGAAAATACAAGAGATATCAAAGTGAAAGCAATTAGATGTGATAATGGCACAGAATTTAAGAATACTAATCTAATTGCTTTTTGTGATCTTAAGGGTATTGACAGGCAGTACAGCTCACCAAGAACTCCACAACAAAATGGTGTAGCTGAAAGAAGAAATAGAACCATCATTGAAGCAGCCAGATCCATGCTTGCAGATTCAAAATTACCAATAACGTTTTGGGTTGAAGCTGTTAATACTGCTTGTTATGTTCAAAACAGAGTATTAATAGTTAAGCCTCACTTTAAAACACCTTATGAACTTTTCAATATAAGAAAACCTTCAATAAGCTTTCTAAAATCATTTGGTTGTCCTTGTACTATTTTAATTACAACAGAACAAATTGGTAAGTTTGACTGCAAAGCAGATGATGGAATATTTGTAGGATACTCAACTCAAAGCAAATCTTACAGAGTATTCAACAAAAGGCTAAGGATCATTGAAGAAAGTGTAAATGTATACTTTAATGAAAATCTGATGAATGAACAGGGAAATGCTCCAGATTGGTTATTTAACATTGATAATCTAACCAAATCTTTTAATGTTAATTATGATTATAATGCAGGAGATTCAAACAATCAAAATCAACAAGGAGGATCATCATCAAATGGCAGTCAGGACATTATAAAATATATCTTAGTTAATACTGATCCCACAGTTGATACTGAGGACAGCAGTAACTCTGGTAATCCTAGTATTCTTAACACCAGTAACAACTCCAACTCTCAAGATACTACTGATCCCAGTAGTAACTCAGAACCTCAAAGTGTTGATGATGAACCACACAATAATGGTTTCAGTAACAACAATGAACCACCTGAACTTAATGAAGAAAATGTTACTACTGAAACCAGTAGCAATGAAGAATCTTCACAAAATCAAGACAACCAAGAAGAAACATGGATAGATGCCCAAATTCCTGAATCCAATGAGTCAAACCTTGACAGTCAAATACCTGTTGACAAAGTTCCAGGAACAAGAACTGAAAAGAATCATCCTTTGGACCTATTCCTAAGTGATGTCAATTCAAACATGCAAACATGCAGACAAGAAGCAAATTCAATTCATCATTAAATTCAAATGTTTGTAACATCAGTTTAATATCTAATGAATGTATGTATGAATGTTTTCTGTCACATGAGGAACCTAAGAAGATTCAACAAGCAATGAAAGACTCAAACTGGATCATAGCAATGCAAGAAGAACTTCTTCAATTCAAATTACAAGCTGTATGGACTCTTGTACCTCTACCAAAAGGAAAAAGAGCCATTGGAACAAGATGGATCTTCAGAAACAAGAAAGATGAAAGAGGTATAGTGATAAAAAACAAAGCAAGACTTGTAGCCCAAGGATACACTCAAGAAGAAGGTATAGACTATGATGAAGTATATGCACCTGTTACTAGAATTGAAGCAATAAGAATATTTCTGGCATATGCTTCATACAAGAAGATCAAAGTCTATCAAATGGATGTGAAAAGTGCTTTCCTCTATGTGTACAAACTAAAGAAGAAGTGTATGTGTGTCAACCTCCAGGATTTGAAGATCCAGAACATGATGACTATGTGTACAAACTAGACAAAGCTCTATATGGCCTTCATCAGGCACCAAGAGCTTGGTATGACACATTATCATCATACTTACTGAAGAACAACTTTAAAAGAGGTGCAATTGACAAAACCTTGTTCACAAGAAATGTCAAAGATGATATACTACTGGTCCAAATATATGTAGATGATATCATCTTTGGATGAACAAATGATCAACTGTGCAAAGAGTTTGAAGAATTAATGCAAATCAAGTTCAAGATGAGCTCAATGGGTCCAATGAACTTCTTTCTTGGACTCCAAATCAATCAAAGATCAGATGGTATTTTGATTAACCAATCAAAATATGTCAGAGACATTTTGGAGAAATTTGCAATGAAAGACTGCAAAAAGTGCAAGCACACCAATGGAAACTCACAAACACCTACATCCTGATGTTGAGGGGGATGATGTAGATGAGCATCTTTACAGATTAATGATAGACTCTTTAATGTATTTAACTGCATCAAGACCTGACATTATGTATAGTGTTTGTGTATGTGCCAGGTATCAAGCAAGACCTAAGGAACTACATTTGCAGGCCGTCAAAAGAATCTTTAGATACTTGAAGGGAAAACCTTCTCTTGGTCTTTGGTATCCTCATGCATCACCATTTGAACTCATAGCCTACACAGATAGTGACTATGGTGGTGAATGTCAAGATAGAAAATCTACTACTGGTGGATGTCAATTCTTTGGATCAAGATTGGTGTCATGGCAATGCAAGACACAAACCAATGTTTCAACATCAACTGCTGAAGCAGAGTATGTAGCTGCATCTGCTTGCTGTGCTCAAGTCCTATGGATTCAAAATCAACTCCTAGACTTTGGATTATCTATTCTTAAAACTCCTATTTTTATTGATAATCAAAGTGCTATCAGTATTGTGAATAATCCAGTAAAACACATTGAAATAAGATTTCATTTTATAAGAGATTGTAATGAAAACAAATTAATCAAAGTAGAGAAAATTCATACTGACAATCAATTAGCTGATCTCTTTACAAAAGCTTTTGATGTAGGAAGATTCAGCTTCTTGGTTAGCAGTATTGGAATGATTTTAATAAATTAAATTCACAAATGAATATCATGTGTAAAGTTTTTGTACAATTTTTTATTTTTTTTAAGTATGTTTTACTAATGGTTGTTTATTACTACTAATCAGTGTTAATCTTACATTTAGTACTGATATGGTTTTTAGTATAATTAGGTTAAGTATAGAAACAACAGTTACTACTGACGTTTTTACTTCTGATACTTATTTACTACTGATCGACCGTTATCTGTAAAATACTCCATTTTACTATACTGACCCCCATGAAAATAGCCGTTGGGTTATGATTCGAAGGGTATTTCGGTCAGTTTGCAGGTCAATTCGAAAAATATAAATAGCTGATTGTGATTAGTTTAGCATTATCCTCACCTTGATTCGATAAACCCTACGCTAAACCCTAATCTCTGCAAAATCCGATCAAAACCCTGCATCAGTAGCAAAGAAAATCATTCCACACATCACTCACACTAGCAAAATCGATTAAACTCTCTGTGAAATTATCAATTTCAAAGCTCAAAATCAAACAAATGGCCACACTAAAATCCTTAGAAGTAAAAACCGATCTCAAATTTTCGAATTTCACAATATGTGTGCATTCTTGAGAAATCCAGATGGCACAAAGGATTTCCGACCCATAGTCATGTTCTTAAAGAACTCATACATCAAGTTTTCACTCACCATCAACCCTAAAGATTATCAACAGCATCTTGTTGATTTCTGGGAAAATGCTGAAAGGATTGAAGAATCAAATATGTCAAAAATCAAATCCGTTGTAGATGGCAAGCCAATCATCATCACTGAACAGTCCATCAGACATCATCTTCAACTGAATGATGAATCAAGTTTGTTTTTATGTACCTAAGGAAGATCTTGTTGATATTTTACAAAAAATGGGGTATGAAGGAAGACTAGATATAGTTACTTTTCAAAAAGGTCTTCTTTCACCTCAATGGAAATTTCTTGCTCATACTATTCAACATTGTATCTCTCCTAAAAAGAGTACTTGGAATGAGTTCAACAAGTCAATAGCATCTGCTGTTGTTTGTCTGTGCACAGGATAAGTATTCAATTTTTCAAACATGATTTTTGAAGGAATGCTTGCAAATCTGTCATCTTCAAAATTTTTAATGTATCAAAGATTCCTAACTCATATTTTAAACTGTGAAATTTCAAATCTCTCAACACCTAAAAATATTTTTTTTACACCAGAATTAAATAAAAAGGTGTATTCTAATATGAGAAAACAATTTAAATTTTCTGGGAAGGTTACTCCATTGTTCCAAAACATGATCTATGATCAACCCCCAATGGGAGAAGGTTCAAGTCACCCCATTGAACCCCAACCAACTCCACCACTAAATACAGCCCAAACACAACCCATTCAGTCCACTCAATTACCTGAACCAACAGATGTCCTGAATGTGTCACAGGTACATGAAATTAATCCACAGAGTGCTGCTCTTCACTCTGAGGAAGACCAGACCATTGCCAAACAAATTTCCAAAACTTACAAAAGGAAGAAAACTTCCTTAAAGGACACCAGGGGACCAATTGAGTCAAACCCCAGACTCCAAGAGTTGTCCTCCAAGGAGGAGAGATGACATGAGGAAAGGGCTCTCACTACTGATGCCCAAAAGGTGGGTGCACAGGCTTGTGAGAACATCAATAGGACCCAGACTTCGGCAACTCTAAGTGATGACTCATCCTTTGAGGCAGCACTAAGAGGACCCCGGTGCCAAGAAACCAAGAGGGGGGATACTACTGCTTCTTCTTGGAAGAAGAGAGTGTCTAAACAACCCATTTTATCACCAAGAAGTGATATGGGTAGAAAGAAACAAATTGAATTGACGGATATGATGGAAAACCTAAAAGCCAATGTACCAAATGAGCCCAATGATCCACCCAAAGGGGCTGAGGGCAGTATTGAACCAACACAATTGACGAATAGGAAGAAAAACCTTAAAACCACTGTACAATATTGTCTAAATTTACTGAATAATCAAGGAAAAACCATGACTTACATGAAACATTATATCAATACCCTGAACAGAATACATAATAGGTTCGAGCATAAGCTTCAAAGGCAATCAAATTTGATCAGAAAATTACAAAGAAAGATTGCAGATAGTGAGGCTCAACATGTTGAGATCACTAAGGGGGAGAAAGATCAAATTCAAGGAATGATTGATCAATTAATAGCAGCAGCAACCCTCCTAAATCTAAAAAAAGCTCATGGTGAAACAGGTCAGAGTTATGGTGAAGACTTGAACAAAGGAATAAAAAGTATGGATGAGGATGTATTTGTGTCTGCAAATCAATCTCAAAGAGCAGAACAAGTAAACTCTCCAGTTACTACTGAATTCATAGAGACTACTGATCCTATGGATACTACTGAAGCTAAGGATCAAGAGGTTGTTACTACTGATCATATTGAACAAAAAGAAATACCATTAGTAAATGCACCAGAAGAAAATATCATTCCTACTACTGATGCCCTAGCAGTAGTAACTACACAACAACCTCACCTGTAGTAATTTCATCACAACAGTTGGTGGTATTTGAACCAGATACTACACCAGTAGTAACTACCTTGGTTACTACTGAAGATGAAAAAGAAATACCAGAAGTTATTGAACCAGCTGTAATCAAACCAAGACCTCCAACTCCAGAATTACAACCACTTATCATACCTGACATTCATGATAATGTGAATTGGTATGAAGTTGATGAATGTGCACTTCCTCCACACCCCAAGATACTATCACAGGATAAGGTACATTTATTCTCTCCATCAATTGTATTTACTCCTGTTCTTGATATGAAATACACTCCACCTCTACTTTCAGCCTGTGTTGGAAAAGGAAAAGAAAAATTTGATGATGACTATCCAAACAGAGCTCTAGGTCACCACATGGTAAATAAAATGAACCATGTCAGACCTACAAAACAAGACAAATGGAAGGTGAACAGGATAAGGTATCTGAGGAAGGTTGCAAAGACTCAAGCTCTTGAAGATAAGAAAAAGGCTGAAGAAGAAAAACTGAAAAATGCAGCAATTCAAGAAGTTGATACAACAATTCAAGAGGTTGAAGGATTCCTGGTAGAAGATCAAAAGGCGGAATTTAATAAACACAGAAAAATAGAAGAAGAACATCTGAATTGCCTTGAAGATCTAGTAGCAGAATGTAAAAGAGAAAAAGCTGACCTACCAGATGAAATTTTTTAACAAAAGAAGAAAATGATTGACTTCTTAAAATCAAAAGGTCATAGTGCTAAGTCTTTTGGCAGAATGAAAATGATTACAATAGTTGATAAATATTGTACCGCCAAGAAGAGGGAATTAGCAGAATCTCAAGCAGAAGAAGAAAAAGAAAAAGTCTTAGTAGAAATTGATCCCACAATCATACTCTCCAGAACACCAATATCTGGTGAACCATCTAAACCTCCTTCCAAAAAGAGAAAAGTTCTTCAACTATAACAAGAGGCAAGGAAGAAAACAAAACAAACATAAATTATTCCAGTACTTGAATTTCCTATTGCTCCTCTTGAAGATAATCCAATTATCAATTGGAGAGTTGTTGATAATATCATAGAAATTATAAGAGAAGACAAAACAACTCAGAGATTTAAGGCATGGAAACCAATGGTTATGTCATGTAGTAGAAGTGACATTATCAAAGTATTAATCATTGGAAAGCCAAGAATGACAAAGAAGTCATGGAAAAACTCAGGAGCTGGATACATTACTCAAATGATTGATGCTGCTTTCTATCCAGACAACTATCCTGAAATATTCACTAACACAGAAAACGTTTATGCTTGGAATGTGTTACCTACTGTGAATATGTACTTCTTTGAAAGAAACAGTAAGAAGTGTGAACTGTACTTGTATGAGAAGGAATATCCTCATCCAGAAGAAACAATGTACCAGATCATCACTTGCTCTTTCATGCATCCACATGATCTTTCTATGTTTCAAGAAAAATATAATTACTTTGTGAAAAGAAACAGCAAATACATTATTGCACAAAGGAAAAAGCAAAATCAGAAAACATTAGAAGGAGATCAAAGAAGAAAAGAACAATTGGAAGAAATGAGAAAGAATGAAGAAGAAGAGAAGAAACTTGGTTAATTAAAGGTGAATTAACAAGTTTAGGAGGAGATTGTTGGGATATAAAACAGATATAAACATTCTAATACTGATGCTGCAGTTAGTACTGATCAATGAATATGAAAGTTAGTACTGATGTGGCAGAATATCAAGATACTACTGATGATACTGATCTTGGAATTACTACTGATGATCAAGTTTACTACTGATGTCTATTTATGGTACTGATCGAGTCCGAGATTCTAGTATAGTTAGTTATAGAATGTTTATCTTTTGTATATTGATTGTAATCGAATTCTAGAATAACTAGGTTAATATTTTAGGCTTCAATGACTATTATAAATAGTTCCTTACGAATTGTATACGTGTGTATTGTTCGAATTATGCAATATACATTGAAGCTTTTTGTGATTACTGTGTTCTTATTATAGTTCCTATTGATTACAGTTTTCAATTGTTCTTAATCAAATAACAAGAGTGTTAATCCGCTGTAACTTCTCTTGTTAGTAGATCTGTGATTAAATAATCTGTTTGGATTATTCGATCCTGACAGAAGCCATTTGGTAGAAAAATATCACTTAATTAATTAGTATAAGTTGAATTAGAAAACGTAAAAGTAATAACAAAAAATCTAAGTCAATATGGGAAATTGACATAGTCACATAGACATGCAAATATAAATTAACTTGTATAAGTATAACTTGTAAGCGCCACCTATTATGGTCTTATATAACAACGTCCATCAATCCACATACCACCTCCACCACCGCCATCACTATCAATACCACATGCATCGCCGTCTCTGCCGCACAACATCGTCACCAAATAATTGATCATATGTTCCAAAGGAATTGCTAAAAAATTCAAATGTTTTTGTTATGTGTTTTGATATATACGAAGTATATGCAACTTGAAATAAACAAGTACCCTATTATTGTTTGAATGTCTTGTGGGTGTTTGTATATTGGTTTAAATATTGTCACTTTCTCTAGACCTAACATGCATAGAACGAGACAATATCAAGTTAATTTGTTGTTTATAAATATATAATTTAGAGATTTAATTAAAGATGGATGAAGTCGATGTAATAAATATTATAAAGATATAAGTTTGTCAAGGATCATATATATCATCTTCCTAAATTAAAACAGTATAGAACGATGATGGCTATCTTCAATATCTTACAAAATTTTTGCAGATTAAATCACAGACTTCGAACATCCAAGGCTTCTAGCCTAGTAGTATCCAAGGAGAATTTAAAGTGTTGTCCATGACCTATTGATCATGGTGGGGTTCAAGTCCCGTCGTGGACAAAAGGTGGAAGGTTCGAGGGAAGGCATACTGCTCCTTGTGAATGTCACTGTCTAGGCTCGAACCACTAACTTGCCGTTCAAAAAAAAAAATCACAGACTTCGAACGAACGAACTTTTCAAAAAAACTCAGATCTAGGTCGAATTAGCTCAAAATTGGATCTACTCACAGAGAGTTTGTGCTCTGATACCAAATGAGAGATCAAACAATGATGAATTTAAGCTAATCCATGGAGTTTAAGCTAAGAAATGAAGATCTAGTGTGTGTGAGTTGAGAGGGAGATGAAGATCGAGAGGAAGCTTTCTATCTGTGTTTTTCAATTAGTGGGAAAAGCTTACATTCTAAGTCAAATTACATGTATTTATACCTCCTACCACTTAACACTACAAGTGTTAGTTAACAAAATTAAAGGTTAAAACCTATTAAAATAATGGTCCTAACACTATGTTTGTGATTAAAATATGAACATTCTAAAAGAAATCTAAAATGTTAATTATTATCGATTACAAAATAAAAAAATCACATACCCGGCCATATATATTATGTACAACTTTTAAATTAATAGTATTGAAAGTTTATGAAATGTGTAAAGGGAGAAAGATGTGTGATTATTGGTTTAGATTTATAGACAAGATTGATTTTGTAGTGGAAGAGGAGACATGCAAGGTGTCCTAAACAATTGTTTAAGGATACTATGATTTGGATTTGTCTTTGTTTATCACTTTTACTTTCCTTCCATGTGATGGAGTGACACCAACTCCTCTTATCAAGTGGAAAAGTGAACCCTAAATCCTTCATCTTTACTTCATCTTCCTCATTTCTTTTAACACTTTTCCTTCCCAACAATTCTTATTTCATCATCTCCCGATCTCATGAGATGATTTTTAACGCATACGCAATCAATTGACGAGTTCACATGAGACATGTTTTTTGTTTTCTTTACAATCATAACTTATGACATCGATTAATTAGGTTTAGACAACAATATTATCTTTTTAAAAGACTTGTTCTTTTCTCTATTCTCAAGGCAAAAACCAACAACCTTAAGCAATGAAAACACGCTTTAAAGGAGGGTAAAAGATTTGAATACTCTAAAACCACTAAATAAAGCAAAGAAACATTGCCTAGCCAAACCCACCTTTTCTCCCTTATTATGACATAAAAAACTTAACCATAAGGGGTGTTTTAGTGGTAAGAGATTGATCTTCATCAGCGAAATTGCTTGGAGGTCTCAAGTTTAAATACCACTTGGAGCAAAAAAAAAATACCCCTTTGTGGCCACGGAGTTTCACCTACTCCGACTCCTGCCGGGCTACTAGCCTTACGGGTGGTCGCCGTAGGATTAGTCGGCTCGCAAAGCGACTCGAGGGAAAAAGAAACTTGTGTAAATGTCTTTCCCATGCAAGATGAATAGATATCAACGTGAAACACTATCTCACCTCCACCAAATCTCACGTCACCAATATAATAAAAATGTAATGGTAAAAAAGGAAGTCACTTTTATAATTCTCCATATACTCCGGTACGGAATACTATAATATTGCTGCCTTTATCTTTTCTACCGTTAGCTACCATGCTCGGATACGATCGCATACTTTACATATACGAAGTATATTTTTATAATTTTCCAAATACACCGGTACGAAATATGTACCTTATAACCCTATAGACTCTTAAGATATATCTATATTAAGAAAAGTGTTAAAACACTTCTTTTGTTGCTGCCGATGATCGTATTGACCAAAATGTTAATATCTTCGGATAAAAAACTATGTAACTTGATATGTGGTAGTTTATATATTAATCCTTGTTAAATTTAAATGATTTGAAAGAGTCAATTTTGATTAATTAAATAACCTAAGTAATACTCTATAGTTTTGTCTGTAAAATAGTTTTTAGGATAGTGGCATGTAAGTGACCGGTTAATTGAGTTTAAGTTTCATTAAATATAAAACTTATTGATCATAAATTAAATATAATTAATTTATTAGACGTAAAACTAAAATTATAAAGTTGAAAAACTAAAATCATTTTGAATAAAATAAATCAGCTAGACAGCCCGAATGCACAAGTAACTTGGGCCTAACGTTCACCCATTTAAATTTCCACAACATCCCCAACACAAATAGATATTTTAGTGTTTTTATAACCAGATGTGCAGCCCACTAATGTATACTTTGAAAGGCCCAATACCACAAGTAAGTTGGGCCTAACGACCGTGTACGACTGTACTCTTTTATTCGCATCAAGCATCTTCTTCTTCCCCAAATAGTAATTTTTTTTCCGCCAAATAAAATTGCAGCCCAAATTCCAAAGTTATTCAGCTTTTTTAGGCCTTTCAATCTGATTTTTTTTGTCACTATTTTATTAAACTTATCTCGATTCAACTGGATTTACAAACATATATAATTAGGCTGTTTTTTAAAATGTATCTTAAATTTTGTAGATCCTTGATAGTTGTCCTGGTGATCCACACCCAAGACTAGCGTGCACAAACAAGTGTAAATAATTTCGAAGCAAAAAACATGTGTAAATAGTTTCATAGCAAAACCGTTGTTGACGCAGTTAATCATCATTGCATGAACAAAAACACAATAATGTGTCATTTTTGTACGCGTTCATGACTTGGTAGGGGTGCGAGTTTCATAGGGTGTTTGGACGTACTTTTTAAAATGACATTAACTTATTCGGTTCTATAAAAAGTTAATAAATTAAAAACATATTTACTAGGTTGATTTATTGCTTTAAAAAAAGTTTTTAAGAAGTAAGGAGTCAACTCACTCGATTCCACAACCTCAAGATCCACTAACCAAGAAAATATTCAAAAATCGTATTACAAAATTGCTATTATTATTATTATTTATTTATGGTATCCTGGAATCCGACTCCCTTTGCGAGACGACTAGGCATTGTGTAAAAGAAATAAAAAATAATAATAAAAAAAATTATAATTAAATCTGACCAGACAATCCGTTCGTTGCTTACGTGTTATTAATTTTGACGAGTTGTATTCAACGTAGTATATAATTTTTATGTAGTCCAAAGGGACAAATCTCAACCATTGATTTATTATAAGTAATGGTTAAGATTTCTCATATTTTTTTATACATGTAGGGGTATTTTGGTCATTTTCACAAATAATATTTTTTAATATTTTATTATTTATATTAGAATTAATTTAATTTTATTATTATTATTATTATTTTTTTTTAAAAAATTATTTATTTTTCGTTAATACTACAAATGTGATAATCACAAGTGATTGTATAGTGAACCACATGTGATTGTATAGTGAATCACATGTGATTGTACACTAAAATCACATGTGATTCAGTACCACACATAATTATCAAATACTTCCTCCGTATCAAAATAAGTGACACACTTTCCATTTTGGGTGTATCAAAATAAGTGACACACTTTGAAAATTTTCCTTATTTGGAAAAAATAGTGGGACCCATACCCACTAACTATCCACTTTAATAAAGTGAAATTACTCTAATACCCTTACTTTTACTTTTAAAACTCATTAATATCACTTTATTCAAGGAAAGTGGGACCCATTCTCCACTAACTATGTACTTTAATATATTTTAACCCCTACTTTAATCTTTTACCTCAAAAAACATGTAAGTCAATTTGTGTCACTTATTTTGATACGGAGGAATTGGACAAACCCTGTGATCTCGTTCTTGCCAGGTTATCACATAAAGCCTAGGATTCAAGAAAGAATCCCTCTATTGGTTCACACCCAAGGTTGATCACGAACAGGACAATATACCACAACGTAGTATAAAGCACCTTGGAGAAACAAGCACAAAAAAAAACCGAACTCGAAAAACCCTTTCGATTCGACTGGCGGCGGCACGGCGGCGATGGCGGTCCGGCGATGGTGTGGCGACGGCGGTGATGTTCGGTCGAGATGCTCCGCCGAATGGGGAGAAAGGCAAGGGAGGAAGTATTGAATGTTATGATTAGGTTAAACCCTTAACCTTAATATATACTTTCTTTAATCACAATTATAGTAACACCACAATTGGTCAAAGCCCGTTATTAATTAACTATTTTAATTAAGCCCGCAAGTACTTTAATTAAACCATTAATACTTGGCCCGATACCGATAACTAGTTAATTACCATTAACTAGTTTAGCCCGTCTAGCCCGTAAGTCCATTTAATTAAACTATTAATTAAACATTACGTTATTTCTCGTGTTCGTTGATTCCTCGAGGGCAACCCGCATAGGACTCTAAAATACCCGAACCGGAATACCGGTTTATTTGATGTGTTGGACACTACTTCCAACACGAAAAACCACTAGAAATTATTTACAATCGCCGGTTTGCACTAGTAGTCTCGTAATATTAACAAAATAAGCCAATGTGAAGGTCAAGTTTGCGACTTCTTCTAATATGTTTGATGGGGTATGAACATGACAACCTAACCGTGTTTTGTTAATTTCGTGTAAAAAAGTAAAACATTTACAGCTAAACATTCATTAAAATTCCCAAAACATTGGATCAAACTCCACTTTGACGTTTTATTATAATAGTCGCAACCATTTGACTGAACCTCCCAAGATTGTCGGCCATGTTTTAACTCTATTAAACAATCAACGCATAAAAAGTAGGTTTATTTTAAAGCTTTGAAAGTGAGAATGTCCTTTTGTAAAGATCTGCTTTCAATTCAATATATTGTTAAGATTTTATACATAGTACTATAGGGTTATGTTCTATGTAGTTATACCTTTAAAACAAAATCCTAATGGATAAATCTTAATTGTTGGATTAAAAAATCTTTTAACAACCACCATCATCAAATCACATGTAATTGATTGAATACACAATCACCACTGCCGGCCAGGCCACCGCCACCATCTCTGGCCACTGCCTCCGCCAACGAACGCTGACAGCCGCCGCAATCACATGTGATTGGATACACAATTACATATTATTCAAAGCAGCCGGCGATGGGGAGGGGTTGCTGGTATTGGAGACGGTGGCCGGCAGAGATTGGTGGGGTGGTCGGCGGTGTGCAATCATATGTGATTAATACACATGGGGTATTAATCACATCGGGTGGTACCAAAGGGCCTTTGGCCTAGATGTATGGTGTTTGCCTCATAACCTTGAGGTTGAGGGTTCGAGTCCCGTCGTAGACATATGTGGAAATTAGATGTAGATTAGGATTTGCGTTAAAAAAAATACACATTGGGTGGTGGTGTTGTATGTATTGAATCACATTTGGTGGTGATAGTAGTAATTTGAGGGTTGATTAATTCAAGAAGTTGTTTCTCAAAACTTCATAAAAAAAATAGACTGACCTGAACGTTTCCCATATATAACAATAAATTTAGATTTTGTCATAATTTAATGTACGTAACTGTTAGGACCATTTATGTAATAGTTTTGACCTTTAAAGTCCGTTAGTTAACTTTTCATTTGTTAAGTGGTAGGAGTATATAAGTTTGTAACTTTAACTTTCAAGTCAAGCTTTCCCACACTAACTGAAATACAATTTCTGAAAAAAAAAAAAAAGTTGAGACTGCAAATGTGTTATTAGTTGAAGATAGTCAATGGATGGAAGATTCAGATCCTAAGGATGAAAAGAATATGGAGGTTATTGATCGATTTAATGAAGACGCTAACAAAGAAATTGAGGTAATCAGTTCCCTCTTATCAAATTCTGATAATCTTATTGGTCCTGATACTTGTTTTGTTAAAACTCAGATATCTGAAATTGATTCTTTAAAACAAAACATTTTAGATGAAAAAGATTTAAATAATCAATTTCAAGAACGTTTAAATGATTTGCAAAATGAAAATGAACAACTTGTTCATTCATATGAACAACTTGTTCAACAGATTAAACAAATTAAAAATGTCAAACTTGAGAATCTGGAGTTACAAAATCAAGTATCAGAATTGACTGTCAAAAATGATAATGATGTTAAGAATTTGTCTCATACAATTTCTGAAAAAGAAATGGAAATAACAAATCTTAAAAATGCCCAAAATACAATTTCAAACGATCGAAATGACAAATATTACAAATTGTACATTGACACATGACATGAATATCAAATAACTAAAAACTGGTTGGAACGCAAACAAAAAGAATTTGATGATAATGAAAATCAGTTTAAATCCTTAACATCACAAATTAAAGAATTATCTGAAACTTTACATGAAAACGACATTCAAACATCACGAGAATTAAATAGCAAACACAATGTCATATATCAACTTCAAAATGATAAAATTCAACTTTCTTCCCACGTCAAACATCTTGAAGAAATAATCGTCAAACGAGGTCAAACTGATCAAACTATTCACTTGAACAAGCCTAAAGATTTCAAATATTTCAATTCAAGAGAAGGACTGGGGGCTAACAATCCAGAATATCTGAAGATGGCTTGTAACGTGCTTCCAACACTGTATGATTCTAAATACATACATGTAGATGTTTGGCAAAGTTTCATTCGTATGACTGATGAGGAAGAAGAAATTGAAGCGTTCAACAGAGCTAAAAAGGAGAATGCACAAATTAGTTTCAATTATTATGAATTAAATAAAACATATGAAACTAAAAAGGCAAAATTTGAAAGTGATGATTATTTTCCAATTATAAAACCAGAAGAGTTTGAAATTAAAGGAGATGTCGTTCTTCAACAAAAAGTAACACCAAAGATTTATGTTCCATCTCTAATTCTAGAAAAGAAAATTTGTCAATTGAAAAATGAAATCAACGAAACACATACGGCATTTGACAAAGAAAACTCAGTTTTACAATCCAAAATTTTTGAATTAGAAAATATAATTGATAAAACACATAAATCTTTTGATGAAGACAAACTAAAGTTGCAAATGACAATTATTAATTTCGAATCTAAATCATCTCATTTTTAGAAGATTCAGAAGCCTAGTGCATCTTTGAAATTAGATTCTCCTTCACCTGCAAAGAAAAAATGTAATAAATCCAGAATGTTTTCTCCTGTAATGGCATATCGTGATTTATATACAATCAAACAATCTAAGGTAAATAGAGGAAATTCTAAACCTAAACCGAAATCACAAGTAAGTTCCTCTACCAAATCTACGCCTAGGAGATCCACGGTTCCACCAAACTCTGATAAGAAATTGAATGCTCTCAAACAAGTTGATAGAGGAAATTCCGCACCTAAAACTCCAAATAAATTAGGTTCCTCTTCTCGACTTAAGCATTCTCAAATGGATAAAACTAAATCATCAACCGTGTTGAAACATTCTACTCCATCAAAGAAAATCTTTTCCAAAACTCAATCTTTAAAATACTCGAGAAAAGATTTACTTTCCTTAGCACCTAAAATGAATTTTACACAAGTGCCAATAAAATCTCCTGTTTTTGTTTACAAAACATCCTCAATCTTAAAAGCAAAATGAGTTCCAAAAACTTCAACATCTCAAATAATTCCCCGGAAATTATTTGACAGTGAAACATCAAGTTTCAGTTTTTCTTGGAATTCTACATCTTTAAATCAAATCGATACAACTTATCGGTGGTTTAATTCCCACACTAACATTGTCGGACCCAAACAAAAATGGGTACCAAAAGTTGTTTGATTTGTTTTGCAGGAGAATGACTTATACACAAATCAGTGTATAACTCGCGTCTCAACAGAATGACTTATACATAATTCAGTGTATAACTCGCTTTTCAACATTATGGCTTTCAAATACATTTGTTTGAAACCCGCTCTTAACCAGATTTTCACATAAATGTAACAACTCTTTCCCACCCTCTTAAACTGTATATTTTTCATTACCTTTATTTTGTCGAGGGGGAGAAATATTAATTCTAGGGGAGAATTAGTATTTCCAGGGGGAGAAACATTCTAATATCAATACTTTTATACCTGTTTGATTGTTTTTAATCGAAATATTTTTTTTATCAAACGACGATACCTTCCCATGGTTTGCCAAAACCGGCCTAACCTTCCAAGGGAAATACTTTTTAGCCAAAATTGGTAAATGTGAGGGTATAAGTCTAGGGTATAGATGTAGGTGAGTGCAAGGTGATGTGAAAACATGATAATATCAAGAAAACACACCTTTGAGTGCATTCAAACCGTTCTTAAACCGGGCAACCTCAATAAACAATGTTCATTCATGTGTTGAATGTTTCACCAGACTTAACTGGCCCAGTCAAGCATGTGCACTCCACCACCAACCACTCAGATTCCTCTCAATATGAATTTGTTTAAATTCTTCAGGGGACGTAGCACATAATCTATCGACTACTCATTCGGACTATGTTGGTATTGAAATTTTAACCTTCTGCCCCGGGTTACGTCTTCAATTGAATGCACAATGTGTCTAGATCTCACCGACAAATATTTCTAGTATAGGACACATACACTATTGAATATGAATCTCCGTGTATTCATCAGAACACTCATGGTGGCATCACAATCTGGTGCTTCACGAGGATTGAGTGGAAATCCTGCTAGAGCTAAAATCGCGCCAACTCTAACTGCAGGTCACACATTTGAATCCACTGTTGTGCAAACGACTATCGATTCATACCGTGTGTTAACGGATACTCTACGTGAGTCCGGTTTTACCGAATTTGTTCAAGTTGCTGTGCCTAAACTTTTATATCTTAAAGGCAACAACTTATGTCGGAAACACATACATTTTCCGATGAAAAATCCATGTTATTCTTACAAAGTAATATCATAAATGCTGATATATTGCACATGAGCATTATAGTTCACTCTCAAATTACTCCTAAGATCTGCTATAACCGGCATGATCTTCCCCAGGAGCCACCTACTATATAGGACAATATGTAAGGGTACATAGGTCTAGGTGAGCAGAATCAAGTATCACGGGATCTTGATTGGGGTGTGCTGAGATAAAATTTGAGAGGGGGAATGTAGTATGGGGTGCGAATCAGCTAAACATGGTAAAATGAAATGAGGGAGTAGTCGAAAAATGAAAAAGTAAGCTTGAGTGAGGAGGGTGCGACAGGGTTAAATAAAATGAAAAACCCTTACCAAACTGATACAAAGCCGGGTTGCCACGTCTCTATCGGATTGCATGTGTTGCTCTCTGATATTGAAATAGACATCATGGACCCAGTGATGCAATGCACAACCCCCCAGCCACTCAAGTATTTCTTAAAAAGTACTTGTTTTATTTCCACGGAGACTATCTCATATGCTATCGACATCTCACTTGGAGATTGTTGATATTGAACAAGAGGACAAGCCTCTCCAGTCCTCGTCTTCGTTTATCCACTAATTGATTCTAGAACCGCAATACACTTTTTGGACACAAGGCATAATACCAAGCTTATCTTTGTGATAAAGCCGGAACATTCATAGTGATACCAACAGTCTTGGTATTCCACGATGATTGAATGGAAATCCTACCAGTGCTATCATATATTCCAACATTGAACGTAGGTCACACAGTTTGTGTAACTGTTGTGTCAGGGGGTGATCTATGTGATCCCGGTTTGCCCTATTTGATTCGACATTGAGATTAACTGCCAAACGTTTTGATCGACTATCTACATCATCAACATAGGTTCGGTTTTCGATGATAGAATGTGATGTATATTGATTCATTCAAAATATGAATATATCATTCTACTTCACATTTTGTATCCATGGGCTTCGAAGATTTTCTTCATCTCACCTCGACGAACTTTACATTTTTCATGATGGTTCCGATCAATCTTAATCATCATGAGGGGGAGAAAATTTAATAAGAAGTTCTGTTTATGAAGAAAAATACTTACAAGACTTAAGAGAATATATTAGCCCAGTTTACTCCACATCAAAAAGACATATGCACCGATTAAGGGGGAGTAAACAAGAAACCGAAGAAGATTTGTTGAAGAATAATTGTTTGTTTGAGGGGGAGCGCGAATCTTATCCACATTTTTCTCTCAACAACAATTATCAATGATTATAAATCGACAAAGTCACAACTTCAACAAAAGACTTCCGCTACGAACAACTCTATTTATTTATGGGTCTACATTTTCGTCGATTTACATGAAATAATTTGTGAAGAAAAAGAAACCGACTCATTTTCAGAAAATCCTCACAAATTTTCAACATTTCCATTACAAATCTTAAACTGACAAATCATTTTATCCAAACCACAAATTCACAACCATATCCATACAAAAGCTTAACCGTTTAAATCCATATTTCCATACCAAATACAAAATTATCCACATTCATTCAAATACTAAATGTACATATCATTCTTTCATACATACAAAACATACATACATTCATATCCAAAACCTTTAACTTTCAAATCATTCTTATCAAATCAAACACACACATCCAAAACTTTGACTGACAAACCATTCAAAAACATTATTATTCTATCCTTAATATAATTCTCTACCACAAAATTTCAAAAACAACCTCTCCATTATCTGAAAACCCAGTCAAATCCTTACTTAATTGATATTCCCTTTTCCAAAATTTTCAAATCTTTAGTAAATCAGTTATAGGATTTCTTCACTCAAACAGTATCAACGAAAAACATATCCTCTTTGAATATCTTAAACTTCCAGATTTCTGAAATGTTTTGATCTTGAAATTCAGAAAAACATTTTCTTGCTAAAGACAGATTATAAGAAGAATCTGAAGTCTGAAGACTGGGATGACGTGTTAAAGATAAAAAATGGGGAGATTGTTATGACCATTTATGTAGTAGTTTTGACCTTTAAAGTCCGTTAGTTAACTTTTCCTTTGTTAAGTGGTAGGAGTATATAAGTTTGTAACTTTGACTTTCAAGTCAAGCTTTCCCACACTAACTGAAAGCTGTTCAACAACCATCGTTCTCTCTCAACTAACTCACACACACTTACACCAAGAACACATACACTTAAGCTTCAATCAATCTAGAATCAACATGAATTAGCTTGTTTAGTATTGATTTCGATCTATCAGTAACCGTTCCCTTATAAAACACATAGCTCATTTTATTTTCATTTTAAAGTTATTCTAACTTTAATTAATACCGACAAATTACTCTCATCAACTACATTTTATGTTTTTTTTTCGTTAACTTATTTTTCAAACATTTTAAATGAAAAACTTATAAACGGAGGAAAAAGTGGAAATTCCAAGACTATTACCAATGAATATTTTTATACGAGAAAATGATGTGTGTAATAAATTGTACATAAACCTAGCTAGGTGTAGTGAGAGTATATGAGGCATTTAATATACACTTAAAATTATATGACATATGAGGGACGTTTAAGATACATGCACACGTAAAACACATCCTAATCTATTTACGTCTAAAAGTTAACTTGGCTAATTATACAAAATTGGTTAGTCACAACCGTGTGACCCATTCTATTACCCCACATATCGATCTGATCGATTGATACAAGTGGAGGAAGACTACCAATTAAAGTAGTATACACTAGAAGAAAACGCTGAGGGGCATTTTAGTCTTTCCAAATAAAGGGCTAAGGGTGTTTTAGTCCTTTGCTAGAGAGTTGTTGAAAAGTCAATGTTTGTTATGTTTCTGTTAAATAGAGGTTGTAACTGACATTTGTAGTTATTCAGATATTTTGTAAGAAATCGTTTGAAGAGAACTCCACCTCTCGAAAGTGGAATTGTGAATGAAATTGATTGAATCATACTCCGTATTGTTTGATTGTTGTGTTCAATTACTGTTTCCGATCAACTGTGTGCATCAGTGATCCGTGTTAGCTTGAATCACCGATCCATTATTTTTGAGTTAAAGTTTAATGATGGACGAAAGTTAAAAGTACAAGAACACAATATATATACAAGGAAATTAAACAATATAAATAGAATTCTATAAGTTATCGATCATTACATATATAATCGGACGCCGTGTAACCACATGCACGATATATACAACTTTTTGAAATATTATGATTTGAAGATAACATAAAGTTCAGAGTTCCAGTTGCATATCAGTGATATATATTACGAGTGAAATACTAAAAATTTAAATGTGTTGATAGGTGATCGAGATGATGTCTATTGAAAATATATCAGTAAAAGATCAAGAAGATGCAACACATGATATTGATAATTATCCTACAATTTGCTTCAAAATTTCTTCAAAACTCATATATTCAATTACATTTAAGCAAGGCCTGGCCCTTAACATACATATATTCTACTCGATCTCTACTTTTCTTTTTTGAAAATTTATATGGTGATTAATTAAAATATTTTGTAGGAAAGATAGTATTAATTGATGATCATCATGAACATGCATGTTTTCAGATCCATCGCTTCGCTAATATAATTTAATATATATTTCATCCTCAGAGATGTTAACAGATCAAGATAACTAACTCGATCACTTCTTCTTTTCTCAATCTCTCGTGATACCATCCATATTAATTAACGAAAGTAACATGAGAGCATGAAAACATATATGAATCTTAGTTATGGCTAGGAGGGTGAGTCTTTGGTGGAGAATAGTCAAGATTAAAACCAGGTTGCTGATGTACCCGTTTCTGTTTTGGAGGGACCCGAAAAGTGACAGTTTTAGGATGATGTTGACCATGAACCACTTCTTGATCTCTACCAGCTTTCTTCACCTTTTGGTCTTTGAATACGTCTTTCTTGTTCTTTGACTCACAATCTGTAATGAGCTTATGATCATCATCGTAAATGGTATTTATCTGATCCTTTCCGTTGAGGTTCCTATCATTATGAACTGTTGATGGATCGTGTTAGAGCAAATCACAGATCAACTTAGTACTGATGCTGCAGTTGGTAATAATTATGTTTATTACTGATGGGGCAGAAACATTTACTACTGATGAAGTTGATGCTGGTGTTCTCTATAACTTAGTTACTACTGATCATACAAAGATTGAAGATACTACTGATCATTGTAGTTACTACTGACGTTGGTTTCTGGACTTACTACTGATCACCAAGTTTACTACTGATGTTACTTATTTACTACTGGTGATTGGTTTTACTACTGATACGCGTTTATGGAACATATCAAGTCCGAGATCTTCGCAGAGATAGTTATAGAATGTAAATCAATGTATATCGTTTATAATTAGATGTATATCGTATCCTAGAATAACTAGGGTAAATAGTTTAGCTTCAAGGACTATTATATATAGTTCCTTACGAATTGTAAACGTACGTGTGTATTGTTAACTTAATAATATACATTGAAGCTTTTTGTGAAACTGTGTTCTTAATATTTCTCATATTGTTCATACAGTTCATCGTTCTTAATTATTGATATAGTGTTGATCCGCTGCAACTTCTATCATCAAATAGATCTAAGGTGTTTATTAACTTGTCTATAGTTAATCGATCCTGACAAGTGGTATCAGAGCTTATTGGTTCTAGATCTACTAATTGTTAAGAACAACAAAAAGTTTTAATCTTTAAAACACACACATTATTAATCATGACTGATAATAATGAAAGCACTCAGGCCAACAAAATTCCTATACTCACACCCAATAACTTTGGGATGTGGAAGAATCGTATTAAGCAATACATGCTTATTACAGATTATTCCATGTGGGAAGTCGTTTGTGAAGGAAACAAAACTGGTCAACTTCAAGCAAGTAGCTCTGCAACTGAGGCAGACAAACTTAAATGTGAGAAGGAGAAGAAAGATAAAGGCATTGAACTCAAAACTCTAAGCACTCTCTTACTGGCCATTCCTAATGATTATCAACATCTCTTTGTTGAATATGATGATGCAAAAATACTGTGGGAAGCACTGGAGAAGAGATTCGTTGGGACAAAGAGCACCAAGAGGAATATGAAGTCTGTTCTCAAACAAGACTTTGAAAATTTCAAAGGAAAGCCCAATGAAACACTCACTCAAGTGTTTGACAGATTCAACAAACTAATTGGTGAACTCAACCAAGTTGGTGTAAAGATGGATCAAGAGGATGTCAACATGAAGTTTCTAAGGTCTCTTAGTGAAGAATGGGCCATGTACACAGTGGTGTACAGACAAAGAGATGCTTTAGAAGAAAAGGAGTTAGATGAACTCTATAATGATCTCAGAGTGTTTGAAACTGAGGTAAATCACAAAAACCCTTCTATTTCTTCTAACAATGCTGCTTTTGTGTCTAGTACAGGTCAAGGACAGGAAACCTCCGCAGGAAAGGCTGCAGATTCTGAGGATACTGCAAGAGAATCCTTCTTCACTAGTCATGTGCATACTGCATTGATTAGTGATGACTTGGAACAACTGAATCCAGATGATCTTGAGGAGATGGATCTTAAATGGCAGATGGCTATGCTGAGCCTAAGGACCAAAAGATTCCTAAAAAGAACTGGAAGGACAAGCCTCAATTTCAACAAAGGTGACAAAGCAGGATTTGACAAAACTAAAGTCAAATGTTACAACTGTAACAACCTTGGTCACTTTGCAAAAGAATGTCCTCATCCAGACAAAAGATCAAAATCAACTGCTCTTGTGTCACAACAAGGACAAGGATATGACTGGAGCTTCCAAGCAGAAGAGCATGCTCAAAATCAAGCTCTCATGGCCTTTACTGACAACAAAACTGAGGTAAAATCTAAACCTTGTACTCCTGAATGTGCTAAAATTATTAAAAATCTAGAAAAAGAAAACAATAAATTAAATGAAGATTTAGCAAAAGCAATCAGAAGAAATTATGAGTTTGATGGGGTGATTGCTGATCAAGAACATCAAATAAAGGTGTACAAGATGATTGATCAACGGATCAAGGAAGAATTGCTTCAAGCTGTGGATGAGAAAGAGTTTTATGAAACAAAAAATAATGAACTTACAAGTAAAATAGAAGAATGTCAACTTGAAATTGAACAAAATAAATTAACAATTAAAAAGTTTGAAAGAAGCACTAAAATTCTTGATGAATTAACTAATAATCAAACTACAGAAAAGGTTGTTCATGGGGTGGGATATCATGCTGTACCACCTCCATATAAAATCATTCCACCTCTTAAAACCAGTTCAGAAAGAATCATTAATGAATTAAAAACTGAAAATCAAACTGAATCATCTAATGAAACATCTGAATCAAATAATTCTTCTGATGATGAACAATCAATTGAATTTACTATATCTCAAAGTGAATCACCAAAATCAATTGATACAAGTTTTCACACAGCTCAAAGTCCAAATGAATCTCCCAAATATAATGCAGATAATGTACCAAAAATTTTAACAAGGGGGAATGAAAGAAATAAAACACAACTCTTAGACCAAAGAATACCTGAAGGTGCTAAAAATAAGAAACTAAGATGTGTTATATGCAATAAAATGAACCATTTAGCAAAGGATTGTCACTACAATCCAATAAACTGCAAAGAGTTAAAAGAATTTAAAGTTCTTAAAGAAAATGCTAAAACTCAAAAGTTAAAAGTTACTACTGGTCATTCAGTAGTAAATAAAATTAAAAATCCAATTGTTGAAAATCCAAGATTTGGAAGAAGTAAAACAAGGTTTGTTCAAAACAGAAGAGCTGGAAGCCCAAAGTACAGCAATTACTTCAAGAATAATGGAAAATCCAATCAAAATAAACAATATTTTAAATTTTCCAACACCAGTAGAAACTCTAACAAATTTACTACTGGTGTTAACCCTAATTATAATGCTGTATGGTACCAGTACAAGAATACTACTGGTAATAACCCTAATTTCAAAAATACTACTGCTCCCAAAACAAATTTCAAAAACACTACTGGTGTTAACCCTAAAAACACTACTGGTCATTCTAAACATGATAAGTACCCAAATACTACTGGTCCATCAGTAGTAAAGTATTCAAAAGCTAGAAACAATGGGTATAAACCAAGATCAGTAGGAAATTTTCACACCAGTAATAACTACAAAAGGACAGTAGTAAAACAAAATACCAGTAATAAACAAGTATGGGTACCAAAAGTCTTTAAAGTTAAATCCCCAAAAGCTCATTTCTCAAAGGATGAACCCAAGACATATAAAGCTTGGGTTCCCAAACTTAACTAATCCTTTACTCTCTTGTGCAGAGCATTCAGATCCCAGAAGAAGGTAGAACATGGCATATTGATAGTGGATGCTCAAGGCACATGACTGGAAATCTGCAAATTCTTAAAGATTTCAAGTCCTTTGATGGTGGATTTGTGGCTTTTGGTGAGAACCCAAAAGGAGGTAAGATTACAGGTAAAGGTACTGTTACTAATGGAAAAATTACCTTTGATAATGTATTTTATGTAGCTGAGCTAAAATACAATCTTGTCAGTGTGTCTCAAGTATGTGATAAGAAGAATAAAATTCTGTTCACAGACATTGAGTGCATCATTCTTTCTCCTGAGTTTATTTTAGATGAAAAATATGTTGTTTTAAGAACCCCAAGGAGAAACAATGTGTATTGCCTGGATATAGGGGGAGAACTCATTTCTACAAATGAGGTCAACTGTTTTATATCCAAGGCAAACACCACTGAATCAGAACTTTGGCATAGAAGGATGTGTCACACAAATTTTAAAAACATGAATAATTTAGTAAAAAGAAATCTGGTCATTGGACTTCCTCAAAAACAATTCATGTGTGATCATCACTGTGTTGCATGCCTAAAAGGTAAACAACACAAGACTTCTCATAAGTCCAAAACTGTGAACTCTATTTCTGTTCCTTTACAGCTCTTACATATGGACCTTTTTGGACCTACAAATGTAATGAGTATTGGAAAGAAACAATATTGTCTTGTTATTACTGATGACTTTTCCAGATATACATGGGTTTTCTTTCTCAGGACAAAGGATGAAACAAGTGAACTCATAAAGAACTTAATTGTTAAACTGGAAAACACATCTGATCAAAAAGTGAAAGCCATAAGATGTGATAATGGCACAGAATTTAAAAATACTAACTTAATTAACTTTTGTGATCTTAAAGGTATTGACAGACAATACAGCTCACCTAGAACTCCACAACAAAATGGTGTAGCTGAAAGAAGGAATAGAACCATCATAGAAGCAGCAAGATCAATGCTTGCAGACTCAAAATTACCAATTACTTTTTGGGCAGAAGCTGTTAATACTGCTTGTTATGTTCAAAACAGAGTATTAATAGTGAAGCCACACTTTAAAACACCATATGAACTTTTCAATAAAAGAAAACCTTCTATAAGTTTCTTAAAATCATTTGGTTGTCCTTGTACTATTTTGATTACAAGAGAACAAATTGGTAAGTTTGACTGCAAAGCTGATGATGGAATCTTTGTGGGATACTCTACTCAAAGCAAATCATACAGAGTATTCAACAAAAGACTAAGGATAATTGAAGAAAGCATCAATGTATCCTTTAATGAAAATGTACCTAATGAACAAGGAAATGGTCCAGATTGGCTATTTGACATAGACAATCTAACCAAATCCTTTAATTTTAATATGAATTTCAATGCAGGTAATTCAAATTGTCTTAATCAAAAGGAAGGAACATCATCTGTTTATACTGGTCAAGAAAAGATGAGATACATAGTTGTTGATACTGCTCCCATAGTTAATACTGATGTCAGTAAGAACTCAAATATTGAAAGCAGTAGTAACTCTGAGAATGAGGTCAGTAGTAATTCCATTACTACTGGTACCAGTAATAGTACTGAAAATACTACTGGTCCCAACTATAACCTAGATTCTCAAGATACTACTGATACCAGTAACAACTTCAATACTACTGATCTCAATAAAGATGATGGCAGTAGTAACTCTGACCAAGATAATGATGAACCAAATACTAATGACAATGAAGGATCTCAAGAAGAACAACTACCTGAGGCAAATGAGTCCAACCTTGAAAATCAACTAGTGGTTGATAAAACTACAACAACAAGGACTCAAAAGAACCATCCATTAGACCTTGTTCTAAGTGATGTTAACTCACCACTTCAAACAAGAAGCAAATTAAATAAAAGCTTAACTGCAAATATGTGTAACATTAGTTTAATTGCTAATGAATGTATGTATGAATGCTTTCTGTCTCAGGATGAACCAAAGAAGATCCAACAAGCAATGAAGGACTCAAACTGGATTGAGGCAATGCAAGAGGAACTCCTTCAATTTAAATTACAAGCTGTTTGGACACTTGTACCTCTACCCAAAGGAAAAAGAGCCATTGGAACAAGATGGATCTTTAGAAACAAGAAAGATGAAAGAGGGATAGTGATCAAGAATAAAGCCAGACTTGTAGCCCAAGGATACACTCAAGAAGAAGGTATAGACTATGATGAAGTGTATGCTCCTGTTGCCAGAATTGAAGCAATAAGAATATTCCTAGCATATGCTTCATTCAAAAGGTTTAAAGTCTATCAAATGGATGTGAAGAGTGCTTTCCTGTATGGGAAGATTGAAGAAGAAGTTTTTGTTTGCCAACCTCCAGGATTTGAAGATCCAAAACATGGTGATTATGTGTTTAAATTGGATAAAGCTCTATATGGTCTACATCAGGCACCAAGAGCATGGTATGACACACTATCATCATACTTATTAAAGAACAATTTCAAAAGAGGAGCCATTGATAAAACATTGTTTACAAAGAAAGTCAAAGATGATATACTACTGGTACAAATCTATGTAGATGATATCATCTTTGGATCAACCAATGATTTATTATGCAAAGAATTTGAAGAGCTGATGCAGATTAAATTCAAGATGAGCTCCATGGGTCCAATGAACTTCTTCCTTGGACTCCAAGTCAGTCAAAGAACTGATGGTATTTTGATAAATCAATCAAAATATGTCAAAGACATCTTGGAAAAGTTTGACTTGAAAGACAGTAAAAGTGCTAGTACACCAATGGAAACACACAAACACCTACATCCTGATGTTGAGGGGGAGGATGTAGATGAACACTTATATAGATCAATGATAGGATCTTTGATGTACTTAACTGCATCAAGACCTGACATTATGTATAGTGTTTGTGTGTGTGCAAGATATCAAGCAAGACCCAAAGAACTACACTTGCAGGCTGTCAAAAGAATATTCAGATACTTGAAAGGCAAACCATCACTAGGTCTATGGTATCCACATGACTCACCCTTTGAACTAATAGCCTATACAGATAGTGACTATGGAGGTGAATGTCAAGATAGAAAGTCCACTACTGGTGGATGTCAATTCTTTGGATCAAGACTAGTGTCATGGCAATGTAAGAAGCAAACAAATGTATCAACATCTACTGCTGAAGCAGAATATGTAGCTGCATCTGCTTGCTGTGCTCAAGTACTATGGATTCAAAATCAACTTCTAGACTTTGGTATCTCTATCCTTAAAACTCCTATTTTTATTGATAATCAAAGTGCTATTAGTATTGTGAATAATCCAGTAAAACATTCAAAAACTAAACACATTGAAATAAGATTTCACTTTATAAGAGATTGTAATGAAAAGAAATTAATCAAAGTAGTTAAAATCCATACTGATGATCAATTAGCAGATCTTTTTACAAAAGCATTTGATGTAGGAAGATTCAACTTCTTGGTCAGTAGTATTGGAATGATTTTAATAACTTAAAATCTCACTTAAAATTATGTGTAAAGTTAGTGTTGTAAAATATTATTTTCTTAAGTGTTTTACTACTAGTATTGCTGTACTACTGGTGTGAAAGTGTATGCACAAAATACTACTGATAGTTCATTACTACTGGTGCATTTTAGGTTTACATGGATACTACTGGTAAGTCAGTACTACTGGTATTCACATATACTACTGGTCTTGTGTGGTAATGGTTACTACTGATGTCTATAATTACTACTGATGTCAAAATCCTCAGTCATTACTGATGTTAGTAGATACTACTGACGTTTTACTACTGATATCTTATTTACTACTGGTCTTTCATAAACACAATTACCAAACTAACCTCCATGAAAATAACCGTTATGTTATGATTCGAAGGCTATTTTCGTAGTTTTGCAGGTTTAATCGAAAGATATAAAAGGCGGCAGATGATTAATTTAGCATTATCTTCACTTCGATTCTCTAAACACCTTTCGATAAACCCTAGTTTACGATCAAAAACCCTTCATCTTTAACAAAATTCTTGCAAAATCTCAACAACAATGGCAACTTTACAAGCTCTCGATGTGCAAACCGATCTCAGATACTCAGAATTTCACAACATGGTTGCATTTTTAAAAAATCCCGACGGAACAAAAGATTTCCGTCCAATCGTAAAATTCTTGAGAAATTCGTATATACAGTTTGCCTTAACTGTAAAGCCGAAGGCATATCAACAGCACTTGGTGGATTTCTGGACCAATGCTGAGCGAACAGAAGGAACCACATCATCAATGATAAAATCGAAAGTAGATGGAAAGTACATCACTGTAACTGAACAATCAATCAGACATCATCTACAACTTCATGATGATTCAGGTATGTATACTCTTCCTAAGGAATACATTGCTGATACTTTAAATAAAATGGGGTATGAAGGCAGACTTAATATTGTAACTTTTCAAAAAGGCCTTCTATCCCCACAATGGAAATTTCTGGTTCATACCATTCAGCATTGTATTTCTCCTAAAAGAAGTACTTGGAATGAGTTTAACAAGGCAATAGCATCTGCTGTTGTATGTTTATGCACAGACCAAGTATTCAATTTTTCTAATATGATTTTTGATGGTATGTTGGGAAATCTTAGTTCTTCTAAATTTTTAATGTATCCCAGATTTCTACAACATATCATAAACTGTGAATTACAAAACTTGTCAACTCCTAAAAACATTTTTGTATTACCTGAGTTGAACAAGAAAGTTTTCTCAAATATGAGAAAACAATTTAAATTTTCAGGGAAGGAAACCCCTTTGTTTCCAAACATGATCAAAGATCAACCCAATATTGGAGAAGGTTCAACCATTGCTACAACCCAAGTTGAACCTCAACCCACTCCATCACCCCCAAATACAGCCCAAACACCACCCCATATAGCCACTCAATCACCAACTCAAACAGAAGTCCTGAATGTGTCCCAGGAACTTGATATAAATCTGCAGAGTGCTACTCTTCACTCTGTAGAAGACCTACCAGACAAAACCAAACATATATCTACAATCTATAAAAGAAAGAAATCTTTAAAGGACACCAGGGGACAAATCGAGTCACACCCCAGGCTCAAAGAGTTGTCCTCCAAGGAGGAGAGAGGACATGAGGGGAGGGCTTTCACTACTGATGCCCCAAAGGTGGGTGCACAGGACAGTGAAAACATCATTAGGACCCAAACCTCGGCAACTTTGAGTGATGACTCATTTGAGGAGTTACTCAAAGGACCCCGGTGCCAAGAAACCACAAGGGGGGGCATCTCTGCTTCTTCTAGGAAGAAGAGAATGTCTAAAAGACCCAATGACTCACCAAGCAGTGATGAGGGCAGATCTGTGAAATTGATGGAAAGGAAGGAAAACCTTAAAACCAATGTACCTGTTAGTAAGCCCGATGATCTTGCTAGATGGAGTGAGGGCAGTATTAAAATCCAACAATTGACGGCTAAAGTGGATTCCTTGGAATCCACTGTACAAGATTGTCTTTATTACCAAACAAATCAAGGAAAAACTATGGCTGCTATGAAAAGAAATGTCAATATCATCAACAAAAGAATGAGACAATATGAACTTAGGCTTCATCAACAATCAAAGCTTATCAGAAAATTGAAAAAGAGGATTGATGATAGTGAGGCTCCTCCAGTTGAGCTCACTAAGGGGGAGAAGGATAACATACAGACAATGATTGATGAATCCATTGCAGCAGCAGCTTCCTCCCTCTTGAATTTAAAAGAAACAGAAGTTGATGAAGGCCCAGAGATGATGATTACAGAAGAAGAGCCAATTACTACTGCTCCTACTAAAGAACAAGCTGAAAAAGACATACCAGTAGTAACTCCTACTACTGATATAACAGCAGTAGTAAATGAAGAAAAGGCAGCAAACACTACTGATGACCTATCAGTAGTAATCTCTGAAGACATACCAGTAGTAACTACCTTAGTTACTACTGATGACATTATTGAGCTGCCACCACTACTAGAGCCTACAGTGATACTTCCACCATCTCCAAAAAGAACAACAACAACACAAATGGTGGTAAAAGATATTGATGATGATATCAACTGGTTAGAAGTTGATGAATGCTCCCTGCCTCCACATCCTAAAATACTTCCCATATCTCAGATACACTACTATGGTCCCAAATTTGTTATTGAATCTGAACCAAATATGAAGAAAGACAATTACATAGGAAAGGGAAAAGAAGTTGCTGATGAAGACCAACCCAACAGAGCACAAGGTCATGAAATTGTCAACAAAATCAATTATGCCAAATCAGCCAAACAGGATAGGTGGAAGGTAAAGAGAGCAAAATATTTAAAGAAGGTTGAAGTCTCTCTAGCAAATGAAAACAAAAGATTAGCAGAAAGGGCTAGAATATTGAGACAACCTTTCACAGAAATCAAATTGGCAGATATAGCAGATATATCAAAACTGCCACAATTTCAACAGAAGATCAAATCTAAACAAGTTGCTGAAACAAGAAAGGAATTACAAAGAAGAGAACTGAAAAAATTTAGGCAACTTGAACATGAAACAATAGAACTTCTTGAAGCACAAGTACAAGAATGCAAAGAGCAAAAGGCTGATATGCCAGAACAATTTGCAGAGAAAAAGAAAGAAATGATCACATTCTTAAAATCAAAAGGGTATAACACAAAGGCATTTGGAAGAATGAAGCTGATCAATTTAATTGAAAAGTACTGTGTAGAGAAGAAGAAGGATCTTACTGAGCAAGATAGTAATGAGAAGTACACCACTAAACTTGAACAGATAGACTCCAAAGAAATGAAAGAAAGAAAAACAATATCTGGAGAATCATCTGGTGTATCCTCTCAAACATCAAAGAAAAGAAAGACAATTGCTTCAGAACTTGATCAACCAAATAAAAAATTACAAATGGTTCAAGTTCATGATCTCCCCATTGCTCCCCTACAAAATAATCCAATCATCAACTGGAGGTACATAGATGATATGATTGAGATTATAAGAGAAGATAAGGTCACTCAAAGATTCAGAGCTTGGAAACCTTTGGTCATGTCCCTAACCAGAAGTGACATTATTAAGATGTTGATCATTGGTAAACCAAGAATGACTAAGAAGAACTGGAAGAATTCAGCTGCAGGTTATCTTACTGAAATGATTGATGCTGCTTTCTATCCAGAAAATTATCCAGAGAAGTACACAGATTCAGAAAATGTTCAAGCTTGGAATGTGCTACCAACTGTCAACATGTACTTCTTTGAATATACAAGTAAGAAATGTGACTTATTCCTTTATGAGAAAGAGTATCCTCATTCTGAGAAGACTCTCTATCAACTATGGTGCATGAATTTTATTAAACCACATGATGCTGTGATGCTCCAAAACAAATTGAATGAATTTGTTAAAAGAATCAGCAAATATATCATTGCACAAAGGAATAAAAGGAACCAACAGACTTTAGAAGGTGATAAGAAAAGAGCAAAGTTGTTGGAAGAAAAGAAAAAGAAGAAGTAAATAAGAAACTTGATTGATTAAAGGATAATCAATAAGTTTAGGGGGAGATTGTTAGAGCAAATCACAGATCAACTTAGTACTGATGCTGCAGTTGGTAATAATTATGTTTATTACTGATGGGGCAGAAACATTTACTACTGATGAAGTTGATGCTGGTGTTCTCTATAACTTAGTTACTACTGATCATACAAAGATTGAAGATACTACTGATCATTGTAGTTACTACTGACGTTGGTTTCTGGACTTACTACTGATCACCAAGTTTACTACTGATGTTACTTATTTACTACTGGTGATTGGTTTTACTACTGATACGCGTTTATGGAACATATCAAGTCCGAGATCTTCGCAGAGATAGTTATAGAATGTAAATCAATGTATATCGTTTATAATTAGATGTATATCGTATCCTAGAATAACTAGGGTAAATAGTTTAGCTTCAAGGACTATTATATATAGTTCCTTACGAATTGTAAACGTACGTGTGTATTGTTAACTTAATAATATACATTGAAGCTTTTTGTGAAACTGTGTTCTTAATATTTCTCATATTGTTCATACAGTTCATCGTTCTTAATTATTGATATAGTGTTGATCCGCTGCAACTTCTATCATCAAATAGATCTAAGGTGTTTATTAACTTGTCTATAGTTAATCGATCCTGACAGATCGTTCCCAGAAGCCTAAAAGAGTTCAGAAATAAGGTTATAAAAATAAGATCATTAATTAATTAATTAGCAACAAAGAATTAAGAAGTCGGATATATTAATTAGCTGACCTTGATGGTTGAATGGCTGACAAGTTTTGCTTTGTCATCCATAACATGATCTTCAATATGTCGACCATTACTTTGATGTGAAAGACACAGAAGAAAAACCAAAGCACATGACGATGATAATAACATTCTTGACATCATTAGATGAGAGAAGATCATTAATTTCATCAAGCAATTAGCAAAATGTTTTTGTGTGTAAGTATATATATGAGGGTGATGAATTTGGTGATACTTGTAACCGGATGGGAAATCAAAGCATTAAATGTGAAACTGAAATATCCATAGATATTTATTATTTATTCAGGGAATTTGAACAAAAGATGTTTGCTTTGAAGAACATGCAATGTATGAAGATAGAAATGGAATGGAAAGAAGAAATGGGTTGGCCTCCTTTGTTTTTATATCTCACTTAGCCCCAGATATTAGTGACAGTGAGGGACCAATTCCACAAAATTAGCTCCATTTCTTGAATAGAGTGACTGAGAGGAAAACTCATTGTTGGAGGTTTTGATTAATGGCATTAAATTAAGAGTTAATTGCAAAAATGGTCCCTTTGGTTTGGTCAAATTGCATGTTTGGTCCTCGTGTTTTAATAAGTGCAGGTGCGTTACTCATGATTTACATTTTTGTGCAGTCATGGTCCCTCCGCCCTAACGCTGTTAGCATCCGTCCGTTAGTGGAGACATGTGCCCCTCACACGAGGGCAATATGGTCATTTAACAAGAGGGCCCACCTCCTCTTCTTCTTCTTCCCCAAATTAAAACTAATCTCTCTCCTACACAGAAAACCTAATCAGGTGAAAAACAATTTCACTGTCACCCCTAATTCACCCATCTACCGTCTGAAAACACACAAATTCTCACATTCCGATCGATGACCATATTGTCAACACAGTTGCTAGAACAAGAAGAAGACGACAGTTGATAAGCAATTAATGTAGATGAACTCGAATACATCGATGATCGGTTCCCCATTGTCTTCTTCTTGTAATTTGCTTTAAACCACGATTGTCTCAATCTTTTCGTGGTGACTTCGAGTTGTAAGTTGGGGATTTCTTCCAACTTTTTCTTTTCTTCCTCCAATTGTGTGATCGTTTCTTGTACCTCCAATTGTGTAATTACTGCTTCCAAATTGATTTTTTTTGAAAAAAATGGTTAGATATATAATTATAAAATTAAATGTAACAATGAATTATGAAGTATATGAATTATCATATAAATCAACAACTTATATTTTTTTGTGAATTTGATATACGCACATATATAAATTATGTAAAAAATATGTCGTTTTAAGTCACGCCTTGAAAAACGTTATGACTCGCCATTTCTCGCCATGATTTGAGGGTTGAAGGTGCTGTCACGCCACGTCACGCCCTACACTTTTTAGAATATTGGGTTTAATGCATACAAAATGTTAGAAGACAATTTGAATACAACTTTCTATAAGAGTTATGGTCAAAACCTCTACCAAACTAGAGAGGTGAATATCGTATTAATAGTAGTAGAGATTACAACAAACAATCCTATAATTAAGGAGGAGATCACAAAGAAATAAATACATTAATTACATTAATATTCTACCATAATTAACTCTTAATATCCCCCGTCAATCGATACGGTGGCGGTCCAAGACATAACTTCGTACGAAGAATTTCAAACTGAGTGCGCGGAAGACTTTTCGTAAAAATGTCAGCCACCTGAAGATTGGTTGGAACAAATTTGGTGTATAGTTTGATGGAGTTGACAAGCTCTCTAATGAAATGATAATCAAGATCAATGTGCTTGGCCCTCTTATGAGATATCGGGTTTTGAGTCATAAAAATTGCACTCTTGTTATCACAAAGTAATGTGGGACGATCCGGAGGCAAAGCATGTAGCTCTCGTAGGAGATGAGTAACCCATACTAATTCGGCAGCGGTGTTTGTCATCGCTCGATATTCTGATTCACAACTTGAGCGGGAGACCGTGGGTTGTTTCTTTGCACTCCATGAAACAAGGTTGCCACCTAAATAAATTGAATAACCGTAGGTGGAACGTCTAGTATCAAGACAACGAGCCCAATCGGCGTCCGAGTATCCAAGAATATTGTATTTCGATGGATGCCGAAACGTGAGACCGTATGATATTGTCCCTTTGACATACCGTAGTATGCGTTTAACCGACTGATAATGGTCAACGGTCGGATTCTGCAAAAAATGTGAGACCTGATTGACCCGCGTAGGATATGTCGGGACGAGTGATGGTTAAGTACTGAAGTGCACCAACTAAAGATCTATAGAGAGTATGATCGTGAAAAGGAGTGCCACTAACAGTGAACGAAATATGCGGAGAAAGAGGAGTGGAGGCAGGCTTCACCTCAAACATATTTGCTCGTTTAAGTACATCCATTGCATATTTTGCTTGAGTTAAAAAAAGACCATCACTAGTATGTGCCACTTCAAGACCTAAGAAGTAACTCAAGTTGCCTAAGTCTTTTATGGCAAATTCATCATTGAGCCGATTTATGAAGGAATTAATGGCGGTTTCATTATTCCTGGTGAGGATGAGATCGTCAACATACACGAGAAGATACATAATGCAATTTTTGCCGGAAAAAATTAAAAGAGAAGTATCGGCCCGACTACACGTAAAACCATAAGAGGTGAGAAACGTACTTAACCGATGAAACCAAGCTCTTGGAGCTTGTTTGAGGCCATAAAGTGCTTTTGAGAGTTTGCACACGTGTGTCGGAAATTGAGGATTTGTAAAACCCGGGGGTTGCTCCATAAAGACCGTTTCATTGAGATTACCGTTAAGAAAGACATTCTTAACGTCAAGTTGATGTAACTTCCAATTATGAGAGACGGCTAGAGAAAGAACAATACGTACGGTTGTTGCTTTGACAACGGGACTAAAAGTATGAGAAAAATCGAGTCCCGAAATTTGAGTATAACCTTGAGCAACTAACCGGGCTTTGTACCGTTCAACCGTACCGTCCGATTTATATTTAACACGATATACCCATTTAGAGCCAACAATATTCGTCGATGGAGGCCGAGGAACTAAGGTCCATGTTTTATTTTGATAAAGAGCTTTAAGTTCCTCATGCATGGCGTCCATCCATTTAGAGTCCATGGAAGCACTTTTGTAATTTCGTGGTTCAACTATGGCGGATAATGCACACTGAAGTGGGTATGTTTGAAGGGATGCCACATCGGCCACATGCTTAGTTTTAAAAATTCCCGATTTTGATCGGGTTTGCATGTTGTGCGAAACTGTGGGTTGGGGCGGAAGTGGGGCAGCGGGTAATGGATCGGGAATTTGATCCATAGGAGGATTGGACTGGGTTGGTGCTTGGGCTAATTCGGGTGAAGGTGGTGGTTGGGCCACATCGGGTAATGGATCGGGTAAAGGTTGAGGGATGTTGGGCTCCGTTTGAAGCTGTTCAGGAGGTGGTAACGGATCCGCAATGTGTTGGGCTGAAGATATAGGATCAGTGGGCTTGCATAATTGGCAAGGTTGGGAATGAGGTGAATTAATAGTGGGTGTTGGGTCCGTGGGATTTTGGGTAGTGGGTTAGGCCATAGTTGGTGAAATGGAAATAGGTATATCATGAAAATAAGTGCTGAGCTCTAAATTTCGAATATTACCATTTGAGGATGTACCATTAAATGGAAAAACCGTCTCGTTAAAACGAGCATGTCTTGTAATAAATATACGCGAAGTGGACGGATCAAGACATCGATACCCTTTGTGTTGAGTACTATAACCAATGAATACACAAGGGATACTTCTTGGAGCAAGTTTATGAGGTGAATAATCCCGTAGATACGGAAATACTTGACAACCATAGGCTCTAAAATTCTCATAACTGGGAAGTTTCTTGAATAAAATTTGAAACGGTGATTGTTGAGCAAGTAACGGGGTCGGCACACGGTTGATGATAAATATAGCCGAAGAAAAAGCATCAACCCAATAGTGTGCCGGTATGTGAGCATTGAAAAGCATTGCTAATCCCGTTTCCACAATGTGGCGGTGCTTACGTTCAACGCGACCATTTTGTTGTGGAGTATAAGGACAAGAAAACCGATGAAGGGTCCCATTGTCCTCAAAAATTTTGCGGACGGTGTGATTAACAAATTCCGAACCACCGTCACTTTGAAAAATCTTTATCTTCCTGGAGCACAAGGTTTGAACAAGATTGATAAATTTGGGTAAAATAATATAAAATTCGGTTTTTGTTTTAAGTGGTTAAAACCACGTAAACCGAGAATGGTCATCAATAAAGATGACATAATACCGATATCCGTCCGTGGACGCAATGGGAGATGGACCCCATAAATCACAATGCACTAAATCAAGTGGATATAAAGCACAGGAATCATTAGATTTAAAAGGCAAATGCTTACTCTTAGCTAATTGGCACGAAGTGCAAATAATTGGTTTAGGTAACAAAGAAGACAAAGATAAAATTCCTAACTTGTTCAAAAAAGAAATTACATCAAATGAGGCATGACCCAAACGGGTATGCCATAATTCATAGGACTCCTTTTTAGGGGAGGTAGTAGCAACAAAGGCCCGAGGATTGTCTTTAAGCACATAGAGGCCATTCTCGCATTTACCGCTAGCAAGAACCTTTCAAGTTTTCCGATCCTGGATATGAAAAAACGGTTGAGAAAACAAAACATCAACAAGGTGGTCAGTGGTTAGTTTGCTAACGGAGAGTAATTTCTTCGTAAGATTAGGAATAACAAGTATGTCACGTAATGAAAAATCTTTGTTAATAAACGATAAACCTTTGTGAGTAATCGGTAAAGTGTTACCGTTGCCAAATATAACTTGAGAGCTACCTTTATAAGGAGTCGTATGATGAAGAGAATCACATGTGGATGTCATATGATCCGTTGCACCCGAGTCGACATGCCAATCGGGTGAATTGTTATTAACGTGACATTGGGCATGAAAAGCTTTAACGAGATTATCGTCATTAGAAACCGAAGCCTGAGATGCATAAGTCGCAAGGTTCGGGCATGACGATGCATAGTGCCCGCTGTTTCTACAGAGCTGGCAATGTGGTGTACGTCGGTTAGAACCACGACCACGCCCTCGAGCATTATTATCCCGATAGTTGTGATTTGTGCGGCTGTTTTGATGACTGTTTTGAGGATTGTACGTGTTGAACACTGTTTTGCTGAGCCTGAAAAGCAACCGGGGACGAGGACTGTCTGTGAAGGGAAACCAAAAAGAACTCGTGACTCTCGGCCTGAGACACAAGATCACGGAACGGTGGCGCAGGTTTAGTGGCTCGGATTGCTGTTGAGAAAGTCTCATACGTCGGTCCTAAGCCACATAGAAACCAATGCAGTTTGTCGAGATCCTGAACTGGATGGCCAATAGCAGCGAGTTGATCGCAGATTGCTTTAAATCTGCGTGAGAAATCAGAAACTGAAGCATTACCCTTCGATAGTTGTCGGAGAGAATCACGTAACGAGCGGATTCTCTCGACAGAAGTGTTACTGTAAGCAGCTTCCAATGCGATCCAGATCTGATTCGCAGTGGTGAGACCGAGCACTTCTGTTGCAGCTTCTTCGGATAGCGACGATTGAAGAAGAATTACCGCACGCTGATCCGTTTCGTTCCATGTTGCGGCAGCAGGATTGGGAACGGTTTTGTCATCATCGGTGATAGTGGGCGCAGGAGCGACGGAGGAGCCGTCGATATGGCCAATAAGTTTCTGGTACGTAAAGATAGGGAGGATGTGATTACGCTAGAGAAGATAATTCGTGGAGGTAAGCTTAATTGTCATCATATGTAAGAGGGTGTTCATAGAGAAAGAGGAATCATTGGAAGAAGATGAAGCCGACATTGCATGAACAGTGGCGGCCGTAGGGTTGAATTCGAAGGTTACCAGGTTCGAAGGGAGAGAAATCGATTTAGGGAGAAAGTATAGGCTGATACCATATAAGAGTTATGGTCAAAACCTCTACCAAACTAGAGAGGTGAATATCGTATTAATAGTAGAGATTACAACAAACACTCCTATAATTAAGGAGGAGATCACAAAGAAATAAATACATTAATTACATTAATGTTCTACCATAATTAACTCTTAATACTTTCATATTGTAAAAGATGTTAAGTTGCTAAGTGATTAAACACTATAATGATAAGTACTTCAATATTAAATCAAAAATCTCAATAATTAATAGGAAAAAGCTAAAGTATTGCATATGGAAGGCCCGATGTGTTGTGTTAGTTAGACGTACGTCTTTCGAAGGGTTGTATTTTGATATTAGAAGTTATTGTAGTTATTTTTCGAAAACATTTGCGAGTGTGATTTCTATTTTCAGGGGTGCTCCTCGGTTATGTTCGATGTGTTGTTTCAATTATTTATTCTTAATGTGTTATAATTTTTTACTTCTAATTGGTTTTTTAATCTATCCCATTCTGAAAATGTAATGTGGAAAAAACCCTTTCTGCATCGCATTGCATGGATATGGAAAATAGCAACAAAAAAAATCACATAATGCTAATAGAACGATCATTATGAAATAAATATCAGTATAGTCAACCCCTCTCCTCTCTCTCATACTAATGTAAACAAAGATGGAGAGAGAAGGTAGCAAGAATGCAAGAGTTTGTCGAATTGTTTTCAAACGAGGAAGTGTGTATATGTATTTGCTTGTCCTTGTCATGTATATGGTTGTTTATCGCTTCTTCCCACCTCACTTTTCTATTCCTTGAAAACTACAACCCATTTTTATAAACTTTGCACCATAAAGTAACTACTCTTTTTACGTTTGTGTGTGCCATGTATACACAAATCCACGCACACTCATGTGCTTGTATTGCAATTCGTGTAGCATCATGATTTTTTTGAACAAAGTGTGACCATATAACATATTATACCAAATGAATTTGTAAATTAGCGGTAAAAGGTGTTAAAAAGTACTCCCTCCGTCCCACAAAAAACTTCTCATTTCACCCTAAATTTCTGTACCACAAAAAACTTCCCATTTGATATATTTGATGGGCTCCACATAATAAAATACAATTATTATTAAGGACCTCACTACTAACTATCCACTAACTATCTTTCTCTCTCCAAACCAATATTATATTTTAATCAAAATTATTATCAATGACCCCACCACTAACTATCATCTTAAAACTTGTGCCCAAGTGAAATGAGAAGTTTTTTGTGGGACGGAGGGAGTATTTTATATTGGTCTATGATCATATGTATGTGTCCCATTGTGGGCAATGTGATGTAAATTTAGGAGTATTTTAAAGGATGTTTGTTTTGCTGTTAAAAAAATATATTATTTGACGAATGTTTACATGGGGTAAAGAATTTAGAACTTTAATTTAGGGTAAATTACAATTTTTGTCCATGAGGTTTTTCGGATTCGGGGTTTTTGCCCCTAAATTTTTTTTTTTCTGTTTTTTGTCCTTTATGCTTTCAAAAGATATGAGGGCATTTTAGTCTTTTTTCCCTTTCCCTTTCCTTTTCTCTTTTAATTTTTTCTTTTTTCATCTTCTTCCCCACTTCTTTCCCTGACTTTTGCACCACAATCATCGATTGATCTGGGTTTTGGACCACCACCGTCATCGATTCCAGCCAAAATATGTAACACCGATATCCAGCCACCATCTTCTCAGGTGAATGAGTCCCCACCGTCGCAACCTCCGTACAAAATCATACTCATCTGTACAAAGCCCTAATTTTAAGAATCTTAATTTGAAAAATTAGATTGAAGAAAGTCAGGGAAATCCCTAATTTCCCCCTTCTAAATATGTACAAAACCATAACCTTTTGTCTTCAGCTTCAAAACATCGACATTTCCTCTCTCCGGCACATCCGTCATCAGCTTATTCTCACCGCTAGATTTGCTCACCACCACCCTGTACGATGGCGGATTCGGCGGAAAAACACGAAAATGTGAGGGTGGGTGCCGCCGACTGAGTTCCAGATCTCTTTCTTCGTGTGTTCCAGATCTGACGGGATGTGTTCTAGTCACGGTGACGTAGCATCTTCTTCGGTGAATCTCTTCTCTGGCGATCAGATCTACGGTTTTGACGAAGAACAGATCATCTCGTTCAACAGATCTAGAGTTTTGATTTTGTTGGGAGATATTTGATGGTATGAAAGTTTGTTGCAGGTTCTTCAAGAAGTGATGAGGATAGGGGTAATTTGGGGAAATTGACAAAAATTTCGTCAGTTAACGGCCAAAAATAGACGGAAGGACAAATATGCAGAATTTTAAAAACCTAAAGGATAAAAAGTTTAGGGACAAAAACCCCAAATCTGGAAAACCTCAGAGACAAAAACTGCAATTTACCCTTTAATTTATATCATGAAGCATCAAAAGGTTGTAGGCTAGTGATATAAAGTGTTAGAAGATATTATCATTGATGTATAGTTATGGTTTCAAATCCCACAGTGACAATATAGTATAGACTTTGAAATAGTTCAGAGGATATGTATATTTGTTGTTAAAAAATAGGAAAATGCTAATGACGGCCCTTAGGGCTGTCATTAAGAAGACAAAATACACAAAAGACAACCCCCTGAATTTTAAGAATATTACTTTTTTAATCAATGTACAAGCTTTTTATGCTTTTAGTGACGACCCTAAGGGCTGTCATTAGCAAAACCCTAAAAAATAACATACTTCCTCCGTTTCAAAATAAGTGATGTACTTTCCATTTTGGGGTGTTTCAAAATAAGTGATACACTTTAAAAACTTAACATATTTGCTAAAAGGTAGTGGGGACTACACCCACTAACTATCTCCTTTAATAACGTGAAAAGACACATGTACCTTTACTTTTACTTTTAAACATCATTAAATTCATTTTAATCAATATATGTGGGACCCATTCTCCACTAACTATCAAATTTAATCTAATTAACCTTCATTATCATATTTTGCCTCAAAAACCGTGAACTCTAATTTGTATCACTTATTTTGAAACGGATGAAGTATAAGAATATAGAAGGATGTGGTGTGTCACTGCAATAACTTCCGGCGTGTGTTTGTGGTTGAGCGGTGGCCACAGTGTGTTGTTGAGGTTTTGTAACTATGATATTAAATCATGGAAACTTAATGGAGAAATAAAATGGACGCTTTCTTGATCTTGATAATTTTGGAAATGGAAATTATCCTATTTTTGGGATGATGATTTTGTGCTCAAAAAACACAGACTCTTCTTCATTTTCACCTTTTTCCAATATTTTAAAATTCGGATTTTGAATCGGACCGGTCGATGTCCTTAAAAAGGTCGGACCGGTCGAACCGGTGGAACCGGGCGGTTGAACCGCACTACTATATTATTCATATATTTATGATACAATAATCATATAAATGGTGTATATTAAATAATATAAAGGCAATTGGTAATTAAATAATCAAAATACCTCTAAAACTTTGAAAATCTAAAAAAAAGAAAAAAAGAAATGGAAATTAAAGTTATGTTGTTCACAGTAGCTAACTAGCTATACATTATATACGTAATATGCTATCTTCCCACATCATTTGCAAATTAGAAAAGGAAAAGAAAAAAGTAAAATATAATTTTTTTTGTCCCACATTGATGTCAGAGGTGAAAGGGTGCTAGTTAGGATCAATATATATATTCCACATGCATGAAACCTTACAGGCACCTCAATTAGAATACAACCCAGTTCTGGCGTGGTTCAAATTGAGTCCGGCCAAACCCGGTTTCAAGCCCGGTCCAACCCGGTTTTGTAGAAAACCGGCCGGTTCAATCCGGCCCAGTTTTAGTTTATTGGCCCGGCTATATCGGGCCGGTGTAGTTTTTCCTTTTCCGGTTCGACCGGTCCGACCGGCCGGTCCGACCCGGTCACGAAAAACACTGCCTTTTTCCTCTGTTCAAACAAGTTTTTCTGGTTACTTCCTTATCTTCCCTTTATTTTCTTTCAAAATAATAATTTGAAAACACAGGGCAAAAACAAACTTTATTTGATGTTGACAGAATCAGGATAAATGGAAAGTGTTTATACTTCCTCCGTATCAAAATAAGTGACACACTTTTCATTTTCGGGTGTATAAAAGAAAGTGACACATTTTTCATTTTGCAATGTATCAAAATAAGTGACACACTTTGAAAACTTTCCTTACTTGGTAAAAATAGTGAGACTCATACCCACTAACTATCCACTTTAATAAATTGAAATTACCCTTATACTCTTTTACTTTTAAAACTCATTAATATCACTTTATTCAAGAAAAGTGGAACCCATTCTCCACTAATGATGTACTTTAATCTATTTTAACCTCTATTTTAATCCTTTACCTCAAAAAACGTGCAAGCCAATTTGTGTCACTTATTTTGATATGGACGAAATAATAGAAATTAGAAAGACTTCTGATAACATACCCCTTTCATTCGAATTTTATTATCCACGTTTATATTTTTGTTTTACTTAAAATAATTGTCATACTCTTAAGTTTCAATTAATCAAAATATATTTCAGTAGGAAAGATAAAATTTAATTGGTGACATGCATAAGGTATTTAATATACTTTTTCTTAAACTGGTGGACGATAAAATTGGGAAGTGAGAAGTATTGATCTAGTAAATTTATAACTTCTTAGAGTAGTGGGTATGGTGTTTGGCGGCCACCAAACCCTTTAACACCATACTGTGGGTTAAGCCACATAAGCCTTGGCCATCGGTTAGGCGAGGCGTCAAATCCTTTACTATTCCCCAAACGTTTTCTGTTGGAGAGCCAAAGCCAGTTAATACCAGGGAAGAAGGGTTTAACATGAATGTTAAGTTCATATTAAAACTTCAAAAACTATTTAACGTGATTTTATACATAGTATTTCTATATACTTTTTATACATAAATAAATATTAAAGTTAATTGATTAGAATTGTTAAAAAAGGTCCCGTTAAAAGGTCCGCGGTTGGGGATCGACGGCAGGACAAGACAAGGTCCCGAGGGAAGGGGATCCCCATTGGTTTGTCATTTTAAAGGCCAACATTCTTGATTCTCCTTCTCCGTTGCACCGACGACACTCTCATCATCTTTGATGCTGGACATTTTTGTGGGTAGGTTACTAGGTTTGTATATTGTTTTGCTTGTTTTTTTTGTTTGGTTACACAATATAATTTCATTAAATGAACAAAAAGGATAAGTTAGAAAAGAATTATTTTAAAATAGTAAAACGGTTTACCAAAATCCTTTAAAGTAATATGAAACCTGAAAAAATAATTGTATGTGGCTCAATCTTTTCTTTTTTTAAAGCGAACAAAAACGTAACTAATGATAAGTCATCTGTGTTGTTGCAGGTATTTTAAAAGAGAAATTATATTATAGTGTAGTAATTGTGTTTACTCACTTGATTAACACAAGTATCAAAATGAAAAAATGATATAAGGAAGAATAAATTATTGAAATTGTCCTTGTGGTATATTTTATTTTGCGTTTTTTCCCTTTTATTTTTATTCAGTTTTTTGTGCCTGTATAATTTTAGATTCTGCTATTATATCCTTCCGTCTAAATTCCACCATTAACTATCCTTACATGCCAAACATACGAGGGTATTTTAGTTATTTTCTTTTTTCTTTTAAATTTTTTTATCTACTTTCTTCTCCACTTCTCTCCATGTTCTTGACAACAAGCAATGTAAAGACAAGCTGCTAACATGGCATCTTCGTTTCTTCCTCTAATTGACTTTTAATCTTCCACCTTTTTGTATATAACATTATCACGATCCAAAAAAATAATTAGCTGACATTTAGAAAATGGTATTCCCAATTGCCAGATATAGTGATGATGTTACGAACTGTTAATTTTATTCGTATCAGACGATGAGAGCATCCCTTAATCGCTACAACAAGGCCCAACCTGAATTACATTTACAATACTCTTCATCATCTTCCCTGAAATGAAACCACCACCGTCGCAGGTTGCTTAAACCCTCGAAGCAGAAATCGAAGTCTTCTTGTGTGCGACGGACCTTCTGTGCGGCAGAAATCGAACTCTTCATTGGCAGAGTTCGAACTCTTCATCGGTAGAGTTCGATTCAACCGGCAGAAATCGCAGGAATCGAACTTCTGTGCGGCAGAAAAAAGGCTCACTAACGGAGGAATCGACTAAATGTTATTCTTAAAACGAAAATTCAAGAAACATATCACTGTCAATGTGAATGTTTTTGGAGCGTTTTCAATCAATTTTGATTTTTGCTAAAGAATTTTGTGATTTGAGTTAGGGTTTATCAATTGGGGATTAGGGTTCATGGATGAAGAACAAAGAAGGTGGGAAAAAGACAGAAATACCCTCACATGTTTGCTATGTGGGGTTAGTTAACTGTGAAATTTGGACGGAAAGATATAAAAGCAGAAGTTAAAATTGTACAGGGACAAAAAAACTGAAAATAAATATACGGATAAAAATGCAAAATCGAGTATACCACATTCATAAATTCTGTAACTTACTCTATAACAAAAGATAAATAATGGATTAGACATGTCATCTTTCGTTCGTGTGGTGGGTAACTAGTAACAACATTACATATACACATATAGCAAACATCATAATCATTTCTCATTTAAAAGATGCACATGTTAAAGTTCCAATTGGTAGGTATGTTAAAGTTCCAATTGGTAGGCGTGGTCTAAATATATTAGACCATGTGTAACGCAATGGTCGAGTGAGTCGTCCTCATTCGTCCCCAACCTGACATGTCCTTCCCCATTACGAAAGAATTGCGCGACGAGTCCCACACGGCTAAAGGTCGTCCAGCCGACCGATACAGGTCGCCATATTTCAAAGAGAAGAAGGTTTTCAAAGGGGAATGGTCTGGTCGCCTGGTTATGTGGTGTTGGGATATAAAACAAAGATATCATTCTATTACTGATGCTGCAGGTGGTACTGATTCAAGAATGAAGTTAGTACTGATGGGGCAGAAATGCTATATACTACTGATGCTAAGCTTGGACGTTACTACTGATGATGAATACTACTGACGATCAACAAATACTACTGATTCTATTTATGGTGCTGATCGAGTCCGAGATTCTAGCTTAGTTTGTTATAGGATGTATATCTTTATGTAATTCAATTGTAATCGATTCCTAGAATAACTAGGTTATTAATTTAGGCTTCAAGGACTATTATATATAGTTCCTTATGAATTGTAAACATACGTGTATTGATCGAACGAATTAATACATTGAAGCTTTTTGTGATAAACTGTGTTCTTTGTTTTATTCTTATTCAATTGCAGTTTACATTGTTCTTAATCGAATAACATCAGCGTTAATCCGCTGTAACTTCTTGTGTTAGTAGATCTGAGTTTCTAATAACTTGATTAAGTTATTCGATCCTGACAAGTGGTATCAGAGCATTACGGTTCTAGATCTACGAATTAAGAACAACAAAAAGTTTCATACTTTCGATCTCAAAATTGTTAATCATGTCTGATAACAATGAAAGTACTCAAGCAAACAAGATTCCAATTCTCACTCCCAATAATTTTGGGATATGGAAAAACATAATCAAGCAATACATGCTGGTTACTGATTATTCCATGTGGGAAGTGGTTCTTGAAGGAAACAAAACTATTCAAACTCAAATAGCCACCACTTCAACTGAAGCTGACAAACTCAAGAGTGAGAAAGAGAAGAAGGACAGAGGGATCGAGCTCAAAGCCTTAAGCACTCTGTTGCTTGCCATTCCCAATGATTATCAACATCTCTTTGTTGAATATGATGATGGAAAGAAGTTATGGCAGGCTCTGGAAAAGAGGTTTGTTGGTACAAAGAGCACAAAGAGAAACATGAAGTCTGTTATGAAACAAGACTTTGAAAACTTCAAAGGACAGAAGATTGAATCATTGTCTCAAGTATTTGATAGGTTCAAAAAACTCATTGGAGAACTAAATCAAGTTGGTTATCAACCAGACAATGATGATGTCAACCGGGAAGTTTCTCAGATCTCTAGGTGAAGAATGGTCTATGTATACTGTGATATATAGACAAGGTGATGCACTAGAAGAAAAGGAGCTTGATGAACTCTACAATGAGTTAAGAGTGTTTGAATCAGAGGTAAGTAATAAATCTCCTAATTTACCTTCAAACAATGCTGCTTTTGTGTCAAGTACAGGAACAGGGTAGGACAATACAAAGAATTCAGGCATTGAAGATGTAGCAAGAGAATCATTCTTCACTAGTCATGTGCACACTGCATTGATTAGTGAGGATTTAGAACAACTCAATCCTGATGATTTGGAAGAGATGGATATTAAATGGCAGATGGCTATGCTAAGCTTAAGAACCAAAAGGTTTCTTAAAAGAACTGGAAGACAAAATCTCTCTTACAACAAAGGTGATCGTGCTGGATTTGACAAAACCAAGGTCAAGTGCTACAACTGTAGCAATCTAGGTCACTTTGCCAGAGAATGCCCAAACAAAGACCAAAGATCAAACTACAACAAAAACAGTACCTCAAATTCAACTGCTTTAGTATCTCAAGAAGGACAAGGGTATGACTAGAGCTTTCAAGCTGAAGAACATGCACAGAACCATGCTCTCATGGCCTTTACTACTGATCCTTCTACTACTGAGGTAAATTCTAAATCTTGTACTCCTGAATGTATTAAAGCATATAAAGAATTAGAAAAACTTAATAAAGAAACTCTTGAAGAGATGATACTAAACATAAATAGAAGAATTGAATATAATGGATGTATAGCTGATTTAGAAAATCAAATTAAAATTTATAAAATAACTGATTAAAAAATAAAAGATGAATTGTTACAAACTACTTATGAAAAAGAACATATTGAGTTGAAACTAAAAGAAACTTTGATCAAATTAGAAGAATTTAAAATGGAATTAGAACAGAACAAACTAACTATTAAGAAATTTGAAAGAAGTTCTAAAATTGTTAATGAATTAACTAATAATCAAACCACAGAAAAGGTTGTTCATGGAGTGGGATATCATGCAGTTCCACCTCCAACAAATTTTATACCTCCACATAAATCAAATACAGAAAGAATTTTAAATGATTTAAAAATTGAAAGTCAAACTGAAACTGAAACCAGTAATGAATCAAATGAATCTTCTGATGATGATCAAACAACGGAATCAAATGATACAAGTTTTCATACAACCCAAAGTCAAACTGAATCTCCCAAATACAATTCAGAAAATATACCTACAATTCTAAGAAGAGGAAATCAAAGAAACCTAAATCAGTTAAAAGAACAAAGAAAACCTGAAAGTGCTAAAACAACAAAATTATCATGTTTAATTTGTAACAAGGTTAACCACATAGCTAAAAATTGTCACTTCAATCCTATTAACAATCAAGAATTTAAAGAATTCAAAATCAACAAAGAAAAAGAAAAAGCCTTAAAACTAAAACAAACTAAAGAAACAAAAGAAAAGGAATCTAAAAAACCAAACCAAAAGGAATTCAATAAACCATGTGCTGACACTCATAAATTTGGAAGAACTGCACCACGATTTGTTCAAAATACCAGGTATAAAAGTCCAAACAGAATCGTTTTCCTCAATTTTCAAAGTTTTCAAACATCAGTAGAAACTATTCCAGGTTTACTACTGGTAAAAACCCTAATTACAATGCTGTCTGGTATAACTACAAAAACACTACTGATTATGCTCAAAACTCATATTACCCAAACACTACTGGTCCATCAGTAGTAAAATTTTCAAAAACCAAAAACTACGGGTATAAACCTAGACCTAGATCAGTAGTAACTAATAACATCAGTACTAAGTACAAAACTGCATATAAGACTCATTCAGTTAAAAAGACTTACTTTTCAAAGGATGAACCCAAGGCAAAGCAAGCTTGGGTTCCCAAAATTAACTAATCCATTTACTTTATGTGCAGAGTATCCAGATCCCTGAAGAAGGCAGAACATGGCATATTGATAGTGGATGTTCTAGACACATGACTGGAAATCTTCAAATACTTAGAGATTTCAAGTCCTTTGAAGGAGGGTATGTTGCTTTTGGAGAAAATCCTAAAGGAGGTAAGATTACCGGTAAAGGTACAGTATCTAATGGTAAAATCACTTTTGATGATGTCTTTTATGTTGCTGAGCTTAAATACAATATGGTTAGTGTCTCAAAAGTCTGTGATAAGAAGAACAAAATTCTTTTCACAGATGTTGAGTGCATCATTCTTTCTCCTGATTTTATTTTAGATGAAAAATTTGTTGTTTTAAGAACACCAAGGAGAAACAATGTGTATTGCCTGGATATAGGGGGAGAACTCATTTCATCAAATGAGATCAAATGTTTTATATCTAAGGCAAACACAAATGAATCAGAACTTTGGCATAGAAGGATGTGTCACACAAATTTTAAAAATATGAACAATTTAGTTAAAAAGAATTTGGTAGTTTGTCTACCACAAAAAGAATTTATGTGTGATCATCATTGTGTTGCCTGCCTAAAAGGTAAACAACACAAGCCTTCTCATAAAACTAAAGCAATTAACTTTATTTCTAAACCTTTGCAGCTCTTACATATGGACCTTTTTGGACCTACAAATGTAATGAGCATTGGAAAGAAAGAATACTGCATTGTTATTACTGATGATTTTTCCAGATATACTTGGGTCTTCTTTCTTAGGACCAAAGATGAAACAAGTGAAATGATCAAAAATCTGATTATAAAGCTGGAAAATACAAGAGATCTCAAAGTGAAAGCAATTAGATGTGATAATGGAACTGAATTTAAAAATACTAACCTAATTGACTTTTGTGATCTTAAAGGCATTGACATGCAGTACAGCTCACCAAGAACTCCACAACAAAATGATGTAGCTGAAAGAAGAAATAGAACTATCATTGAAGCAGCCAGATCTATGCTTGCAGATTCAAAATTACCAATAACTTTTTGGGCTGAAGCTGTTAATACTGCTTGTTATGTTCAGAACAGAGTATTAATAGTTAAGCCTCACTTTAAAACACCATATGAACTTTTCAATAAAAGAAAACCATCAATAAGTTTCTTAAAATCATTTGGTTGTCCTTGTACTACTTTAATTACAAGAGAACAAATTGGTAAATTTGACTGCAAAGCAGATGATGGAATATTTATAGGATACTCAACTCAAAGCAAATCTTATAGAGTGTTCAACAAAAGGCTAAGGATTATTGAAGAAAGTGTAAATGTATCCTTTAATGAAAACCTGATGAATGAACAAGGAAATGGTCCAGATTGGTTGTTTAATATTGATAATCTAACCAAATCTTTTGATGTCAATTATGAGCTTAATACAGGAAATTCAAACAATCAAAACTCTCTAGCAGGACCATCATCAAGTGGAAGGCAAGAAATCATGAAATATATCTTAGTTGATACTGTTCCCACCGTTGATACTGAGGACAGTAGTAACTCTGGTAACCCTAATTTCATTGATACCAGTAATAACACAAATTCTGAAGATACTACTGATCCCAGTAGTAACTCTGAACCTCAGAGTTGTAATGATGATTTACTCAATACTGATGCCAGTAACAACAATGATCCTTCTGAAGTTAATGAAGAGAACGTTACTACTGACACCAGTAGTAATGATGAAACTCCACAAAATGCAAACAATCAAGAAGAAACATGGACAGATGCACAAATTCCTGAATCAAATGAATCAAATCTAGATTCTCAAATCTCTGTTGACAAAATCCCTGGAACAAGAACTGAAAAGAATCATCCTTTGGACCTAGTCCTAAGTGATGTTAATTCAAACATGCAGACAAGAAGCAAATTTAATTCTTCATTAAATTCAAATGTTTGTAACATAAGTTTAATATCTAATGAATGCATGTATGAATGTTTTCTGTCACAGGAAGAACCTAAGAAGATTCAACAAGCTATGAAAGATTCAAACTGGATCATAGCAATTCAAGAAGAACTTCTTCAGTTCAAACTGCAAGCTGTATGGACTCTTGTTCCTCTTCCAAATGGAAAAAGACCTATTGGCACAAGATGGATCTTCAGAAACAAGAAGGATGAAAGGGGTATAGTGATTAAAAACGAAGCAAGACTTGTAGCTCAAGGATACACACAAGAAGAAGGAATTGATTATGATGAAGTATATGCTCCTGTTGCCAGAATTGAAGCCATAAGAATATTTCTGGCATATGCTTCATATAAGAAATTCAAGGTATACCAAATGGATGTAAAAAGTGCATTACTTTATGGGAAAATTGAAGAAGAAGTGTATGTATGCCAACCCCCGGGTTTTGAAGATCCAGAATATGATGACTATGTGTACAAGCTTGACAAAGCTCTATATGGCCTCCATCAGGCACCAAGAGCTTGGTATGACACATTGTCCTCATATTTACTGAAGAACAACTTCAAAAGAGGTGCCATTGACAAAACACTGTTCACAAGAAAGGTCAAAGATGATATACTACTGGTTCAAATATATGTAGATGATATCATCTTTGGATCAACAAATGATCATCTATGCAAAGAATTTGAAGAACTAATGCAGATCAAGTTCAAGATGAGCTCAATGGGTCCAATGAACTTCTTTCTTGGACTCCAAATCAATCAAAAAAATATAAATAATCAAAGTGCTATCAGTATTATAAATAATCCAGTAAGACACTCTAAAACAAAACACATTGAAATTAGATTTCACTTTATAAGGGATTGCAATGAAAAGAAATTAATTAAAGTAGAGAAAATTCATACTGATAATCAATTAGCAGATCTTTTTACAAAAGCATTTGATGTAGGAAGATTCAGCTTTTTGGTTAGCAGTATTGGAATGATTTTAATAAGTTAAGTCTAAAAGGAAAAACATGTGTAAAGTGTTTTGTACAATTTTAAATTTCTTTTTACTACTGGTTATTTATTACTACTGATTGTATGCTTCTACTATACTTTAGTACTGATAGGGTTTATCAGTAGAATTAGGTCAAGTATGAAAACAATGGTTACTACTGATGTTTCTACTACTGATACTTCGTTACTACTGATAGACCGTTATCTGGAAAATACTTAAATTACATTACTGACCCTCATGAAAATAGCCGTTGTGTTATTATTCGAAGGACATTCTGGTCTTTTTGCAGGTTCAATCAAAAAATATAAATACCAGACTGAGATTAGTTTAGCATTATCTTCTCCTCGATTCGATAAATCCTACGCTAAACCCTAAACCTCTGCAAAATCCGATCAAAACCCTGCATCAGTAACAACTCAATACCTTTCACCAAAGTGAAATTCGTGCCAAAATGAACACTCTCTCTGAAAGATTCATAACAACAGATCAAAATCAAGCAGAATGGCAACCCTAAAATCACTCGAAGTCACAACTGATCTCAAATTTTCTGAATTCCACAATATGTGTGCTTTCTTGAGAAATCCAGATGGTACAAAGGACTTTCGTCCCATTGTGATGTTCCTAAAGAACTCATATATAAAGTTTGCTCTCACCATCAATCCTAAAGCATATCAACAACACCTAGTTGATTTCTGGACAAATGCTGAAAGAGTTGAAGACTCCAATATGTCCAAAATCAAGTCTACTGTAGATGGAAAGGAGATCATTATCACTGAACAATCAATCCGAAATCATCTTCAACTCAATGATGAGTCAGGTATGTTCTCTTTTCCAAAGGAAGATCTTGTTGAAACTTTACAGAAAATGGGGTATGAAGGAAGATCAGATATAGTTACTTTTCAAAAGGGTCTTCTTTCACCTCAATGGAAGTTTTTGGTACATACTATTCAACATTGTATCTCTCCAAAAAGAAGTACTTGGAATGAGTTCAACAAATCAATAGCATCTGCTGTTGTTTGTCTGAGCACAGGACAAGTATTTAATTTTTAAATATGATATTTGAGGGAATGCTTGGAAATCTGTCATCTGCAAAATTTTTAATGTATCCAAGATTTCTAACTCATATTTTTTACTGTGAACTTCAAAATCTTTCTATTCCTAAAAACAGATTTTTTACACCAGAATTAAATAAAAAGGTGTTTGCAAACATGAGAAAACAATTTAAATTTTCTGGTAAAGATACTCCACTATTCTCAAACATGATCTATGATCATCCCCCAACTGGAGAAGGTTCAAGTCACCCCATTGAACCCCAACCAACTCCACCACCAAATACAGCCCAAACAGAACCCATTCAGTCCACTCAATTAAATGAACCAACAGATGTCCTGCAAGTGTCCCAGGTACATGAAATTAATCCCCAGAGTGCTACTCTTCACTCTGAGGAAGACCAGACCAGAACTAAAAAAATTTCTAAAACTTATAAAAGGAAGAGAACTTCCTTAAAGGACACCAGGGGACCAATTGAGTCACACCCCAGGCTCCAAGAGTTGTCCTCCAAAGAGGAGAGAGGGCATGAGGAAAGTGCTCTCACTACTGATGCCCCAAAGGTGGGTGCACAGGCTAGTGAGAACATCATTAGGACCCAGACCTCGGCAACTCTCAGTGATGAATCAGAATTTGAGGAGTTACTGAGAGGACCCCGGTGCCAAGAAACCACAGGGGGGCACTACTGCTTCTTCTAGGAAGAAGAGAGTGTCCAAACAACCCAATTTATCACCAAGAAGTGATAAGGGTAGAACTGACCAAACTGAATTGACGGATAGGATGGAAAACCTTAAAGCCAATGTACCTAATGAGCCCAATGATCCACCCAAATGGGCTGAGGGCAGTATTAAACAAACTAAATTGACGGATAGGAAGGAAAACCTTAATACCACTGTACAACATTGTCTGACTCTATTAAACAATCATGGGAAAACCATGACCTACATGAAGCATTACATTAATACCTTGAACAGAAGACAGAAGAGGTTCGAGCATAGGCTTCAAAAGCAATCCAATTTGATCAGGAAACTACAAAGAAAAATTGCTGATAGTGAGGCTCCACAAGTTGAGATCACTAAGGGGGAGAAAGATCAAATTCAAGGGATGATTGATCAATCAATTGCAGCAGCAGCCCTTCTAAACTTAAAAGAGGTCCATGGTGAAACAGGTCAAAGTGTTGGTGAGATCCTGTACAAAGAAATGGAAAATCTGGATGATGATGTATTTGTGTCTGCAAACCAATCACAAACTGCAGAATAAATAAACTCACCAGTTACTACTGAAGTCATTGAAACTACTGATCCAATGGAAATTGAAGAAAACAAGGATCAAAAGGTGATTACTACTGACCCTATTAAAGAGAAAGAAACTCCAGTAGTAAATGCACCAGAAGAAGAGTTTATGGATACTACTGATGCCCTAGCAGTAGTAACTCCAATAGCAACCTCACCTGTAGTAAATGAAGAACAACGAGTTGTGGTGTATAAACCTGAAAGTACACCAGTAGCAATCACAACAACAATCACACCAGTAGCAACCACCTTGGTTACTACTGAAGAAGAAGATGAAGTGATTCCTGAGCTTCTTGAGAAAGAACAGATCATTATTGTTACAAAACCTAAAACACCACAACAGGCACTTGTCATACCTGATATTGATGACAATGTGAACTGGTATGAAGTAGATGAATGTGAACTTCCTCCACACCACAAGATACTTCCTCAAAATGAAATTCATCTATTCTCTCCATCAATAATATTACCAGAAGTCCCTGATATGAAATATATTCCACCTAAACTTTCAATCTGTATTGGAAAAGGAAAAGAAATATTTAATGATGACTATCCAAACAGAGCTCTACGTCATTATATGGTAAACAAAATGAATCTGGTAAGAAAAGACATGTTAGACAAATTAAAAGTTAAGAAGATCAGATATGCAAGAAAAGTTGCTAAAACTCAAGCTCTTGAAGACAAGAGAAAGGCTGAAGAGGAAAGATTGAAAAATCCTGAAAGTCAAGAAACTGAGGTACAAGTTCCTCAAATAGAAGGTGTCCTGGTAGAAGATCAAAAAGCAGAATTTGAAAGACATAGAAAGATAGAAGAAGAACATTTAAATTGTCTTGAAGACCTTGTAGCCGAATGTAAAAGGGAAAAGGCTGACCTACCAGATGACATATTTGAACAGAAAAAGAATATGATTGACTTTTTGAAGTCAAAGGGGCATAGTGCAAAATCTTTTGGTAGAATGAAGATGATTACAATAGTAGATAAATATTGTACTGCCAAAAAGAAAGAATTAGCTGAATTAAAAGTTGAAGCTGAAAAAGAAAAAGTTTTAATTGAAATAGATCCCATGACAGGCTTCACCAGAGTTCCAACAACTGGAGAATCTTCAATACCTCCTGAGAAAAGAAAAAGAGATGAATTTGAAACAGAGCAAAGGAAGAAAAAGAAACAAGAAATACAGGTATTTGACACTCCTGTTGCTCCCATTGAAGATAATCCAATCATAAATTGGAGAATGGTTGGTGATGCTATTGAGATTATTAGACAAGACAAATCAGTTCAAAGATTTACTGGTTGGAAACCATTAGTTATGTCTTGTAGCAGAGCTGATATTATTAAAGTCCTGATTATAGGCAAACCAAGAATGACTAAGAAGTCATGGAAGAACTCAGGTGCTGGATATTTGACCAAAATGATAGATGCTGCATTTTATCCAGATAACTATCCTGAAATCTTTTCAAACACAGAAAATGTGTATGCCTAGAATGTGTTACCCACAGTTAATATGTATTTCTTTGAAAGATCAAGCAAAAACTGTGAACTATATTTGTATGAAAAAGAATATCAACATTCTGAGGAAACAATGTACCAGCCTTACACAAACTCAATGATGAAACCCCGTGATGCTGTAATGTTCCATAACAAACTTAACTATTTTATCAAAAGAAACAACAAGTATATTATTGCTCAAAGAAAGCTGCAAAATCAAAGAACAATTGAAGGCAGACAAAGAAGAGCTAAACAATTAGAAGAACAAGCTAAGAAGAATGAAGAGCAAAAAGAAACTTGATTAATTCAAAGCGAATTAATAAGTTTAGGGGGGAGATTGTTGGGATATAAAACAAAGATATCATTCTATTACTGATGCTGCAGTTGGTACTGATTCAAGAATGAAGTTAGTACTGATGGGGCAGAAATGTTATATACTACTGATGCTAAGCTTGGACGTTACTACTGATGATGAATACTACTGATTCTATTTATGGTGCTGATCGAGTCCGAGATTCTAGCTTAGTTTGTTATAGGATGTATATCTTTATGTAATTCAATTGTAATCGATTCCTAGAATAACTAGGTTATTAATTTAGGCTTCAAGGACTATTATATATAGTTCCTTATGAATTGTAAAACATACGTGTATTGATCGAACGAATTAATACATTGAAGCTTTTTGTGATAAACTGTGTTCTTTGTTTTATTCTTATTCAATTGCAGTTTACATTGTTCCTAATCGAATAACATAAGTGTTAATCCGCTGTAACTTCTTGTGTTAGTAGATCTGGGTTTCTAATAACTTGATTAAGTTATTCGTACCTGACATGTGGGTTTTGTCGGGATTTTTTATATGTTTGGTCGGACTGACGTGGCGTTGATGTGTCAACAGTGACCACTGAAACAATGGTCACCCATTACGCATAATCTTAGAAGCTTATAGCAAGAGGAATGATAATACTTCTCTTAATATTGTTATCGGCTTTTTAATATCTGTACTCCTTTATTTAACTATCTCCTTTATAAGAAGATAGTTAAATTGCGTTTTGGTTTGTAGTTGAATTATTGGATATTATATATTTTTACTGGCCTATAACCCGTGATAAATCACAAGTTGCTTATAGATATTTTTACAAACAAAACATATTGACCAAAGTAAAACAAATATAAAATAAGCACTTGTTGCAACAAGATAACTTTAATATTGAAGGGGTCATTTCCTTCTCAAATTGCCCAAAAACGATTTAGTTACAAATTCATCGGTAAATCATCAGGTGGTTTAAAAGCTTGATTGTGACCCGAAAATAGAACGAAACAGCAAAGACATTAAAGCAGATTCACGTGTTTAAAATGTCCCGAATTTTAAAAAAGCTATATGGAATTTGGAAAATTTAAATAGAATGAAACTAAATTAATCTGACCTAATAAGTTACCCTCATGAGTCGTGTTCTTTTGCGCATAGAACCAGAATCCAGGTGGATAATCCAGAGAAGAATTTGTTAGAGTTGATGCAGCTACAAATATATACCACAACACTCAACATCAAGAAAATAAATACACAAAATATTCAGTAAAACAGGTTGTCTAATTTTAATTTGGTTCTAAACGGGTTGGCTCATGCTAAAACTCCAAGTTTTATTTAAAGTTTTCAGCTTTATGAAAGTAATCAGCATTCTAAATATGATCATAAAACTTCCAAGAATTTAATACTTTTTAAACAATTATGAGGTTTATGTATCAAAAGATATAGTTTCCTCAACTTTTAGCCCATACTTCTTAGTGATAAAATATAAACCCAACTAAGTAGTATTAAAAATAAAAAAACATTATCAAGAATTGCAAGTGATTTATTTTTCAAATCAAACAAACTAAGCAGATGAAGTTGAATCTCTTTCAAATCAATTGAATACGTTAGGTTTATCTGCGTATGCTTCTCCAGCATGCTAAAAACAAAACGAATAATAAAATAATTAACTAAATTAACTATAAATCTTTCAAACAACTTTAGTAATGTGTTACGTAATCCATTTAACCCGTAAGAAATAAAATATTAACCAAATCAACCCTAAAAATTCGAATATAAGAGATAATTATGAGACCAAAAAACATGACATTAAAAGATTTTATATTTGAAAGAATAATGCAACGCTAATCATTAAAAGAACAATTTAAGTAGTCCGAAAGTAGCTGGACACCCAAATCAACTTAAAGATGTTTAATTTCCACAAAGCAAGTTCCATCTGCAAAAATTTGAGCAGAATTTTGTAGAATTGGTGAAATTAATACAATTTCTTGTGTAGTTTTTCCTTCACAAAAGTTAGGATTTAATCAACTATTGTTTCTTTTTAAATTAGGTTCCAAAAGTTTATACATTCTAGCAACTCCAACAATTCCTCTGCTTAATTCTTTAACTGGACTATTTTTGGCAAGTAATTTCTCCAATAAACCCTGAGTAATTTTTGAGATTGATCCCTTATACCTACCTGAAATCAAACGAAATAAGAATAAAATAAAAGAAAATGCTAATGATAGCCCTTAAGGCATTGGTTAAGAAAAAATATCAGTGCTTAAAAATGTTGTACAACAACTATAAAAAAAAAATCATCCCTTTGAATTTTAATAACCACTTTTAATAGTTATGCTTCTTTAATTGTAAATTAATCATCGCAACTATCCTTAACTATTGCTCTAAGGGCAATGATTAGCAAATCCTTATAATAATAAGCCAAAAAAATATATGATTCATTTTAGGTTAAATTACAGTTTTTGTCCCTGACCTATGGCCGATTCGGGGTTTTTGTCCCTAATGTTTTTTTGTCGGTTTTTTTGTCCTTTAAGTTTTTAAAATTCTGGAAATTTATCCTTCCGTCCAATTTTGGCTGTTAAGTGACCTCAAATGCAAAAGATATGAGGGCATTTTAGTCTTTTTCCCTTTTCTTTTTCTCTTTTAATTTTTTTTTTCATCTTCTTCCCCCAACACCCACAAACCCTAAATCCCCAGATCGTTTGTTCTTCATCACAAGCTAAAACCCCCGAACAAATCTGTTTAAGATCGACTGCAAGATCGACTGCAAGAATTCAAACTTGTTTTTCCCCAAATCCTCCATTACTTTCAGATCTGAACCTGTTTTCTTCATCTTCCCCAAAAATTCAAACTTGTTTTTCCTACACATCTTGTACCTAAATCATTTCAAAATCAAACAAAAGTGAAACACCCATATCTCTAGATCTAAGAACAGAAATCCTAATCTCTCTCTGGCTCGACCTCTCTCATATCTCTCTCTCATGGAGAACCAGAAACGCCATGAACAACCTACAAACTCCGTGAGAAGAAGCTTGAAGAGGAAGCTGGAGGACGAATTCATCGTGGATCGGAAGATCACATAATCTAATGACGCGGCTCAACAAGATCTAGTATCTGAAGTTCGTGCTCAGGTCGAAATCCTTGACTCTACTTTTTCATTCGAGGAATCAGATCGTGCGATAGTTAAACGTTCTAAGAGATCGAATGAAGCTAGAATCAAGCTAATCCATTGAGATTTGAGTGAGATTGAAGAATTTGTGTGTGTGTGTTCTTGGTGTTTTAGTAGGTGTAAATGAGAGAGAACGAGAGCTTTCAGAAATGTATTTCAGTTAATGTGTGGGAAAGCTTACATTGTAAGTCAAACATACATCCTTATATACTCCTACCACTTAACAAGGTAAATGTTAACTAACGGACTTAAAGGTCAAAACTATTACAATAAAGGTCCTAACATTATTACAATAATGGTCCTAACAATCTCCCCCTTTTTGATCTTTAATACATCATCCTAGTCTTCAGACTCCAGATTCTTCTCATAATCTGTCTTTGGCAAGAAAATGTTTTTCTGAATTTCAATAACAAAACTTTTCAGAAATCTGGAAGTTTAAGATACTCAAAGAGGATATGTTTTTCGTTGATACTGTTTGAGTGAGGAAATCCTATAACTGATTTACTAAAGATTGGAAAATTTTAGGAAAAGGAATATCAGTTAAGTAAGGATTTGACTGGGTTTTCAGATAATGGAGAGGTTGTTTGTGGATTTTTGTGGTAGAGGATGAGGATATAATGATAATGTTTTTGAATGATTTGTCAGTCAAAATTTTGGATGTGTGTGTTTGAGTTTGTAAGAATGATCTGAAAGTTAAAGATTTTGGATATGTATGTATGTAAGGTTTGTATGTATGAAAGAATGATATGTACTTTTAGGATTTGGATGAATGTGGATAATTTGTATTTGGTATGAACAACAGATTAGAACAGTTAAGCTTTTGAATGGATATGAATGTTATGAAATTTGGAATTTTGGATTTGATATGGATGTTTTGTAGTTTGGACAGAAAGATTTATACGATTAAGTTTCGGGTTGAAATGGTTGAGTTTTTTAATGTAATGGTTGAGATTTTTGAGAGAGATTTCTGTAGATATGTCGATTTCTTCTTCTTCTTCACTTGTCTTTCTTTTTAAAATATTGTTTATCACTTTCTCTTCCTCTGAATTTCTTGATATACATTATATCTGATTTTACCGATAATTTGAGTACATTAGACATGAATTTTCTTCATTGATGAGATGTTTGTGGTTCTTCTTAAAATTGTATATTTGTTGCTCATTTATTTCTTGCTCATTTCTCCCCCTCATGAGGATCATGAAAAGGAGCCTCATGGTAATGATGAAGATATGCTTTGTGGAAGCGGAGAGAGGAAAAAGTATGTCTTGATAATACGAGAGCCAAGATTGGATAGTCGTACGGTGCAGTTCGGAATCGAGAACCAGTATCATGTAGTACTCATGAAGTATCCATCTAAAATTGATTTTCCAGAATCTTTGAGAAAAATATTTGAAAAATAGAGAATAACAATGTCAAGAATCACCTGAAGTCATAAACAGATGCAATCTTTACTGAAGAACTTCAGTAAAGAGATCGACGAATTTGACAGACAGGATGATTGAAGACATTGTTATGCAAAGATTTGAGGTTTAAAAGAATTCAATTTGAAGTGGATCAAAGATCAGTGCACAAAAACGATTTTGTGTGTGAGATCATATAAATAATTCAGAATTAAATCTGAACCATATGGAGAAACATTAAAAGAATTTCTCCATTGATAAAGGTGTGTAAAAATTGTTTGAAAAATGGTAAGAACAATCAATCCAAGAAGTTGTTATAAACAGATGCAATCAGTACTAATCGAAATTAGTAAAGAGATCGACGAATTTAACAACAGCTTATGTTGAGTGTTACAAACAGATATTTGAAAATTTTAAAAATTGTGCAAAATCAGAAAAATGATTTGAAAAATTATGTCAGCAATGCAAGAGAAAAAAGTTGGTCATAAACAGATGCAATCTTTACGAATGAGATTAGTAAAGAGATCGACGAATTTGACCAAAATTTATATCCTACATTGTGAACACATCATTGTGAGCACAAAGTATGAGTAAAAACTTTGTGAGGAATATACAGATGTTGAGCATAGAGTGTCAACTCTGTATGAGAAAGTGAGGTCAATAACGCAAGAGAAAAGAGTTTGACATAAACAGATGCAATCTTTACTAATTAGATTAGTAAAGAGATCGACGAATTTGTCAAAAACTTATATCCTACGTAACTAACACATGATTTGAGTAAAAAAAATATAACAGTTAAGATTGAGTTGTGCTAAAGTTGTAGGAACAACGAAACTCAAAGCATTGAATTTTGTAGAAAAATTTGAGTTTCACAGGAATATGAAAAATCAGAATGTGATGTCAATAATGCAAGAGACAAAAAGGTGTCATAAACAGATGCAATCTTTACTAACTAAAGTAGTAAAGAGATCGACGAATTTGACAACAGTTTGTATCCTACATTGGTAACATATGAGTTTAAGTAAAAATTTTGAATATAGTGTGAAGTTGTGCCAACGGTATGACAACAACGAAACTCAAATAGATTTTGAAAGATATTGAGTTTAAGTTTGAAAACAAAACTGAGGAGATGATGTCATCAACGCAAGAGACAAATGTATGTCATATACAGATGCAATCAATACTAATCGAAACTAGTAGAGAGATCGACGAATTTGACAAAAATTTGTATCTTACGTAGACAACATATAAGTGAGGAAAACATTTTTGAACTAAAATAATGAAACTCAATTGAACAAATTTTGAAAATATTGAGATTGAGTTTCTGAAAAATTTGAATAATGAATAAAAATGGGTTAACAAGGAGTATGCTCCCCCTTTACCGATGAAGTTTCATAAAAATGCTCCACCATGACGAATGAATGTCAATTTTCTCCCCCTTAACAATTGAATATTGATTTTCTCCCCCTCAACCAATTAAGAGCTATTTTCTCCCCCTCAACCAATGAAATCATTGAGGAACGGGTTTCAAGCGAATTTACTTGAAAGCCATTACTTTTAAAAACGGGTCATACACTGAATTGTGTAAGAGCCATTCTCCTGCAAAACAAATCAAACAACTTTTGGTACCCATTTTTGTTTGGGTCCGACAATGTTAGTGTGGGAATGAAACCACCGATAAGTTGTATCGATTTGATTTAAAGATTGAGAGTTCCAAGAAAAACTGAAACTTGATGTTTCACTTTCAAATAATTTCCGGGGAATTATTTGAGATGTTGGAGTTTTGGGAACCCATTTAGCTTTTAAGATCGAGGATGTTTTGTAAACATAAACAGGAGATGATTTTGGCACTTGTGTAAAAGTCATTTTAGGTGCCAAGGAAAGTAAATCTTTTCTCGAATATTTCAAAGATTTAGTTTTGGAAAAGATTTTCTTTGAAGGAATAGAATGTTGCAACACGGTTGATGGTGTAGGTTTATCCACTTGAGAATGCTTAAGTCTATAAGAGGAACCTAATTTATTTGGAGTTTTAGGTGCGGAATATCCTCTAATAACTTGTTTAAGAGCATTCATTTTCTTATCAGAGTGTGGCGGGACCGTGGATCTCCTAGGCTTAGGCTTGGTAGAGGATCTGACTTGTGATTTCTGTTTAGGTTTAGAATTTCCTCTATGAACCTCAGTTTGCTTGATTTTATATAAATCACGATATGCCATGACAGGAGAAAACATTCTTGAGTTTTTATATTTATTTGTTGCAGGTAAAGGAGAATCTAAATTCATAGATGCACTAGGCTTCTTAAGTTTCTGAAGATACGATGATTTAGATTCTAATTTTTGAATTTGTGCTTGCAACTTTAGTTTCTCTTTATCATAAGATTTATGTGTTGCATCAATTTTATTTTCTAATTCATGAATTTTTGTTTGTAAAACTGATTTTTCGTTGTCAAACGCCTTATGTGTTTCATCTATTTCAGTTTCCAATTGACAAATTTTCTTTTCAAGAATTAGATTTGGTACATAAATCTTTGGTGTAACCTTTTGTTGAATAACAACATTTCCCTTAATTTCAAATTCTTCTGGTTTTATAATAGGAAAATAATCATCATTTTCAAATTGAGCCTTTTTAGTTTCATATGTTTTATTTAATTCAGTGTAATTGAAACTAATTTGAGCATTCTCCTTTTTAGCTCTGTTGAAGGTCTCAATTTCTTCTTCCTCATCAGTCATCCGAATGAAACGTTGTGAGATTCCATTGAGTAGATATCTTGAATCATATAATGTAGGAGCCATTTTGCACGCGGTCTTAAGGTATTCTGGATTGTCAGCTCCTAGCCCTTCGCGAGAGTTGAAATATTTGAAGTCTTTAGGCTTGTTAAGATGAATGGTTTGATCAGTGTGTCCTCTTTTGACAATCAATTTCTCAAGATGTTTGATATGTGAATTCAATTTAATGGTTTCATGCTTGAATGTGTTTATGATATTTTGTTTGTTTAGCATTTCTTTTGATGAAATGATGTTTTGTTCATGACGATTTTCGGTTAATTCTTTGATTTGTGAATTTAATGATTTAAACTGTTATTCATTTTCATCAAAATCTTGTTGTTTACGTTCCAAACAATTTTTAGTACTTTGATATTCATACCATGTTTTAGCATATTGTTTGTGATTGTGATCATGCCTTGCTGTCAATTCTGATACTTTAGTTTGTAAATCCAGATTCTCTTGTTTCAAAACTTTAGTTTGTTGAATATGATGAACAAGTTGATCACCCAGATGAGCATTTTGTTCATTTTGTTTTTCCAAAATATTTAAACGATCTTTAAGTTGAACATTTAAATCTTTTTCTACTAAAAGTTGTTGGGTTAATAAATCTATTTGAGATATCTGAGTTTGGATAAAACAAGTATCAGAATTAGTGGAAGTATTTGCATTAGAGAGAAGAGAAGTATGTACCTTGTCATCCTTGTTGGCTTCTTCATTAATACGATCAGCAACCTCAGCATTTTCAGAATCTTCATGGTTGAGTTTAAGTCTATGACTTGTGTGACCAAGTTTGGCATTCATTTCCTCTAACTGTTTGCAATGATCTTTAACTTTTTCCCTATCACGAGTAATAATTTTTATAATGGTCGATTGACGATTAATTTCTCTCGATGTAGTAAGTTTGAGATCGTGGAGTTCGTCAGTTAATTCTTGAATTTGTGAAGCTGATGTCTTCAGTTGTTCTTGATATTCATCAAACTTTGCTTCTGTTTGCTTTGACCAACTTCTTTCCCTTTGCAACTCCTTAGATGCCTCACAGTACCATTTGTAGTATTTATCAGAAACTAATTTTTCATTTTCGTATGTTTTTAAATTTGGATCCATTTTAGCTCTTTTGTTTTTAAAAAGAATTTAAATTTCAAAAATGATGTGATAAAATGGTTTGAGTAAAAGTTCTCGTGTTTAAATGAAAAAGATCTTGTGAAAGTTTTCTTTTAAAATTGTATTTAAAAATTTGGTGGCTCACGAATTTTATTTAAAAATATGAAGAAGAGAAAAAAAAATTTAAGCGTATTTTAAAAAAAAAATGATTAAGAAAAGTTTGATGTAAAAAAAAACGTGATTTGGGCTTATAACAAATGAGAGATTTGGGCTTGAAAATCAGTTATGGACCAAAAACTCTTTAGGCCTAGAACTATTTAGGACTGAGAACTATTTTAGGCTAACAAAGCAATCGAAGCAGAGACCCAAAACAACTTCCGAACTATTTCCGTTCAAGATTCTGGAATTGAGTCGAGCAGGCAACTTTTTGGAATTGAGATTGATTCTGGAATCAATTTCCGTTTAAGATTAGAAGACGTTATTAATCAGATCGAATTGACTGAATCTATGCAATAGACGATTTGGCAATCTGAATTTATAGCCGAACTCTTTAAGAAGCCGAAGTCTTTCAAGATCGAAACGAATGGAAGTGTTTTGTTAAATTGTGGAATCTGATCGAATTAGGTTTATCAAAGAATTCAGAATCTGTTTCAAGTGCTGTATTCAAATTAGGTTTATCAAAGATTTGATAGATAGTAATTGTTGAATCGATCGTTGAATTGATTTTAGATCAAGGATTGAAGTTATTTTTGATTATTGAACACTGTGAATTAATTGTTGATTATTGAAATTGATTGTATTCGTGTGGATTGTTTGTTCATGAGGATTTGGTAGTCGAATTTGTGAAGAATTTTTGTCGCCGAACTCTGAAGAATTTTGGTGTGTAGCCGAACTAGGTGATAATGAACTTGGGCCGAACTTGTACAGAAATTGGGCCGAAGATGTAAGGTAGTTCGGGCCGAGCTTCTATTTGGCCGAAGATCAGTAGTGCAGAAATTGGGCCGAAGAAATTGGGCCGAACTTCTTAGTTCGGGTCGAACTTGAGAGTAGGCCGAAGTTGATGGGCCGAACTAGGGTTGTGTCGAACATCTTGTTCAGGCCGAAGTTAATGGGCCGATTAACTACTTCGGGCCGAACTACTGATCGAACTTGTACATCGTTATGAAGCCGAAGTTGTTGACGGAACTTGTACGCATTTTTCCTTCTCCTTTTCGATCAGATTTTTCTTAATAATACACCGATTTGAGTGATACTTTTTGCTAAATGTTCGAAATCCAATTGCTAACACTTTGATCCGATCAATTTCTTCAATCCATAACACAAAAGCTTCGATTCTTCGATTTACAGCAACTTTTTCACTTTTTCTCTAAAATCATCAAATTGAAGATGATTGTTGATGGAATGAATCGAATTTTGATTCTATTATGCTTAGAAACACTGGAGAAACACTAATCCATGATCAAATCTTCGATTTGGACAAAAAATGTACAACATTAAATTTTCAATGACGAACGACTTTTTCTTCAATATTTCTCAGATCTTGATCATTTTAGCTCGAATATGGATCTTCTCATAGAGAGATTTCGCTCTGATACCAATTGAGAGATCGAATGAAGCTAGAATCAAGCTAATCCATTGAGATTTGAGTGAGATTGAAGAATTTGTGTGTGTGTTCTTGGTGTTTTAGTAGGTGTAAATGAGAGAGAACGAGAGCTTTCAAAAATGTATTTCAGTTAATGTGTGGGAAAGCTTACATTGTAAGTCAAACATACATCCTTATATACTCGTACCACTTAACAAGGTAAAGTTAACTAACGGACTTAAAGGTCAAAACTATTACAATAAAGGTCCTAACATTATTACAATAATGGTCCTAACACGTTCTATTCATATCCTCTCAGAGCTCGCGAAGAACGGTACAAATTCACGCTTAATTTGCTTTCTTATTTTAAATTCACGTTTATCCGTACATATTCTTATTTCTTCCAGCTGCCGCATGATTTTCATTTGTGTTTTAGCTATATTTATTGTTGATTTATGATTTCGCATTTGTGAATTTGATTATTTGTTGCATCCGCTTGTTCGAGCTTCGTTAATTTTGTAATTACATGTTAAATTCATATTCTAAGTAAGTAGTTGTGGACGATTATGTTAATTCTGCTGTGAATTTGTGGAAATTTTAATATTTTTATGATTGCAGAGGATATTGTGAATTTAATTGTTGAATCTGGAGCTGTTCCTGCACTAGTACGACATCTTCAAGCGCCACATTCGAAAGAAGCTGCAGAACCAAGGCCGTATGAAGAACACATTTGGGTTTAAAGGTTTCTTTGATGATGATGATGATAGGGGCAATTTGGGGAAATTGACAAAAATATCGTCAGTTAACGGAAGATTTTGGACGGAAGGATAAATTTCCAGAATTTTAAAAACTTAAGGGACAAAAAAAACGACAAAAAAACATTAGGGACAAAAACCCCGAATCGGCCATAGGTCAGGGACAAAAACTGTAATTTACCCTTCATTTTATATATTAAAAAGTTGCAGAATTTTGTATATTTGTTGAAGCATTAGAGAATTTGAATTTATAGACTCTAAAAATGCTTGTATATTGATCTTCCCGGTGGACTGCCATTGGTGACTGGCTATCGAGAATTCTGCAATATAATATGAAAAGGTTATATTGGTCCTGATAAATTACAAAAAAAGTCATGTATAAAAAGGGTTGGTATAAAAAGCACAATCGAAAAATGGGTGGATCGGATGGGTTAGGTAATTGGTTAAAACATGTCACTTTTGTACGGGTCGTGCCAAGGTTGGGTTAACCAAAAACACTTTTTATCCAAAAAATGATTAGAAAAATTACATTGTTACACTTTTGGAGGCTTTCGACCCGTTTAATCTACAACAAATTTGGAGACGGTAATAATAAAAATAGAAAAGATTAAAAAATTTTGGGCATTGATTTTATAATCAGTCCTAAATTATACCATATAGGTAATCATTAGTATTTTATAATAAAGAAATTGATAAACTTTTGGCCATGAACGTAAAAATAATACATAGACTCGTAAGTCGTAACCACCTATGAATTTCAATATCTAGCAATCTTTAGCAATGACATGTTCATATATAAATTTTGTAAAATCTCAATTCTAAATGAACTATAAACCAACATTGGCATCAATTTCGACTATAGCATTAATTTCAATTGATTGGTGGATGTGAGAGTTAAACGGCTTTTTAGGGTTAAAGGATGGTGAATGCTTACGTGGCACATAAGGTGGCAACAATGATGATGTGCTATTATGACATGGCATTGTCTAGGTGGTCAAAAACCTTCTTTTATTATATATAAAGATAAAGATTCTTTTAATAAGCATTTAGGGAATAGGGATATTATAGGTATTACATTAATTTAAGCAAAACGGTTTTCATCCCTCCTCCGATCAACTGCCACCGTTTCATCACACCCCTTGACACATCGTGTCTTTCTTCAACGAATTACCGTATTCTAATGAACATCATCTCCTAACCGACTCTCTCACATACCTTTTAGGTTGTACCCCTTCAATCATCAACTTCCACCGATTCATGCATTATAGATACTCCGATGACCGAATCCAAAGTCATTCAATTGAAAACTACCCCATTTAATCATCTCCTACGCCGTCGCTCTCACCGTAGTGTCGCCTTCATATTCCGGTTGGTATTCCGCTTTGCATCGTAGCAACCATTTATCAACTTTCTAAATCGAAATCACAAGTTTTTTTCATTTAATCATTTTTATACGTTAATTTATTTGATTGATACGAAGAAAAAAAAAATTATGCTTGTAACATCCTAAAACCGGCCTAGTAGTTTTAGGTATATATTGATATTTGATAAATAATTATTTGGCCATATGTGAAATTATTTGGTTAATTATTTAAATGGTGTGATATTTTAACCATGGGGTTAAAATATCTCTTTACTGAAATATTTTATTGTGAATATTATTTTTATATTTTTAGATCCCCTTTTGAATTGTGATTCCGAAAATATCTTCGTTGTTCAAAACAGAGTTCGTTTGGTATTTTAAATTGATTAACTACGAACCAGACACCTCGAAATGTACTATTAAAAGTTGAAAATAGCTTATGGGGCCCATCCCCTTGTTTCTGCCGAATGGAGTATGAAAGAGGTGCAAGTCCCTTTCTAACTTGTCATTCAAAAAGGCTTATCTTCGTTATTTTCTTTTATCTTTTTAAAAGTCAAAACTCCCAAACTCTCTCAAATTGTTCCTGGTTTATACTTGGCGATTCTTGCTCAAACTTGGTGGGTCTAGCTAGATTCTTGTGTTAGAGAAAGCTTAGAGGTGAGTTCTTCCTTCTCTTTTACGTGTTCATGAAGTTCTTAACTTTTGTTGAACTAGAGTTCTATGCTAGTCGATAATTCTTGCTAAATGATATTATAGTTTGTTTTATATGTCAAATGGAACTTGTTAGATGTTTTAATATGGTGAAATCATGTTCTTGGTGTATGATCCATAAATCACCATTGTAGGTGATTTTGGAGGAAAATATGAGTTTTTACTAAAATAGTTAGATCTTGGATTTTTGTAGCTTCTATTGTTAATATGGGTTGAACTAAAATGTTGGAAGCATTAAATGTTAAGATGATTAATTATGACTTGTTTGAATGAAATTGTTAGTTAAAAGGTTGTATGGATTTTAGGTATAAATTATAAACTAGTTATTGGGTTAAATAACTAGTTGGTGTAAAATGTCATTTATGTTTTTTATGACTTTTATTACTAGAAAGGTTAAACTAACATGCTAGAAATGTTATTTAATGATTATGTCAAGTATTGTGAGATTTAATAAAAATACTAGTTATTATTGGTGTTTGGCAAGTTATGGTGTCTTTTGGTGGAAATGGTAGTTTTATATTTAAAATATAAACTAGTAGTTGGAAGTTGTTGATATTAGTCTAGAAATGGAATTTGGTCTTGTTAAAATGACCAGTAAGTTATGAATTGCCCAATGTTATGATTTTAACATTTATAGTTGTGTTTGGAAGTGTTAAGGTAAATATATGGTTTTGACCCGTTTGGGTAAATATGGCGGAAGTTTGACTAGATGTAATTAGTATGGATTTACTTGGTCTATGAATGACAACAACATGATAACTACATAATTTGGTGATTTGTAAGTTGTTGACATGATTGTAGTGGTAGAAAATATTGTTGTTTTAATAATCCGGTTTTGACCCGTTTGGATGTAGAATGTGCATTTTGGGTAGTTGACTTGAATTATGAAAATATAATGTGAATATGACTTGAGTAGTTATTATTGCAAGTATGTGGATGTTATTTGGGTCAAAAGCTAGTTTATAAACTTACTTGACAAATGTTTATAATTTGGTGGAATTATGTACTAATTCGATATTCCTTTGGATTCACAAAAAACGGGAGGACAACTCAGTGATATTAGACTACTGATTTGGTGACAAGGAGAAGGTTACGGTGAGTGGATTTAACCTCCAACTTGTGTTTGGATGCAATTGGTTTGGTATTGCATACTTGGGTGATAATGGCAGCATGTTTTAGAGATCTCTAATCTGGAGATTAGCTTTGCGAGTTTTGGTATCTCGAATTTTAGGATTAGCAATGCGAGTTTCCTCTTTTGCATTGCTAACGCTGAAACTAGCAATGCTAATCCCCACTTTGACGTGAACTTTAATAACTTGCTTGTTTGGTACCTATTTGCTAGTGTTGAGTTAAATAGGTTATGTGCGCATAGTTGAGGAGGCTTGGCTTCATTCGTGGCAACAACTCGGTTAGTGGGCAATCGAGGTATGAGAAGTCAGTGTCCGGGCATAGTGTATCGACTCATTTGGTATTCGGACCTTACCTGTATTCGTTATACGTAAGGGGGTTTACCGGGGAGTTGGGTACAGGCTTTCGGGTACCGTCGTTGGGCCGATGATGGTTTTAGGCTCCTGCAGGACCCCCGAGCTTCTTGAACAAATAGTGATTATGTGGTTATGTTGCTTTTCGATCGTGGAGATTTTTATGCTTGCTTGTTGTGCTTTACACAATTTGTAGATTATATTCATTCACTTAGCTTTGTGCTAATCTCTCCCTCGTTGAATCTTTTCAGGTTGATCGGTGCTTTGGACGGGATGATTGACCAAGCTCAGTTTGATATGTTTTGTAAAATGAGACATTTCGTTAAGTAACACCGTTTAAACAATTATGTTTGTTTTGGGACTAATACCGGACGTAAACTCGTAGCGTAAACTTAACTACTTTTGGAATCGCTTCCGTACTTGCGATATATATATATATATATATATATATATATATATATATATATATATATATATATATATATATAGTGAAGGATTCCATACAGAATCCATATTATATACAGAACCCGTAGAACCCGATCTTAGACCGTTGATTTTAAAATTAATGGTTAAGATTGATTGTGATGTTTTCCTAAATAAATTAAATTACATTTCTAATAAAAAACAAATAAAAAGGGGGTAAAAGTAATTGTTAAAAGAAATAAAAGAAATTCAAAACCGTTACACTCCTTTATATTAGCATTCTCTCTCTCACAAATTAAAACCCTAATGTCTTCATTTTCCCACCCATCTTCTACGAGCTTTTCTTGGCAGACACACCCATTTTTGGTGCACCGCCGGCCGGACTTCATCGCCACCGCCCACTGTGCAGTCGCCGGTATTGATTATCCGGGTTTTCAGGGCCACTCTCAAAGACGATAAACTCTTCAATGGTGTACAGAGAAAGAATGCCTTCGGTATCCCTAAAATCTCGTAATGAATTATGTGTATTTTGTGAAATGCCTTCGGTATCCCTAAAATATCGTAATGAATTATGTGTATTTTGTCGAGAATCTGTTAATCCGATTTGGTGATTTTTGAGTTTATAATTATCGTAGTTGTTGATTATTTGTGTCAAATGAAGATTCCTAGATTTGTGATTGTGGATGATAATATTAATTTTAAATTGAAAATTGTTGCTCTCTGATCCTAAAACTTGTTTATGAGGTTTGAATTGAGATTATATTCGACGATTTGATTTCATTAATAATTGGCAAAGTAAGGAGTTAGACCTTTGCCAAATCATATTTATCTTATTCATTTCTAGGTAAACTGCTAAGCGATGCTTCAATCTGGTTACAATTTATTTTTATTCATATATTTATATATTCAGATATTGTTTAAATGTTTATTTTGTTTTTGTTATTGATTTTATAGGACAAGAGACGAGGTATTATCCAAATTGTCATCATGTTATTCAGTATTAGTTGATATATTTTTATAGTGATTTTAACCAAGTACTATTATAACAATTAGTGTACTCATTCTGTTTAACATTCACTTGTGGGAATGTGCTGGTACATCTATGTATGAAGTAAAGTAATGATACATATATATTATGATACATCTATGTTATTGATGGTATGTATAAAGTAAATGGGTAGAAATTGACACAGTTAAATAGTATTCTTTAAATAAAACTGGGTTAATTCTGGTATCAATCCATTAAATGACATTATGGTATTGAGTTAATTTGTGCATATATGTATTAAGGCTTATTTGCGTACATGTATCTGTTACATATAAGTATTTAGATGAAGAGGTGAACCGAAGGATTTTGACTTTTAAAGTTTATTAGCTTAATTTTGTTGAAAGTGCTTTAATAAGTACTTCACCATATTAATTCTGGACTAATTTTAACTTTGAGTTTGCTGTTTTTAAAATGTATTTTGATTCCAACATTCTAACATGATAATTACATAATTTGCATGTTTTTAATTGGTACATTCATGTCTAAAGTAAAGTAATGATACATCTATTGCCGGTAGATTCAAAGATTAAGGAACCAAATGCAGTTAAAGAAGACAATAACCGAAACAATTGTTGTTGATAAAAAAAATGAATATGGTGTTTTGTACATACGTGTTGTTTTTAAGTTAAATGTTAACGCTCAGATATGTGGGTTTTGTTTTGTACATGCATGTTGAATGTTATTTTGTACTTATATGTAATACATTGTTTTTTATTGTTATCTTAAGCTATTATTGATAGGGATTTTACCGATGCTAAAGGTAGCTTGCTTACCAGAACACTAACCAAAATAGAGAGTGTTTTCAAGAAAGAAAGCTGTGATTTAGAAGAGAAGTGTGGAAATGTGTGTCTACAAATGAGACCCAAGGTCTCTATTTATAGTCAAGAATGAAGGTTTACTCAAAAAATTAAATGCATTCAATGTCATTAAACAAGAAATCAAAACAGCAATTACTGCACAAGTTTCGTAACAACTCAGTCCTTCTGGCCAGTCCAGGAACTCAATGCAGGAACTCAGTATTGGAAGTCAGTCGCAGCAAATCAGTACTAAAAACTTGACCCACACGAGCCCAGGATTTCGGAGTTGCATTCGTGTTCGCAGTTCGCTCGGGTGTACATGAGTTCAAGCCATTTCGGGCCACTCGGTCCAAATTATTTGCACCCCCCTTAGCGCGCGCTTAGGCGTGCGGGTAAAACCCATGTATAGGGATTTAATCTTCGATCAGACTTCCAACCTTATAAACCAACAAATGGTTTGATCTTTTTCCAATATGGGATAGCATCCAACATCCCCACTTCAAGATTTCTTGTTTCAAACACCCTACTTTGAGAGTCGATATCTCATTCACCACAACTCTACTTTGGATATGCTATGTCACACCCCGCCAATAATGAGTTTTACTTCATTTAAAATATTTTGCGGAAGAACGGAGGTGTAACGGTAATGAAAACCTAGCAAAAATTAAGTAAACAAACAACCACGCAATAACGTAATAAAAATAGTTTCACTTTCTAAAAATAGAAAGTGTCCAAAAATAGCAAGTTTCCTAAAATATAAATTGTTTGAAAATGAAATGATTGTTCGTAAACTTAATGTTTTATTCATGGCTCACGACAATCCACTGCTCATATCCTCCAGTCTCACTGTGCACATAATCACCTGAAAAACATAAATATAAAAGGGTCAACAATAATGTTGAGTGAATCCACATGGTTAATGTTTATGGTAAAAGTAAAGTGTTTGCTACCCAAAGTGTTTGTTAAGAAAATAGTTTTATGACTGAAAAAGTAATAGTTCAACACTAATATGATATGAGAAATAAGTATGAAAAGTGAAGTGTAATTGTAGAAGATCTATAATTACTAGTTTTGTTTATGAAAAAGTGTTGAATAAGTTGTTATGTTTGACATCGCACGACTGTTATCCCCAACAGGTAGCTAGTCTATTGAGTTAATATACCAACACCTAAGTCCACAATCAACACTTCAACTCTAGTATGTTATCGTTCTTTTATGGATATACACTCCCGAAAGATGTCTTGGATAACCAAGTAATGATCAAATAATGTTGGGAGGATGAGTGTCAGCCAATAGTATTATCTGCATATCCATGGTCTAGATCCACTAGTTAATGATTGTTGGTAACCTTAGTCCGGTATAGTAATTGTTTGTCATGCCAACGCGATAATGAAAATGTAAATGTTGTACAGTCATAGTAAACAGTAGCATCGTTTATGTTTTCCACCCTAATAGTTTATAAAACAGTAAAAGAGTAAAAAGGGGTCTGTGGACTCACCTGGGCAAAGCTTAGCAACTGATATGACAGAGGACTCCTTCACAGACTCCTAGCTTCCCAAACGATATAACTTTTCTAATTAGACTAAGCTAACCCAGGCGATCTAGTTATGATATATGATATATGATATGCAATTAATGTTATGTTTTATGTTTTGTGACATCGAATGAACTTGGGTCATTGGGCCTTAATGGGCCGAAACGAAATGAAATGAAATGGGCTTCGAAATGAAATGAAATGAAATGGGCTTGAGTTAGGCTTAATGGGCCTAGATGGGCCTAATGGGCTTAATGGGCCACTATGTGGGCCACTTGGGCCTCATGTTGGGCTTAGGTCCGATTAGGTTGGGCCATGGATTGGGCTTGGCCCAATTGGGTTCGGTTTGGGTAGTAGTGGGCCAAAGGTTTGGGCTTTGGTCCAAATGGGCTTGGATACTAATGGGTCGACTAAAGTTTGGCCCCATGGGCTAAGATAGATCGAGTGGGCCAAGTACGGGCCTTAGACCGATAAGATGTTCGGGTTTGGGCCGATCGATTGGGTCAAGAATCCGACCTTGACCCGGTTTTACTTATGGGTCAAAATTAGTCCAATCTAATAGTCAACATTGGTCAAAATAGTCAACAAAAGCCAACTAGGGTTAGGGTTTCGGTTTCTAGGGTTTGTGTTCAGGTGAGGGTCAGCCGAATGGCCAAGACCCTTCGGGTTTTGTGCTAGATCCGGTCTAGGGTTTTAGGAGAATTAATCACAACGAACAAACAGTTGATACAATAAACACATCAAACGAACAAATCAAGCGAAACTCGTTGACATGCATGCATGCATGCACGTCGGGCATCAAATACGAATATGGTGCCGAGACCATATGGCCTTTGGCCATGGTCTCGGGTTGGTGTGACTACCGAAACAAGAAGAAAAACAACAAAAGGAATTCGGGTTTCATACCTTGAGATCGAACAAAAGGAAAATCGAGTAAGGTTTGCGGATTTGCTTGGCTCGAACTCAAAACGGACGAAGGTGGAGATGGTGGTGTGGCTTGCGGTTTCCGAAACAAAGAGAGGCAAAAAGTAGGGTTTAATGGTTTAAATGTGTTTATATAGTAGGGGGATTAGGGTTAGGAAGTAGAGTTGTAGAAGAACTAGGTTTCTTTTGAATCAAGATGGAGATAAGGATCAACAAGTAGATAAACCTCACCCCTTTGAGGGGTTCGGCCGAAATGAGTAGGCCACGAGCAAGGGGAGGCCGGCCACAAGGTGGTCGGTCCATGGTTCGGTGTGTCGGTTTAGAAGTTTGTTTAATTGAGTCACATTTATTAAATTAAATTTGTTTAAGGTGCAATCGATATAAGGTTTTTTTACCGTATATAGATAGATTGGATATGTCGAGATGGAGGTTGATATCCCACCGCCCACATGTTTTTTACGACTTCATAATATGCAAATGTGTGTGTTTCTCACTTTCTCTCATATTGTACTGAAGATGTGTGAAGCCCAATTTAGAAGTCAAAATGAGATATTTAAAAATGTTCTTCTCGTTTTCTCCAGTTGGGCTTTTGTTTTGTTTTTATGGCTTTGGGCTGAGCCTCAAAGCCTCTTGGACTCTTTTTCCGCTTAACATTAAAATATTGAGTTAATTGCAAGAATGGGCCTTGTGGTTTGGTCAAACTGCACGTTTGGTCCCTGTGTTTCATTAAGTGCAGGCGTGGTACTCGTGGTATGCGTTTTTGTGCACTCGTGGTCCCTCCGCCATAACGCTGTTAGCATCCGTCCGTTAGTGAAGACATGTGCCCCTCACATGAGGGCAATATGGTCATTTAATATTTAATAATTAATTTATTCTTTTATATTTTTTAATTCTATTTTAAACTAATTCATTTCAACCACCAATACCCTTCCCCGACTCAGACGAATCTCCAGCCACCGGCCACCGCCTCTGGCCACCATCTCCGGCGAACACCTCTTCCCGGTCACCATCTTCGTCGTTACCGCTCCACCGTGGTCGTCTCTCGCCGGATTAGTACTCAGTCAACAACACCCGTTTACGGTAGATCAAGGGTTTTGAAGATCTGGGTTTTGAAGTGGGTTGAAGATCTGGGTTTCTGTATCTCATCGATGGTGATTTCCGGCGAAAGTCCAATATTTTTAAAACACTTTTTAAATCATATTTTTAAATAAAAATAATACAAAGTCCAATATCCAAAAATACGGTTTAACAAAAACCTTTTAAAAAGATTATTAGAGTTATAAAACACGGTGTTACAAAGATAATATCATAACCATAGGATAACGGGATCTACCTATAAGCTCCTGAGCTAAACATCTATAGGTCACCTCTATCGCGACCTTCTAATCCTTCAATCTCGAACCTGAGTACATAGCCAAAAACAAAGTAGTACGTGAGACAAAATAGTCTCGTGAGATACATGGGTTTTAGACCCGACATTAATATATAAATAATCACACATTAAATATATATATATATATATATATATATATATATATATATATATATATATATATATATATGTATACATACTTTACTTACCTCCGCGGTAATCCTAACACATCAAATCATACATCGGTTACCTCTTTGGTAACCCTATCACATTCATTCATAGCCTATTCGACCCATCAAGTTGATCAGAATGCCTCCAATCCAACGAGATCCCATTTTTGTCCTACTAACCGGAATGCCTCCGATCCAGTAGAACCCCCCATTGTCATCGTGTCCAAGCAAGGAGACCCATCTTATCTTACTAACCAGAATGCCTCCAGTCTAGTAAGATCCAACATCTTGTTGGGTGATCGGAATGCCTCCAATCCATGAGTTTAAAAATACCATGATAACAAGAATGCCTCTGATCTATCACGTACCTATCCTATTTCAATCTACCCATCATAACCATTACATGTGACTTTATGTCACATCTATCCTTAAAGTCATAAGGCCATCTTACAATCTATCCACATACTAATCTTAATTAGTATTCACATAATCAAATCAACTAGTTTAATCATTAGTAATTACATTTATAAAAAGAATATAGTCCTTTTACATCATATCAATAATTAGTTATTAATCACTTTTCATTATCATGATCTCTTTCGAAATCATCAATCATTTTAGACATACTTAGATAGTCTACTATTTACCATTTTCTCATCTTTTCAATCATATCTGTATTAAAATCATTTATTAATAAAGACCCATAGAACATCATATGTATTTTTAGAAACCATTTGCTATGTACCCACTTTTAAAAGTCTCATGTACTCACCTTAGCCAAGCTAACTCCAAATTGTGTCTATTGACACGAATCCTTGCTTTCCAACTTGTGAAATGTCACCAATCTTTAGGTCTTCTTGACCTACCATTAACATCATCATAAAATCTAGTTATTATCCATAACTAGTTACCAATAACTTCACCTTCTTAACCACCAAGTTCATCCAACTTGGTGGAACCCAAAACCCTAGTTCAAGATTTCCATCAACAAAACCCAAATCTAACAAGAACACAAGGTTCTTAAGCTTACAAAGAGTGTTCTACACTCATCATAGTCATCTTCCCCAAAGATAACTTGGTAGGTTACCCAGACCACAATTTCCCCCCAAATAAAGTTCATTAATAGCTAGATAATCATCAAATCCATGTTATGAACACATTTTCCTTGACAATATGTTGTAGATCTAAGTTATATAAACCCACCCATTACAAACCCTCCAACTAGGGTTTGCATACTTCATCATTTTCACCCAAAAACATCATCCATAACTAAAAGGAGTAGAGATTTACCTTATGTTTCAACAATGGAGTGAAAATCTTCAAGATTGAGTGTGAAAATCGGTTCCAATGGCCTCCTTACACTCAAAATCGTATACTCACACTTGGGAGGAGGTTCTAGGGTTTGGAAATGAGAGAAATGACAAAAACCCGAATTTATGTTGTTCCAGCCATCCTCGAGTCGAGATCTCGACGCGAGCCAAATGCGAGGATTCCTGATGCTTGCAAAGTTGCTGTTTTGTTACTCGCGTCCAATCTCGGCGCGAGCCTTCCAGATTTCACCAAATTTGATATTTTCTTATCGAATGCTAACTAGGTTCGACCCGTTTGTGATCCCGATGATCACAACCACTTATAAACACGATCCACATCAGTAAAAGCCCTTTTAAACCGTCACAAACCATCATAACATCTAAATGTTTGCTAAATTGTAATCGTACCTATAATAATTTTCACCGAAATACTTAATATATAATTATTCTTAAATTCGGGTCGTTACAGTTCTCGCCGGAAGTGGGCTGAAGATCTGGGCTGAAGATATGAGATTTCATAGCAGCGCCGGCCCAACGTGTTCTCGATCGTGTTCTCTCTCTCATCTTTTCGGTGACTGTTAGTGGGCTGAAGATCTGAGATTCAATTGCTTAATTGTGTGAAGTCAATTGTTGTGAAGAACCAGCGACAAAACCTATAAGAACCAGGATGAATTTTATCTTTAAGCATTAAACAATGAAAATTAAAAACCTATAAGTAATTAGACTAACAATTGAATTTGATTCTAAGCTGGAGTGAGATGACTGAATTTAAGCAATTGAGTCACATTTTTTATCATGGTGAGAGGGGTTAGTTTTAGTTTGGGGAAGAAGAGTGGGGAGGAAGAAGAAGAAGAAGAGTGGGACCATATGTTAAATGGCCATATTGCCCTCATGTGAGGGGGACATGTCTTCACAAATGGACGTATATTAACAGCGTTAGGGTGGAGGGACTATGAGTGCACAAAAATGCATACCATGGGTACCGTGCTTGCATTTAATGAAACATAAGGACTAAACGTGCAATTTGGCCAAACCACAGAGACCATTCTTGCAATTAACTCGAAAATATTTATTGAAGTTGTAACTTAACATAAATTGAATATGATAAAATGTGATACTCTTTAAGCTAAAAACTCTGTGTTTATATTATTCTTATTTATTTTTAGTTATTAGTGAAGAAATAAATAAATTATTTTAAAAGGAGAGATAACATAGACCATTATTAGTAGGGTTAAAAAATCAATTTGGTTATTGTACGTTGTGAAACAATTCTTAAATAATGATGATAAAGTGGTTTTAATAAAATATATGTCATCCAAATGACCTATGCATGTATATATTTAAAAGTTTGATATCCAATAATTAATATTGGATAGTATAATGCGCTTAATAATAAAAATAAGGAGTAAAATGCCCAAAATGAACTTTTTCAAAAAGTACAAATAACCATTATATATGCGTTAACTCTGTTATATACTTATCTTCCTCTATATATGAGGCCTAAATTTGAGTTCTTTTTGACAACTCACCTGTAATTCTGTAATTGGCTCACCGAGAAACCTTTTCCTCATTGCAATTTCAACCCTAATTCGACGTACGCTTCTCTTCAAGTCCGATGCCTCTCAACCCCTAATATTAGCAATCGAAATCCTATATTCGTATGTTTCAATTTGTGGCTTCTTCCTTCATTTTGACTATCGCTATCCCTAATTGATTGATTCATATGAGTATCGAACACCTATTCTAAAAACGGGACGATCAATATATGTCACACAGGTTGAATTAATCAGTATATCATCAAGTATGCTAATTTCAAACTCGCTGGTTGAATACTCTTTGAATCAACTGTAATTTCTTCTAGACCCCCCGTAATTTAATGCTTATAAAACTTTCAATTTATGCGATGTCTAACATTTGGTGTGTGATAACCGATTGAATCACACACATATGCTTGTATTATTTTACCTTTAATAACGGCTTGGATGCCCAATCTGAGTTTTTCGTAACTTAACGGTATATATTAGCAGAGTGTGGCGTCTCTAATTTGCTACAAAATTGTTGAAGTTGTTGTAATTTGTAAATTCAAGATATTTCTTCATGCATATACAAAATTGGGCAAGTTTTGAGTATACTGTGATACCCGAGCTAATTCGTGTTCAATGGATTGGTACTTATTTTGGGTATTTACAGAACTTCAGGTAGTTCGTGTTCAATGAGTATTCATGTTCAATGGTACTTTTGAACAATTTGATTTTGATTGCGATTTGTTTCTGGGGGTCAGAATGTCAGATACTTCTAGATTAGATTTTGATTGTGTTTTTTATGTTCTAATGCAACTGGATTTTAGTTTGATTACAAGATTTATACCAATTTAAGCTCTATAATTGAATACTTAAAACTTCCTTTACAAATCAAAAACTTCAACCAAAAAAGATGACCGGGATTGTTAATGAAGGTGCAGGAGATGCCATTGCATTGCCAGGTAAATTTCAATTTCAAATTGACGGGCGGCCATAAATTCAAAAAAAGTTAGTAGTTTGTATGGATTGAAACGGGACGGGTTTTACTGGGCTAAACTGTAAATTAATAATTGGTGTGTCAAATACACTTGCAAATAGCTATTTTTTTCGATAATAATCATTTGATGATTTTAAAAGGTTTTTATACTAAAAAGGATACACTTTTGGTAATATTTATCCGTTTGGCCAGTTTCCTTTAGATATTTTTATATTTTAAATTTGACATATTAGAGATAAACATATTTCAATACGCGTGATTACAACTAAATGGATCAAAATTACCATGTGTTTGTTTTGAGAAAATAATTTCTATCATTACTAGGTTTCATTTTGCTTATGCAATGCTTGTCACAAGATCATATGTTTATAAAAGATCAGCCTCTGAAAATTGTTGTAGATGCTTTTACTGGCACAACGGCCGTTGGTTTAGCTATCACAACAAGCATTTATTTAATAGTCTATATGAAAATGCAGATTATTGTTTGGGAATAGTAGTTTATTACTTCTTGGATTAATAGTTTCTTACTTCTATTTTACTCATGTATGTAACACCACTATTCTAAACAAACCATAACATAGTTTTCCATGACTGTTTATCTCTGTCTTCTAACGCAAACTTATGTTTCATGTTATATTTATTTTACGGGTTTGGCTAACTCATGTCCTAAGGGCATGAGATAATAAGCGTTTAATGAACTCAAAATTTCCTTATTACATCTTAGCCAATTCTATTTTTTACATGTATTAAATGCATTTGCAAATAAGAATATTAAATTTAGATCATTGAATGCTTCTTATCATGAGTTAGAATATTATTTCATAGATTTTTCTAATCATATTTTAATAACTTACATAGTTTAATATACCGTTTGTATTGCAGCAATAAGAAACTCCTAAGTCGAAGAAGCTAAATAAGGTCATAAATGAGATCAGAAGACATAGATGCAATTACCTTCTGTACAGATGCATATTTTAAATATTTATGATTAATTTGTCCTTTTTATTGAGCATATTTTTTTGGGGTTTTCTTCTTGCATCTTAAAACTATGCAAGAAAGGAGATTCATCGGGTAATATAATGTTAGAACAAAACACAGATCAACTTGATACTGATGCTGCAGTTAGTACTGATCATACTTAGTACTGATGGGGCAGAATATGTTACTACTGAAGAAGTTGATACTGATGATGCTATAACTTAGTTACTACTGATCATGCAAAGATTGAAGATACTACTGATCTTAGTAGTTACTACTGACGTTGGTTTCTGGACTTACTACTGATCACCAGACTTACTACTGATGTTACACATTTACTACTGGTGATGAGTTTTACTACTGATACGCGTTTTTGAAAAATATCAAGTCCGAGATCTTCGTATAGATAATTATAGAATGTAAATCAATGTATATTTTTATTATTCGATGTAAATCAAGTCCTAGAATAACTAGGGTAAATAGTTTAGCTTCAAGGACTATTATAAATAGTTCCTTACGAATTGTAAACGTACGTGTGTATTGTTAACTTGATAATATACATTGAAGCTTTTTGTGAAACTGTGTTCTTAATACTTTCGCATATTATTTACAGTTCATTGTTCTTAATTACATTGATATAGTGTTGATCCGCTGCAACTTCTATATTCAAATAGATCTAAGGTGTTTATTAACTTGTCTATAGTTAATCGATCCTGACAAGTGGTATCAGAGCTTATTGGTTCTAGATCTACTATTTGTTAAAAACAACAAAAAGTTTTAATTTTTAAACACACACACATTGTTAATCATGTCGGATAACAATGAAAGCACTCAGGCCAACAAAATCCCCATTCTCACTCCCAATAACTTTGGGATGTGGAAGAATCGTATTAAGCAATACATGCTTATTACAGATTACTCTATGTGGGAAGTTGTCCTTGAAGGAAACAAAACTGGTCCTGGTCAAGCAAGCAGCTCTGCAACTGAGGCAGACAAACTTAAATGTGAGAAAGAAAAGAAGGACAAGGGCATCGAACTCAAAACTCTAAGCACTCTATTACTGGCCATTCCTAACGATTATCAACATCTCTTTGTTGAGTATGATGATGCAAAGATACTATGGGAAGCACTGGAGAAGAGATTTGTTGGGACCAAGAGCACTAAGAGGAACATGAAGTCTGTTCTTAAACAAGACTTTGAAAATTTCAAAGGAAAACCCAATCAAACACTCACTCAAGTGTTTGACAGATTCAACAAGCTAATTGGTGAACTTAACCAGGTTGGGGTTAAGATGGATCAAGAAGATGTCAACATGAAGTTCCTAAGATCTCTTAGTGAAGAATGGGCCATGTATACAGTGGTATATAGACAAAGAGATGCTCTAGAAGAAAAAGAGTTGGATGAACTCTACAATGATCTCAGAGTATTTGAAACTGAGGTAAACCAAAAGAACCCTTCTATTTCTTCTAATAATGCTGCATTTGTCTCTAGTACAGGTCAAGGTCAGGAAACATTCACAGGAAAGGCTACAGATTCTGAGGATGCTGCAAGAGAATCCTTCTTCACTAGTCATGTGCATACTGCATTGATTAGTGATGACTTGGAACAATTGAACCCAGATGATCTTGAGGAGATGGATCTTAAATGGCAGATGGCTATGCTGAGCCTAAGGACCAAAAGATTCTTAAAGAGGACAGGTAGGACAAGCCTAAACTTCAACAAAGGTGACAAAGCAGGATTTGACAAAGCTAAAGTCAAATGTTACAACTGTAACAACCTTGGTCACTTTGCAAAAGAATGTCCTCAACCAGACAAAAGATCAAAATCAACTGCTCTTGTTTCACAACAAGGACAAGGTTATGACTGGAGCTTCCAAGCAGAAGAGCATGCTCAAAATCAAGCTCTCATGGCCTTTACTGACCACAAAACTGAGGTAAAACCTAAACCTTGTACTTCTGAATGTGCTAAAATTGTTAAAAACTTAGAAAAAGAAAACAATAAATTAAATGAAGATTTAGCAAAAGCAGTGAGAAGAAATCATGAATTTGATGGTGTGATTACTGATCAAGAACATCATATAAAGGTGTACCAGATGATTGATCAAAGGATAAAAGAAGAATTGCTTCAGGCTGTGGATGAGAAAGAGTTCTATGAAACAAAAAATAAAGAACTAACAAGTAAAATAGAAGAATGTCAGCTTGAAATTGAACAAAATAAATTAACAATTAAAAAGTTTGAAAGAAGCACTAAAATTCTTGATGAATTAACTAATAATCAAACTACAGAAAAGGTTGTTCATGGGGTGGGATATCATGATGTACCACCTCCACATAAATTCATTCCTCCACTGAAAAACAGTTCAGAAAGAATCATTAATGAATTAAAAACTTAAAATCAAACTGAATCTAATACTGAAACATCTGAATCAAATGATTCTTCTGATGATGAGCAATCAATTGAATTTACAATATCTCAAACTGAATCACCAAAATCAATTGATACAAGTTTTCACACAGCTCAAAGTCCAAATGAATCTCCCAAATATAATGCAGAAAATGTACCAAAAATTTTAACAAGGGGGAATGAAAGAAACAAAAAACAACTCTTAGATCAAAGAATACCTGAAGGTGCAAAAAATAAGAAATTAAGATGTGTTATATGCAATAAAATGAACCATTTAGCAAAGGATTGTCACTTCAATCCAATAAACTGCAAAGAGTTAAAAGAATTTAAAATTTTTAAAGACAATGCAAAAACTCAGAAGTTAAAAGATACTACTGGTTCTTCAGTAGTAAATAAAATTAAAAATCCAATTGCTGAAACTCCAAGATTTGGAAGAAGTGCACCAAGGTTTGTGCAAAACAGAAGAGTTGGAAGTCCAAAGAACAGCAATTACTTCAAGAACAATGGAAAATCCACCAAAAATAAACAATATTTTAAATTTTCCAACACCAGTAGAAACTTTAACAACTTGACTACTGGCGTTAACCCTAATTATAATGCTGTATGGTATCAGTACAAGAATACTACTGGTAAAAACTCTAATTTAAAAAATACTACTGCTCCCAAAACAACTTTCAAAAATACTACTGGTGTTAACTCTAAAAACACTACTGGTGATTCTAAACATGGTAAGTACCCAAATACTACTGGTCCATCAGTAGTAAAGTATTCAAAAGCTAAAAATCATGGGTATAAACCAAGATCAGTAGGTAATTCTCACACCAGTAATAACTCCAAAAGGGCAGTAGTAAAACAACACACCAGTACTAAACAAGTATGGGTACCAAAAGTATTTAAAGTTAAATCCCCAAAAGCTTATCTCTCAAAGGATGAACCCAAGACATATAAAGCTTGGGTTCCCAAACTTAACTAATTCTTTACTCTCTTGTGCAGAGCATTCAGATCCCAGAAGAAGCAAGAACATGGCATATTGATAGTGGATGCTCAAGGCACATGACTGGAAATCTGCAAATTCTTAAAGATTTCAAGTCATTTGATGGAGGATATGTGGCATTTGGTGAGAATCCCCAAGGAGGTAAGATTACAGGTAAATGTACTGTTACTAATGGCAAAATTACCTTTGATGATGTATTTTATGTAGCTGAACTAAAATACAATCTTGTCAGTGTGTCTCAAGTTTGTGATAAAAAGGACAAGATTCTTTTCACAGACATTGAGTGCATCATTCTTTCTCCTGATTTTATTTTAGATGAAAAATATGTTGTTTTAAGAACTCCAAGGAGAAACAATGTGTATTGCCTGGATATAGGGGGAGAACTCATTTCTACAAATGAGGTCAACTGTTTTATATCCAAGGCAAACACCACTGAATCAGAACTATGGCATAGAAGGATGTGTCACACAAATTTTAAAAACATGAATAATTTAGTAAAAAGAAATCTGGTCATTGGACTACCTCAAAAATAATTCATGTGTGATCATCACTGTGTTGCATGCCTAAAAGGTAAACAACACAAGACTTCTCTTAAGTCCAAAACTGTGAACTCTATTTCTGTTCCGTTACAGCTCTTACATATGGACCTTTTTGGACCTACAAATGTAATGAGTATTGGAAAGAAACAATATTGTCTTGTTATTACTGATGACTTTTCCAGATATACATGGGTTTTCTTTCTCAGGACAAAGGATGAAACAAGTGAACTCATAAAGAACTTAATTGTCAAACTGGAAAACACATCTGATCAAAAAGTGAAAGCCATAAGATGTGATAATGGCACAGAATTTATAAATGCTAACTTAATTAACTTTTGTGATCTTAAAGGTATTGACAGGCAATACAGCTCACCTAGAACTCCACAACAAAATGGTGTAGCTGAAAGAAGAAATAGAACTATCATAGAAGCAGCAAGGTCAATGCTTGCAGACTCAAAATTACCAATTACTTTTTGGGCTGAAGCTGTTAATACTGCCTGTTATGTTCAGAACAGAGTATTAATAGTGAAGCCACATTTCAAAACACCATATGAACTTTTTAACAAAAGAAAACCCTCTATAAGCTTTTTAAAATCATTTGGTTGTCCTTGTACTATCTTGATTACAAGAGAACAAATTGGTAAGTTTGACTGCAAATCTGATGATGGAATCTTTGTGGGATATTCTACTCAAAGCAAATCATATAGAGTATTCAACAAAAGACTAAGGATAATTGAAGAAAGCATCAATGTATCCTTTAATGAAAATGTACCTAATGAACAAGGAAATGGTCCAGATTGGCTATTTGACATAGATAATCTAACCAAATCCTTTAATTCTAATATGAATTTCAATGCAGGTAATTCAAACTATCACTATCAAAAGGAAGGAACATCATCAGTTAATACTGGTCAAGAGGAAATGAGATACATTGTAGTTAATACTGCTCCAGTAGTTAATACTGATGTCAGTAATAACTCAAGTTCTGGAACCAGTAGTAACTCTGAGAATGAGGACAGTAGTAATTCAAATACTACTGATACCAGTAATAGTACTCAAAATACTACTGGTCCCAACATTAACCTAGATTCTCAAGATACTACTGATACCAGTAACAACAACAACTCTACTGATCTCAATGAAGATAATAGCAGTAGTAACTCTGACCAAGAAGATGATGAACCAAATATCAATGACAATGAAGGATCTCTAGAAGAACAACTACCTGAGACAAATGAGTCCAATCTTGAAAATCAACTAGTGGTTGATAAAACTACAACTACAAGGACTCAAAAGAACCATCCATTAGACCTAGTTCTAAGTGATGTCAACTCACCACTACAAACAAGAAGCAAATTAAACAAAAGCTTAACTGCAAATATGTGTAATATAAGTTTAATTGCTAATGAATGTATGTTTGAATGCTTTCTATCTCAGGATGAACCAAAGAAGATCCAACAAGCAATGAAGGACTCAAACTGGATTGAGGCAATGCAAGAGGAACTCCTTCAATTTAAATTACAAGCTGTTTGGACACTTGTACCTCTACCCAAAGGAAAAAGAGCCATTGGAACAAGATGGATCTTCAGAAACAAGACAGATGAAAGAGGTATAGTGATCAAGAACAAAGCCAGACTTGTAGCCCAAGGATACACTCAAGAAGAAGGAATAGACTATGATGAAGTATATGCTCCTGTTGCTAGAATTGAAGCCATAAGAATATTTCTAGCATATGCTTCATTCAAAAAATTCAAAGTCTATCAAATGGATGTTAAGTGTGCATTCTTATATGGGAAGATTGAAGAAGAGGTCTATGTATGCCAACCTCCAGGCTTTGAAGATCCAAAACATGGTGATTATGTGTTCAAATTGGATAAAGCTCTGTATGGCCTACATCAGGCACCAAGAGCATGGTATGACACATTATCATCATACCTATTGAAGAACAACTTTAAAAGAGGAGCCATTGACAAAACTTTGTTTACAAAGAAAGTCAAAGATGATATACTACTGGTACAAATTTATGTAGATGATATCATCTTTGACTCAACAATTGATTTATTATGCAAAGAATTTGAAGAACTGATGCAAATTAAATTCAAGATGAGCTCTATGGGTCCAATGAACTTCTTCCTTGGACTCCAAGTCAATCAAAGAACAGATGGCATCTTGATAAATCAATCAAAATATGTCAAAGACATCTTGGAAAAGTTTGATTTGAAAGACAGTAAAAGTGCTAGTACACCAATGGAAACACACAAACACCTACATCCTGATGTTGAGGGGGAGGATGTAGATGAACACTTATATAGATCAATGATAGGCTCTTTGATGTACTTAACTGCATCAAGACCTGACATTATGTATAGTGTTTGTGTGTGTGCAAGATATCAAGCAAGACCCAAAGAACTACACTTGCAGGCTGTTAAAAGAATATTCAGATACTTGAAAGGCAAACCATCACTAGGTCTATGGTATCCACATGATTCACCATTTGAACTCATAGCCTACACAGATAGTGACTATGGAGGTGAATGTCAAGACAGAAAGTCCACTACTGGTGGATGTCAATTCTTTGGATCAAGACTGGTGTCATGGCAATGTAAGAAGCAAACAAATGTATCAACATCTACTGCTGAAGCAGAATATGTAGCTGCATCTGCTTGCTGTGCTCAAGTACTATGGATTCAAAACCAGCTTCTAGACTTTGGTATCTCTATCCTTAAAACTCCTATTTTTATTGATAATCAAAGTGCTATTAGTATTGTGAATAATCCAGTAAAACACTCAAAAACTAAACACATTGAAATAAGATTTCATTTTATAAGAGATTGCAATGAAAAGAAATTAATCAAAGTTGTTAAAATTCATACTGATGATCAATTAGCAGATCTTTTTACAAAAGCGTTTGATGTAGGAAGATTCAACTTCTTGGTCAGCAGCATTGGAATGATTTTAATAAATTAGAATCTCTTAAAATCATGTGTAAAGTTTTGTTGTAAAAAGTTTTTTTTAAGTATTTTACTACTGGTAGGTCTGCATTACTGGTATGAAAGTGTATGCACAAAATACTACTGGTAGTTCATTACTACTGGTGTATATTAGGTTTACACAAATACTACTGGTAAGTCAGTACTACTGGTATTCACATATACTACTGGTCTTATGTGTTAATAGTTACTACTGATGTCTATAGTTACTACTGATGTCAAAATCCTTAGTCACTACTGATGTTAGTAGATACTACTGACGTTTTACTACTGATATCTTATTTACTACTGGTCTTTCAGAAACACAATTACCAAACTAACCCCCATGAAAATAACCGTTATGTTATGATTCGAAGGACATTTTAGTAGTTTTGCAGGTTAAATCGAAAGATATAAAAGGCGGTAGACGATTAGTTTAGCATTATCTTCACTTCGATTTGCTAAAACCTCTCGATAAACCCTAGCTTTCGATCAAAAACTAATCTTCAGTCTTAAAACTCTTAAAAAAATTGTCTCTCAAATCACTGCAAAATGGCAACTCTACAATCTCTCAATGTTCCAACCGTTCTCAAATACTCAGAGTTCCACAACATGTGTGCCTTTCTACGCAATCCAGACGGAACAAAGGATTTCCGTCCAATCGTAAATTTTTTAAAAAATTCTTACATACGATTCGCATTAACGGTGAAACCGAAGGCATACCAACAGCACTTGGTGGATTTCTGGACCAATGCTGAAAGAACGGAGGGTGCAACTGTACCAATGATAAAATCAACTGTGGATGGAAAAACGATCACCATCACAGAACAATCTATTCGACAACATCTACAACTACACGATGATTCAGGTATGACTACTCTTCCTAAGGAATTCATTGCTGAAATTTTAAACAAAATGGGATATGAGGGAAGACTAAACATAGTAACTTTTCAAAAAGGTCTTCTCTCCCCACAATGGAAATTTCTTGTCCATACTATTCAGCATTGTATTTCTCCGAAAAGAAGTACTTGGAATGAGTTTAACAAGGCAATAGCATCTGCTGTTGTCTGTCTATGCACAGACCAAGTATTCAATTTTTCTAACATGATTTTTGAAGGTATGTTGGGAAATCTTAACTCTTCAAAATTTTTAATATCCCAGATTTCTCCAACATATCATAAACATTGAATTACAAAACTTGTCAACTCCCAAAAATATTTTTATAATTCCAGAGTTGAACAAGAAAGTTTTCTCAAATATGAGAAAACAATTTAAATTTTCGGGCAAGGAAACCCCTCTGTTTCCTAATATGATCAAAGATCACACACCACTTGGAGAGGGTTCAATCAAAGATACAACCCAAATTGAACCTCAACCCACTCCATCACCCCCAAATACAGCCCAAACACCACCCCACATAGCCACTCAATCGCCCACTAACATAGAAGTCCTGAATGTGTCCCAGGAACTTGAATCAAATCTGCAGAGTGCTACTCTTCACTCTGTGGAAGACCTACCAGACAAAACCCAAAACATATCCACAATTTATAAAAGAAAAAAATTATCTTTAAAGGACACCAGGGGACAAATCGAGTCACACCCCAGGCTCAAAGAGTTGTCCTCCAAGGAGGAGAGAGGACATGAGGAGAGGGCTTTCACTACTGATGCCCCAAAGGTGGGTGCACAGGATAGTGAAAACATCACTAAGACCCAAACCTCGGCAACTTTAAGTGATGACTCTTTTGAGGAATTACTTAAAGGACCCCGGTGCCAAGAAACCACAAGGGGGACATCTCTGCTTCTTCTAGGAAGAAGAGAATGTCTAAAAGACCCAATGAATCACCAAGCAGTGATGAGGGCAGATCTGTGGAATTGATGGAAAGGAATGAAAACCTTAAAACCAATGTACCTGTTAGTGAGCCCGATGATCTTGCTAGATGGAGTGAGGGCAGTATTAAAATCCAACAATTGACGGAAAAAGTGGATTCTCTTGAATCCACAGTACAAAATTGTCTTGAATACTTAACAAACCAAGGAAAAACGATGGCTGCCATGAAAAGGCATGTCAATACCATGAACAAGAGGATGAGGTTCTATGAGCAAAGGCTTCATCAACAAACCAAAATCATCAGAAAATTGAGGAAGAAAATTGATGATAGTGAGGCTCCACCAGTTGAGCTCACTAAGGGGGAGAAGGATAATATCCAATCAATGATTGATGAATCAATTGCAGCAGCAGCATCTTCTCTCCTAAACTTAAAGGAATCAAATGTTGATAAAGGCCCAGAGATGATGGTTACAGAAGAAGAGCCTGTTACTACTGCTACAATGGAAGAACAAGTTGAAAAGGAAATACCAGTAGTAACTCCTACTACTGATATAATAGCAGTAGTAAATCAAGAAGAGGAAGTAAAAGCAGCAAACACTACTGATGCCCTATCAGTAGTAATATCTGAAGATATACCAGCAGTAACTACCTTAGTTACTACTGATGATATTATTGAGCTGCCACCTCTATTAGAACCAAAAGTGATACTTCCACCATCTCCAAAAAGGTCAACAACACAAATGGTGGTGAAAGATATTGATGATGATGTAAATTGGTTAGAAGTTGATGAATGCTCACTACCTCCACATCCGAAAATACTTCCTATATCACAGATACACTACTATGGTCCCAAATTTGTTATTGAATCTGAACCAAATATGAAGAAAGACAATTACATAGGAAAGGGAAAGGAAGTTGCTGATGAAGACCATCCTAACAGAGCACAAGGTCATGAAATGGTCAACAAAATCAACTATGCCAAATCAGCCAAACAGGATAGGTGGAAGGTTAAAAGAGCAAAATACTTAAAGAAGGTTGAAGTATCTCTAGCAAATGAAAACAGAAGATTAGCAGAAAGGGCTAGAATACTAAGACAACCATTCACAGAAATCAAATTGGCAGATATAGCAGATATATCAAAACTGCCACAATTTAAACAAAAGGTCAAAACTAAACAAATTGCTTAAACAAGAAAAGAACTACAAAGAAAAGAACTAGAAAAATTCAGGCAACTTGAATATGAAACATTAGAACTTCTGGAAGCACAAGTACAAGAATGCCAGAACAGTTTGCAGAGAAAAAGAAAGAAATGATCACATTCTTGAAATCAAGAGGTCACAACACAAAGGCCTTTGGAAGAATGAAGTTGATTAACTTAATTGAAAAGTACTGTGTAGAGAAGAAGAAGGATCTTACTGAGCAAGATATTAATGAGAAGTACACTACTAAACTTAAACAGATAGACTCCAAAGAAATGAAAGAAAGAAAAACAATAACTGGAGAATCATCTGGTGTATCTTCTCAAACATCAAAGAAAAGGAAGACAATTTCTACTGAACTTGAACAACCAAATAAGAAATTACAAATGGTTTAAGTTTATGATCTTCCTGTTGCTCCCCTACAAAATAATCCAATCATCAACTGGAGATATATAGATGATATGATTGAGATTATCAGAGAAGATAAGGTCATACAAAGATTCAGAGCTTGGAAACCTTTGGTCATGTCTCTAACCAGAAGTGACATTATAAAGATGTTGATCATTGGTAAACCAAGAATTACTAAGAAGAAATGGAAGAATTCAGCTGCAGGCTATCTTACTGAAATGATTGATGCTGCTTTCTATCCAGAAAATTATTCAGAGAAGTTTACAAATCCAGAGAATGTTCAAGCCTGGAATGTGCTGCCAACTGTCAATATGTACTTCTTTGAATATACAAGTAAGAAATGTGATCTATTCCTTTATGAGAAAGAGTATCCTCATTCTGAGAAAACTCTTTATCAACTTTGGTGCATGAACTTTATTAAACCACATGATGCCGTGATGCTCCAAAACAAATTGAATGAATTTGTTAAAAGAATCAGCAAATATATTATTGCACAAAGAAATAAAAGGAACCAACAGACTTTAGAAGGTGATCAGAAAAGAGCAAAGCTGTTGGAAGATCAGAAAAAGAATAAGTAAAAGGAAACTTGATTGATTAAAAGATAATCAATAAGTTTAGGGGGAGATTGTTAGAACAAAACACAGATCAACTTGATACTGATGCTGCAGTTAGTACTGATCATACTTAGTACTGATGGGGCAGAATATGTTACTACTGATGATGCTATAACTTAGTTACTACTGATCATGCAAAGATTGAAGATACTACTGATCTTAGTAGTTACTACTGACGTTGGTTTCTGGACTTACTACTGATCACCAGACTTACTACTGATGTTACACATTTACTACTGGTGATGAGTTTTACTACTGATACGCGTTTTTGAAGAATATCAAGTCCGAGATCTTCGTATAGATAATTATAGAATGTAAATCAATGTATATTTTTATTATTCGATGTAAATCAAGTCCTAAAATAACTAGGGTAAATAGTTTAGCTTCAAGGACTATTATAAATAGTTCCTTACGAATTGTAAACGTACGTGTGTATTGTTAACTTGATAATATACATTGAAGCTTTTTGTGAAACTGTGTTCTTAATACTTTCGCATATTATTTACAGTTCATTGTTCTTAATTACATTGATATAGTGTTGATCCGCTGCAACTTCTATATTCAAATAGATCTAAGGTGTTTATTAACTTGTCTATAGTTAATCGATCCTGACATATAATCATAAAAAGAATATCATTTTTTTTCTGGCTTTTGCTGCAGTTTTGCTTTTTGAATTAAACTATTTAGTCAGTTTATTTTTCTTGTGTCACGTTTGTCCATTTAAGAAATTTCACATGAAGTTTTACTTTTTTCAATTTCGGGAGTTATATGCCCGGTCGTGATGCACCTTATTTTAACAAGGCAGTTTCCTGTTTTCAATTCTCAGGTGAACTTTCGAGGATAGTCTTATTCGATGTTTGTGCTCGATAACTCATTACTTTTAGCAGGTACTATAATTTCTGGATTTTTTGTTTCATTTCTTAAACTACGCTAACCAATTTCACAATTCAAATATACTTTTGTACGGTAAGTAATGTTTTATTTTACGGTTTATTCATTGATTTCCCTGAAATTGTGGTTCTTGGAATTGAAATTACCATTTTTGGGTTGTGTTTTAGCAAAAAGTGTAGTATGTTTTTTAATGAATACAGGAAGCAATTCATTAACATTAGACAGATTATATGGTTGAGAAAAACAGCTTTAACATATTGCAGTCAAATGTTAAAGACCTGAATCATTTAACATATTGCAGTTGGCCTTTCTGTGTTATGATCAAATGTTAAAGACCCGAGATTTAACACAAAAAGTCCACAGTGTTTGTTTAAGTTTAAAATGTTTTGTTCTGCATACATATTATAAATTCTGGATCTTTAACATTTATTTCAATGTAATTGAAAAACTATTATGTGATTATGCATATGCTTTTGCTCTTCAATTGGCAGGTTATAGAATCCGTGTGTTAGTGCCTAAGATAGCATTCTATTATTATGGGGTGTAGAGTCCACAAAGACGTGCCAACGCTGGGTAATGGACAAAACGCCTAGTAATTGGAACGTGTCAGATTGGGTAATTTGAGTCCGGGTCGAAACGGGTCACGCCGAATCATGCCATTTTAAACAAAAATTTATATTTCTATTTGATATGTTAAAATCAAACTAGAACCCAAATTGACCCGTTTGCGCATAAATGGGTCAAAGTTGTCACCTCTAAACTAACTCACTATTCCAACAAACATACAAAACACTTCACATTAATCTCTTTGTCCATTGCATCTAAGACTCCATAGTATTCAACTATTCATGCTTCTTTTTGTCCATTGATTTCCTTTGAAAAAGGAGATTATATTGGTTTGTATCTATAATTCACACTTCATTAGACTGCCTTTTAGCTCACTAAAAGTTGCATCACCTTTTTCATTTAAGCTAATTGGAAAATATTGTGGCAAAATGGGTGGGTTAAAATGGGTTTGAGTCAACGAAATGTAAGTTTTCCCAAACATGACTTTAAAAGCTATACATATTTAAAAGTTATATTCTGATTAATTTATTTTATCTTATCCATACAGGGGTGGAAAAATGAGCGGGTCAACATAAACTGATTACAAAGGTTTGCTTTAACTTAGTACAATATATTTTTGTCTCTAAATTTCCTATATCAATTAGATCATGTAACAAAGATTGTTTCTCATCATTTCAGTTATGAATTTTTATGTTATTTCAACAATATCACTATTTTGTTATTTTTTTTTATCTCTCTCTCGAAGCATGCCTCCCATTCGGGCAGGCTTTGAAGCTAGTATATGATATATGATAGTTGTAATCTTTGCCTTTTGGAGAAAAAAAAAACGAATACCATCACGTCAAACTTAAAATGACAAGAAAATTTATTAAAAAGCAGATTTCAATAAAAAGAAAAGGTAACATTCTAATACATTTGTTCAATTTAAAAATCGTCGCGACCTTTATCATGTGTAAACTAATCGTTCCCTACACTGATTAAACTAGAGTTACATACTAAATGAATGTAATTTGTATCATCAAAAAGTTCTAAATTGATGGCTATGTAAGTCGCAAAAGTCAATTTGCTTGTATTATGTTGTCATAATATCTCAGAATGTCGACATAGTTTGAAAGAAGACTTATAAGTATTTGTGTGTGTAAGCTTTTCTTTTAGTTTTTAATAGAAGATAACACAAACTAACGTGTGTGATTACGATAGCAAAATAAGGCTCTTTTTTTTTAAACAACTTTCATTAAATACCAAAAAAAACTAGCACACGGCTAGAAAACCAAAACATCTAAACATTACATGGTAAAATTAGTCATTCGGCCCAACTAACTCTAAACTTAGGACGACGATTACAGACCCATAAATACGACACTTCTTTAATAGAATCTATAAGATAATTCCGCCGGGTAAGACCACTATTAAAAGTGATCGCGTTCCTATGACGCCACACGATCCAAACCACCGTAAACACCACTGCTTCAATAATCATCTTCACTTTCGTGTTCATGGAGCTAACATCCAAATTAAATAACGGTTCATCCAAACTATCAACATTTATGTCAACCACTTGTAACCAACGCCCAATAGCCCTCCAAACACTCTGAGTTACTTGACAACTCCATAAAATATGCTCCACATTCTCTATCCCATCTTCACACATAACACACTTTAAGTTTTCGAACATAACACCTCTCATCAATAAGTTAACTTTGGACGGGACTCGGTTTAAATTCACTTTCCACACAAGAATATTAACTTTTCGAGGCACTAACGGGTTCCACCTTGTATGCAAAACCGACGAAGGGAGTAATAAATTGTCAAGCCGCCTTCTCATGCTTTTTACTTCAAAACTCCCTTCATTCCCAATATCCCAAACCCACGTATCCGGCTCATTCGACAACGTCACATTATCTAATAAGCGATTCAAATCCACGATTCGGGATTCTTCTCTCCCCCCTCGAATGTCTCGGACCCAAGCCCATCGGACCTCATTATTGTGGAACCGGTCCGAGACCAAGCAGTTGATATCAACATCAAGTAAGTGAATTCTCGGGAATTCCGTCTCCAAAGTGTTCGGACCTAACCAAATGTCCTTCCAAAATCGAGTATTTCTACCATCACCAACCTTCTTTTTCAAGTGAGACAACAAATCAATACCATTACCTTTAAACTTGCTTAGTATTTATAATATTTGGGCCCAAGGGGTTGATCCTAACCGATGCGAGTTAGTAAGATCCAACGCCCTGTGGTCGCCATAAATCGATTTAATAACCCTTGCCCACAAACTACTAGCATTTGTAACAAACCTCCAAATCCACTTAATTACTAAGGCAACATTAAATGCATATAAACTCCCAATGTCGAGACCCCCATTTTGTTTAGAGGCCAACACCGAGTCCCAATTCACCCGATGTATCTTCTTTGTAACCTCGGTGCCTCCCCAAAAAAACGATGCTCTCAGTCTCTCTAAGTCATTTGCAACACCCTTTGGCATAACAAAAAGAGACATGTAATATATCCCCATACCACCTAGCGCCGTTTTTAAAAGAAGAGACCTCCCACCAACCGAAAGAGTGTTGACTTTCCACCCCGACAACTTTTGTTTAAATTTATCAACTAACGGGTCCCAATTATTTTTTCAAGACATACACGCCCCGACTGGAAGCCCCAAATAAACGAAAGGTAACTTCCCATTACACACGCCAAGTAATGCCGCCATATTTTGCACCTCCTCATCCGTCACACCGACTCCATAAAGATTAGATTTATGCAAATTTAATTTCAGACCTGAAGCCATATGAAAATAGTGCAAAATGATAAGAAGATTTTGCATATTATTCAGAGACCATTCTCCTAAAAAAATCGCATCATCGACATATAAAAAGTGAGAGATAGAACAAGAATTCTCATTTACCTTCACCCCTTTGAACAAATTTTGAGAAATTGCCTCTTCCATAACTACATGAAGACCTTCCATGGTCATGATAAAGAGAAACGGAGATAGCGGGTCGCCCTGCCGAAGGCCTCGTTCGAGTTTAAACTCTTTAGAGGCGTTACCATTCAATATAACAGAAGCTTTTGAAGAATGTAAAATCGCACTAATCCAGTTCCGCCACTTATCCGAAAAGTTCATAAATTCCAACATTCGGTCAAGAAATTCCCAGCTTATCGAGTCATAAGCTTTTTCGAAATCAATTTTAAGCACCATGGCACTCTTCTTTTTCTGTTTGTACCACGAAATTAGCTCGTTCACCATCATTGGGCCATCTAAAATCTGCCGACCCTTAATAAAAGCCGATTGCTCCGGACTAACCACCGAATCCACCACCAAAGCAAGCCGTAACACCAATAATTTTTAAATGATCTTGTATTGCACTCTAATAAGGCTTATAGGCCTATAAACAACACTCTAATTAGGGTTTGTAGTGAATTTAAATCCATTGTAAGTGTTAGGTGTGAGATAACTAATAGGATGTATTAAACTATTAATCATGGCCTATTGAAAAATTATGTGAGGATTTAAAAGTCAATCACTAAACGGATTCAGCGGTATAGATACCCGAAGAGAAGTATGACTAAGGTGATGTTTGATAGGAACAAAATGATTAAGTGCTGAATGATTTAACGGTCTGAATGATTAAGAGGTTTTGTATAAAACTTGTTTTGAATGTGAGAAACTTTTTTATAAGAATTTTGATGCTTAATGATTCAGCATATGTTATAAGGAAGAATGATTCAGCAGCTTTTTGATGTCCCATTCAGCATATACTTCATTCAGAAGCGCTAAACAAACGCGCATTCATCATATACTTCATTCAGATGCGCTAAACAAACGCGCAAAATGCTGAATGATTAAGCATTCAGTGCTGAATGGTCTCATTAAGCTGCAAACAAACAAAACCTAACTTATCATAGCTAAATACCTATAATAACATAAAAACTACGAGGATAAAAATCTTGAACTTTTTATAAAATGCAACAAGTAAAAAACCAAAACTTGTATCTTGCACCATATTTTAAAGTTTAATATTATTGTAATACGAAATTTAATGTAAGAAGATACTAACATGTTTCAATGTCATTAAAAAAAATTAGTGCATCAGTTATAAAACGATTAATGCAATACTTTGAAAATTTTAATTTATCATTTTGTAAAAAAAACTAATAAATCACTATCGAAAATATTTAGGACATATTGAGAAATCTTATGAGCTTACAAATGTAAGTTTAATTAACTCTAGAGTAAATTACACCAATAATCCTTAAAGTATGTATTAAATTTTATCAGTAGTACTTTAGTTTAAAAAATTACACTGATTGTTCTTATTTTTAAAAGATTTTGCACTAATGGTCCTTTTAACTAATTATTGTTAAATTTTATGTTAAATGGAGGGTATTGTTTAGCAAAATCCTTAATTTATATATAAAAATGTGTTATTGATTGGAAATAAATTCTTGTATTAATTTGATCCTCTAGTTTAAAAACCTACGATAAAGAAAACCATAGTTATAGACTTATACAGTAGCTTACTAACAGACCAACATCATTAGATGAATGGAAAGATGTATAGAAAGGTTGACGACATTAGTACAAATTTTAATATAAAAGTAATGACATTGTTGTTTATTATTTATGCATATGTCATGTATTTACTTAGTACAAGATAATACGTATAATTCATTGATACACTATTCTTATATCATTCCTTGTTTTTGACATTTTTTATAATCAAATTAGTAAACACAAGAGTAGTTATAAATAGACATGTCAATAGAGTGGGTTTTGACTAGGGGTGGCAATTCCTGACACGACCCGCGACCCAAGTCCCAACACGAACCCAACACGGAAAAGGTCGGGTTTGGGTCAAAAACATGTCGACCCATCCAACCTGTTTATAAATCAGGGTGGGTTCGGATTGTCTTGTGTAAAAACCGGGTCAACACGCCAACCCGTTTAATATTTAAATATTTTTCAAGAAAATATGTACATAGTAAATATCATAAATAATATAATACACCCCTTAAATTAGTTATCCTACTTAATTATTTCCATTTCTTTTTTACCTTTTAAATTTGAATTTCTCTTTCAAATCTCACGCAATTAAGTTCTGGCATATTTTCCCTATCTAAAAGCTTGTAAATTTAGGAGGTGAAGAATTTCTTATTTTACAGTCTCAATTTTGGCACAATTTCTCTATATTTTCTCAAACTTCTTAAGTTTATGGGTTACATGGGTTGGGTCTGGGTTACCTTGGTTTAAATGAGTCCGGGTTAGGGTTGCTCATTTTAACCCAAAATTTTAACAGTCGGGTTTGGGTTTAGCGCTTCCAACCCGTCAACCCGAACCTGCTAACCCAAACCCAACCCAATTGCAACCCCTAGTTTTGACCCTGATCCGATCCGAACCTGCAAGAATTAAATGGGTTTGGATTATAGTTTGTGTTTTGTTTACCCATTGACGACCCATACCCGTTAACCCTTTTACTAAAAGGGTCGGGTATGGATCAATACCGATCCGATCCGTTTATAACCCGCCCCAAATTTAAATTTATAAAAACTAATTTATATTTTTCATATTTATGGTTTATATAATTGTTCGCTTTAAAAATCAATAGAAATTAAGAGTTAGAAGTGAGAAATCATGGTTTCCATTTTTCAACTTTATTCATCGACTTGTAATGGACTACCAAATTATATATAAAAGATTTTTTTATAATATGACATATGTTAACATCTATTTAATTAGCCAATTTTTCCTTAACTAGTGTAATTTGACATTAATGAACTATTAATTTTTATGTGTTACCACATACGGTTTTGCTAAAACTGGAAAATGAGAAAGATATTCAAATTGACAATCATTATACAAATTAAAATAAAGAATCGTGTACGGTAAATGGGTATGATATCCGCTGATTCGGTCGATAAGGGTATGTGTTCGATTTTTCAAGACCATGCGTATTGCGAGTCTTGTTTTCATCATCATTTGATATTTGTTAAAAGGATTTGAATTAAGGCTGATCCGCTTCAAACTCCCTCCATTACCCGATCCAATTATAAATAATAAGCACCGATATAGTTTCTTTTAAAGTAAAAGTGTCGACACTTTGTAAAATAATAAGCACCGATATAGTTTCTTTTAAAGTAAAAGTGTCGTCACTTTGTATCATTATTTTTTCCTAATTCAAGGCATTGACTTTAGTACAAATTGATTATATATATTGCGTTTTAAACAATTTTGTTTTTTAAATCGATCATTTATTCATCAGAAGCATATGAAATACTCTGAATTAAAATTTGGTTATCTCTTTAATTTTTTCTAAACAGAAATGAAAATTGTATTATTCGTAAGTGCATCCATTCCCGATATCAAAATGGAGACTCGAAAGCTGGTTTTTGTTGCTTTCTTGCTTACAAACCTACTAACGACCCAAGTTTTAGCAGAGTGCACTTGTGAACCAGAAGAAGATGAAGGCAAAAAGAGTGAAGCTCTAAAGTACAAACTGATCGCACTCGCTTCAATTCTCGTAGCCGGTGGTGTCGGTGTTTGTTTACCCTTCGTCGGAAAAATCATTCCGGCACTAAGCCCGGAGAAAGACGGTTTCTTCGTAATAAAGGCATTTGCCGCCGGTGTCATATTGGCTACCGGTTTTATCCATGTGCTCCCCGATGCATTCGAGAGCTTAACTTCTCCATGTCTGAAAGACCATCCATGGGCCGAATTCCCGTTTACGGGTTTTGTTGCGATGGTGGCAACCATTGCTACGCTGTTGTTTGAGACTTCATCTGCGGCTTATCAGCTCCGGTCTCAGGCCAAACCGCCACGAAATCCGGCCAGTGGTACCGGAGATGTGGAGAACAACTCTAGGCATGGTGGTCAAGTGGCGGCTCACACCCATGCAACTCATGGTCATGCTCATGGATCCGTTGATCATGATAATGGTACTTCCAGTTTGTCTCAAGTAGATCGCTATCGGATAGTTTCCAAGGTAAATGAATTCGTTAAGATAATAAACTATATAGTTCTGTTGTCTAATTCTTGTTTATCATTTTTAATTTCCTACTAAACTTAATTTGCATGTGTAGTTTAGCGTAGAAGGCTGCAATATATTAGGGGACTCAAAGTGTGTGCTATCACATTCTATAAGATTATTAATAGAAAAGGATAGTTCGTGGTTAGTAAATTTAGCAAAATTCGTTAAGATTTTAAAAGAGGGTGTTGATTCTTACTAGTAATTTTTTATCAATACATATTAATTTCATATTAAAGAATAATCATACAAAAATCAAAATCCGTGAATAATGAAATTTTGGAATTATACTACTATATGGTTTGTTTATGGAGTGGGTGCCTGAGTCAAATTAACTGCAGATTTGCAATGAGTATGACTTAATTAGGTGTCATATCCTTAAAAAATGGCTAATACATGAGACTATTTATGTACCAAAGGGCCAATAGCTTAGCGGTAGAGATGTTTACCCTCAGTCTTAAGGTTGAGGGGTTCAAGTCCCATAATGGACATAAGTGGATATAGAAGTAGATTAACATTGCCGCTAAAAAAAAGAAAAAAAAGAAAAAGAAACATGAGACTATTTATGTAGTTAACTCTATATTATATTATATATAGTATAATTTTCACGTGAAAACACTAATATCAAAACTTTAGACAGCCAGTTCACCTTAATTCCGTTTTAATGCTTGCACATGGACTAAAAGGATGCAGACTAGAAAGTAGTCCTGCCGCACTTGTAATTCTTTACACTATTGGAAATCTAACTCAAAATTAAACATTAAATTACTCTATATTAAATGTAATTTGGTTTGCTATTGCTGCAGGTGTTGGAATTGGGCATAATTGTACATTCCGTAATAATAGGATTGTCTTTGGGTGCTTCTGAAAGTCCAAAAACCATAAAACCACTCGTTATTGCATTAACGTTCCATCAATTCTTTGAAGGAATAGGACTCGGAGGATGCATCTTTCAGGTATTGATACAAAGCCTAAAAGGTTAATCAGATGATATTGAATGTAATGAGATAATTTGTTTTTAAGGAAACCAAAAGCAAATTATCTTGAGAGAATTTTGTCAATTAGTTTGTACTTGTAAAGAAGAGAAATTAAAAACCAAACTTTGTTGCAGGCGGAATTCAAGTCATTAGTTGTTACGGTGATGGGGGCATTTTTTAGCCTTACAACGCCTGTTGGGATTGTAATTGGGATCATATTAACAAATACATACGAAGAGAATAGTTCTACAGCTCTAATCGTGGAGGGTGTATTAAACTCAGCATCGGCAGGAATCTTGATTTATATGGCGCTTGTTGACCTTCTCTCACCTGACTTTATGAACCCACGAATGCAAAAGAACACCATGCTTCAAATCGGTTCAAACGTTTCTCTTCTTTTAGGAGCTGGTCTCATGTCGCTTCTTGCAAAATGGGCTTGAATTGTTACCTCCATCTTAAAAGAAACTTATATCTATGGCAACTGCTTCTTGGTCAAATCCTAAAAATATAAAACAATTTCACCATACAGTATTTAATACTTCAATAGCTAGCATTCAATGTTTTAAGTGGGTGATGAATTACAAGTGGCCAAAAAGGGTGGGGGGATTAATTTTTGTAATGTGGTTTTTATAAATAAGTAATGTATTGACATAACAAGCTGTCACAAATTATCAAAAGGACATGAATGTTGAAGCTAAATTACATCACAATTGTATGAAGTTTCAACTCATGCACAAGTGAATTAACCGGAATCTCCCCGATTTAAAAAACCCAATTTCCTCCTCAATAATACAAGTATCCACAACAAATAAAAATACCTGTCAGGTAATTGGGGAAGCAGGTTTTTCATTCTGGAATTAGTATTCGACGGTGGTGTACAGTGGAAGGGTGTAGTGGTTACGGTAGAGACAGAATGAAGAGATCCATATTTTGGTTGAGTGAGAATGGATTAAGGATTGATCGGCAATTCCGGCATCGGAGAGGGGGTGTTTGGTATTGGTTTGAGGGGGGTGATGCACTGACCGGCTTCCTGTTTGGTACCGGGTAATACGTTACATTGCCTCCGAAGGGTTAAGAATTCTGTCATGTTGGTGAATCAATGTGCGATGAAATGTGAGGGATTTTGGGATTGGGTTCTGGAACGGAATTGCTCATCTGGTGAAGCGAGTTTAGATAATGGTACATAACCTCCCTCGATTTTTTTACCTTTCCTTTAAGCAAACGTGTCTCAATTACAATGTCAATTTTGAACCATTTAATTAACTTAGGGTTTCAAAATCTAAGAATTCTGTTATTATGGATTCAAATTTCGTTATGGATAAATAAAAGGAGATTAGCTGTTAGTAGATAGCAACCTAGTGTGGTGGCAATGAGCCAATGAAAAGAGAGAATGCAGTGATGGTTGGCGACAATATTTAAGAGAGAGCGGTGTGGTCACAAGAGGGGGTGGGGCGTCGGATGGTCGACGAGATCAGCGAGCGAATGGGACGGTGTCACGTGGACTAGCCGTTGACAACGACTAGTTTTGACCGAAATTTAATTTTTTTTAAATAAAACCTATTATAAATAACCCTTTTAACCATAACCTTTTTTCACACCATCTTCTACACACTTTCTACAATTTCTTACACTTTTACTTTCAAAAACTCACAAAAATGTCTAAACCACATCCCGATTGGATGAACGGTATTCTTGGATGGGGAAGTTCGGGCTCACCCGCGTCCTATCCGTCAACACCTTCGTCCCAACAATCGGTATCGTCCACCCAAAATACCGAAATACCGGCGTCCAATCCGTATGGTACCCAATATGTGATGCCGACATTTTCCCAAGAGCAATATAATCAATTTATGCTTCAACAACAATTTCAAAACCTTCAACAACACCCCCCTCAAGTTTGGTCACAACCACAATCTTCACAACCACAACCTTCACAACCTCAAGACCCTGCGGCCGTTGAAAAGGCGAGAAGAAAGGGGAAAAAGGTTGCAACCAACTTAAGTCGGACGGTCATTCGGTGGGACGCCGCACAAGAAGTGTTATTGGCCGAGTGTTGGGTTAGCGTTTCCGAGGATGCCGAAAAGGGCGCCGACCAATCCGATGAATGTTTTTGGAACAAAATCCTTGTTGAGTTCAACAAGGATGTTGATACGCCGCGTACCAAAGACTAGGGGGTGATTATCGGGCCAAACCGAACCGAACCGAACCAATAGAACCGATAACCAATAACGACGAATTTTTAAAACCGAAACCGAACCGATAACATGTTATCGGTTTCGGTTCGGTTCAGTTTCGGTTCGGTTCGGTTTCGGTTCAGTTATTTTAGGCCAAATGTTCATCCGTTTCCGAAAACCGAACTGAACCGAACCGATAGAACCGATAACCGATAACGATGAATTTTCAAAACCGAAACCGAACCAATAACATGTTATCGGTTTCGATTCGGTTCAGTTTCGGTCGGTTTTCGGTTCGGTTCGTTTTTTTCGGTCCAAATGCTCGCCCCTACCAAAGACATGTTGACGGGGAAGTGGACGACTTTAAACGGTAATTGTCAACATTTCAACGGTATCTACAAACGTTTACAACGTACGAGTCGGCGTCAAAAAAACAATTTAATAACGAAGGTGCATGGGAAGTTTTGAGAAAATGCCCGAAATGGGACGCCCCCGAGCCCATTTCGCTCTCCGATAACGCATAACTTTTCGGGGAAGATACGAGACCACGTCCGGCGGGAAAGTCTCGTAAGGCAAATAAAAGTAGATCGGAAAGTTCATCCGGCACTAACACCGCCGGAAGTGCCGCACCGCCGGACCTTGGCGAGGCTATGATGGCCGAGTTTAGACGGAAAAGTGAAGCCGCTCAATCCGCATTCGAAAGGTCAAAGGCGTGGGATGGTGTTTTCGTGCAGTTGAAAGAATTGAGATTCCTCAGCACTAACACCCACGGGTTGGGGTGTGCGAATAAGGCGAGAATCATCAAGGAAAAAGAGGCTATCTGCGAAAAATACTCCGTCGATGAAAATGAACTTGACGTTGAAGATGACGATGAGTAGTTTTTTTTTTTTTTGTTCTTTTCGGTATTTTTTTCCTTTTTTTGGGTAATTTTTTTATTTTTCGGTAATTTTTTTTTATTTTTTAGGTATTTTAATTTGTATTATGTAATTTTAATTTTAATGAAATATTATGTTTTTTTTTTTTTAAAAAGAAAAAGAAAAAAAAGGGTGGGGCCCAAATGGCTTAAGTGATGGTAGAGAGGGTATTTGCCTATTTGGGGTTTTGAATGTAAAATAGTGATGTGGCGCAGAGTTGGCTTCCGGCCCAATGTGACCACACCCAATGCTCTAAGAGAATGTTAGAGGGGTGGTTACGGACAGTGATTGACGGGTGATCGTTGTTGGCCTTGGTAATCACAAATGATAAAAGGAAGGAATTTTATTTTTTTTACTATAATTGATAAAAAATCTTAGAAACCTTGCAGAAGCAAAATATTTTTCAAAGTACAAGATTATGATAGGAAATGCCATAAATTGTAACCATAAGAATCTACACTTTTCTTCAAACTATCAAAAGCAAAACGCTACTATACACCAAAATATGTAATATATCTTCTATATGGTTCATGGTGTATATAGTGACCAATACGCTACATCGATATAAGGACAACTTTATTATAAATAATAATAATAATAAGTACCACTGCGCGCAGATGGTTCAACTTTTGGTCAACGAAATGGCTAAATTGAAGTGTCTTGATTTCTTGATAATGAGATGTTCAGACACACGCTTTGCGTACTTGTCAAATACCACGTCAATTATGGAATTCCCAAAATGAGAAATCAACAGCGGTTCCATAACAGCTCTCACCACTCTTGCGGTGTTTTCTCCATGGCTTTGGCTAAACTCATTTGAATCAGTCGTATGTGTGTAGTCTGTGTCATGTGAATCCCAGTTGACTTGAAAACAACTCAAGCTATCAATGGAAAATGATCCCTCATTTTGAATAATATCCCTAACTTCATCCTCGCATGGATTATAAAATGGGATATTAAATGAGTTAACATCTGATTCCCGAACTAACCCCTGTAGTATTTGTAATTAAAGCATAAATGGTTAGTAGTTGACTTGAGCAAATTATTATTGGTTGATATATACAAATTAATCTTATATATATGGACCTCTTTGACGATATCGAGAAGTGATAGGGCCAGTAGCTCCCAGTGAATGCAACAATCGTCATTAGTCGGATCAGCAACACTCCGACCCATAATTGTTAGCAGCATTCGTCCACCACATACTATTTCCTCAGAGCGCGCTCGTAAAAACTTTGTGAAATCGCTACAAAATTGCTTATGATATGCTTGGAACACATTTGGAGGACTTGTTTTGGCCATGTATATATGTAATGTGTTGTTTTCAATTCTTTCAGGAACCTGCTATCACATATTGCACTGACTTTAGTTTAACCCAAAAGATTTTTTACTACGTACCGTAGGAGTATGGGTGTCCATCGGGTTATCCGGTGGGTTTTGGCTCTTGTCGGGTCGAGTCGCTCGGGTTTGAGGTAGCCCCAAATGTGGAGGAATAGACACTTTTGTTCCTTGAAGCCCAAAACCGTGTAAAAAGAGGTTGAACTTAAATGCACATAACTTTTTGCTTCGGGACTCCTTTTCAGGCGTTCGATGAGTCAAAAGTTAGCTAGCAACGAGGGCTACATGTTATCAGGGCTACATGCTATTTAACAACCGTGACCAGTTTACGGAACTTTCGGGCCCAAAACACTGTTTTCGTGGCTCATTTGTTTTTTGGCCCGTTTGAAAATCTAGGGGTTATTAATTAATATTTGTTTGAGACTCTGGGAGGTAGTTCTAAATTTTATAAAAAGTACGAATTTTTTCCTCCAAAAATTTGTTTTCTTATATTGAACATGTTTTGATTATCAAATCCACAATACTCTTTAAATCAACATGGTTTTTGAATTAGATTGTTCTGTGTATTTTAAAAATCGACGAGACCAATCCGTGTTCTATTTATTAGTGTATGTCAGGATCGATTAACTATGAAGAAGTTAATAAACACCTTAGATCTAATTGATTATAGAAGTTGCAGCGGATCAACACTATAACAATATATTAAGAACAATGAACTGTAAATAATAAATGAAAATATTAAGAACACAGTTTTCACAAAAAGCTTCAATGTATATTATCAAGTTAACAATACACACGTACGTTTACAATTCGTAAGGAACTATTTATAATAGTCCTTGAAGCTAAAATATTTACCCTAGTTATTCTAGGACTTGATTTACATTCGAATTCTATAGATATACATTGATTTACATGCTATAACTATCTCTACGAAGATCTCGGACTCGATATGTTCCATATAAGCTCATCAGTAGTATTCTGCAATCACCAGTAGTAAATAAGTAACGTCAGTAGTAACTTTGGTGACCAGTAGAAAGTCCAGATCTATCGTCAGTAGTAACTACTATTGATCAGTAGTATCTTCAATAAGCCTTGATCAGTAGTAACTAAGTTATAGTCTTCATCAGTATCAACTTCACCAGTAATAAGTTTCTGCCCCATCAGTACTAAGTATGATCAGTACTAAATGCAGCATCAGTAATAAGTTGATCTGTAATTTACTCCAACAATCTCCCCCTAAACTTATTGATCATCTTTCAATCAACTAAGTTTCTCTTGTTCTTCTTGTTCTTTCTTTCTTTTCTCTAAAGTTCTTTTATTTTGTTGAAGTCTTTGCTCAATGATGTATTTGCTGTTTCTCTTTGTGAAATAATTCAATTTGTTCTGGAACATAACAGCATCATACGGCTTCATCATTGTGTTTGTGAATATCTGATACATAGTCTTCTCAGAATGAGGATATTCTTTTTCATACAAATATAGCTCACAGACTTTGCCAGATTTTTCAAAGAAGTACATTTGAGCAGTTGGAATCACATTCCAAGCATAAACATTTCCTGGATTAGTAAATTGTTCTGGATAGTTGTCTGGATAGACAGCAGCATCAATCATCTTTGTTAAGTATCCAGCACCAGAATATTTCCATGATTTCTTTGTCATTCTTGGTTTTCCAATGATCAGAAGTTTAATGACATCACTTCTTGAACAGGACATGATCAATGGTAACCATCCTGTAAATCTTTGTACTACTTTATCTTCCCTTATAATTTCTATGACATTATTAGGCATAACACTCCAATTGATGATTGGATTGTTCTGCAAGGGAGCAACAGGCACTTCAAGTGGTATCAGAGCATATTGGTTCAAGATCTACTATTTGTTAAGAACAACAAAAAGTTTTAATCTTTAAAACACACACATTATTAATCATGACTGATAATAATGAAAGCACTCAGGCCAACAAAATCCCTATACTCACTCCCAATAACTTTTGGATGTGGAAGAATCGTATTAAGCAATACATGCTTATTACAGATTATTCTATGTGGGAAGTTGTCCTTGAAGGAAACAAAACTGGTCCTGGTCAAGCAAGCAGCTCTGCAACTGAAGCAGACAAACTTAAATGTGAGAAGGAGAAGAAAGATAAGGGAATCGAACTTAAAACTCTAAGCACTCTCCTACTGGCCATTCCTAACGACTATCAACATCTCTTCGTTGAGTATGATGATGCAAAGGTGCTATGGGAAGCACTGGAGAAGAGATTCGTTGGGACTAAGAGCACCAAGAGGAATATGAAGTCTGTTCTCAAACAAGACTTTGAAAACTTCAAAGGAAAGACCAATGAAACACTCACTCAAGTGTTTGACAGATTCAACAAGCTAATTGGTGAACTTAACCAAGTTGGGGTTAAGATGGATCGAGAAGATGTCAACATGAAGTTCCTAAGGTCTCTTAGTGAAGAATGGGCCATGTATACAGTGGTATATAGACAGAGAGATGCATTAGAAGAAAAGGAGTTGGATGAACTCTACAATGATCTCAGAGTATTTGAAACTGAGGTAAATCAAAAGAACCCTTCTATTTCTTCTAATAATGCTGCATTTGTATCCAGTACAGGTCTAGGTCAAGAAACCTCCATAGGAAAGGCTGCAGATTGTGAAGATGCTGCAAGAGAATCCTTCTTCACCAGTCATGTGCATACTGCACTGATTAGTGATGATCTGGAATAATTGAATCCATATGATCTTGAGGAGATGGATCTTAAATGGCAGATGACTATGCTGAGCCTATGAACCAAAAGATTCTTAAAAAGAACTGGTAGGACAAGCCTCAACTACAACAAAGGTGACAAAGCTGGATTTGACAAAACAAAAGTCAAATGTTACAACTGTAGCAATCTTGGTCACTTTGCAAAAGAATGTCCCCAACCAGATAAAAGATCAAAATCAACTGCTCTTGTTTCACAACAAGGACAAGGCTATGACTGGAGCTTCCAAGCAGAAGAGCATGCTCAAAATCAAGCTCTTATGGCCTTTACTGACAGCAAATCTGAGGTAAAACCTAAACCTTGTACTTCTGAATGTATTAAAATTGTTAAAAATCTAGAAAAAGAAAACACTAAATTAAATGAAGATTTAGCAAAAGCAGTAAGAAGAAACCATGAGTTTGATGGTGTAATTGCTGATCAAGAACATCAGATAAAAGTGTACAAGATGATTGATCAAAGGATAAAGGAAGAATTGCTTCAAGCTGTAGATGAGAAAGAGTTTTATGAATTAAAAAATAAAGAATTAACAAGTAAATTAGAAGAATGTCAGCTTGAAATTGAACAAAATAAATTAACAATTAAAAAGTTTGAAAGAAGCACTAAAATTCTTGATGAATTAACTAATAATCAAACTACAGAAAAGGTTGTTCATGGGGTGGGATATCATGCTGTACCACCTCCATATAAATGCATTCCTCCACTTAAAAACAGTTCAGAAAGAATCATTAATGAATTAAAAACTGAAAATCAAACTGAATCACATAATGAAACATCTGAATCAAATGATTCTTCTGATGCTGATCAATCAACTGAATCTCCAAAATCAATTGATACAAGTTTTCACCCAGCAGAAAGTGAAGAAGATTCTCCTAAATATAATGCAGAAAATGTACCAAAAATTTTAAAAAGGGGAAATGAAAGAAATAAAATTCAACTCTTAGATCAAAGAATACCTGAAGGTGCAAAAAGTAAGAAATTAAGATGTGTTATTTGCAACAAAATGAATCATTTAGCAAAGGATTGTCACTTCAATCCAATAAATTGTAAAGAATTCAAAGAATTTAAAACTTTCAAAGAAAAAGCAAAAACACAAAAATTAAAAGATACTACTGGTCCTTCAGTAGTAAATAATAATAAAATTCCAATTGCTGAGACACCAAGATTTAGAAAAACTGCATCAAGATTTGTTCAAAACAGAAGAGTTGGAAGCCCAAAGAACAGCAATTACTTCAAGAACAATGGAAAACCAAATCAAAATAAACAATATTTTAAATTTTCAAACACCAGTAAAAACAGTAACAAATTTACTACTGGTGTTAACCCTAATTATAATGATGTATGGTACCAGTACAAAAACACTACTGATAAAAACCCTAACTACAAATATACTACTGCTCCTAAACCAACTTTAAAATATACTAATGGTGTCAATCCTAAAAACACTACTGGTCATTCTAAACATGGTAAGTACCCAAATACTACTGGTCCATCAGTAGTAAGGTATTCAAAAGCTAAACATCATGGGTATAAACCAAGATCAGTAGAAAATTCAAACACCAGTAACATTTTTAAAAGGACAGTAGTAAAAATAAACAACAGTAGTAAACAGGTATGGGCACCAAAAACATTTAAAGTTAAATCCCCAAACTCTTACTTCTCAAAGGATGAACCCAAGACATATAAAGCTTGGGTTCCCAAACTTAACTAATCCTTTACTCTCTTATGCAGAGCATTCAGATCCCAGAAGAAGGAAGAACATGGCATATTGATAGTGGATGCTCAAGGCACATGACTGGAAATCTGCAAATTCTTAAAGATTTCAAGTTATTTGATGGAGGATATGTGGCCTTTGGTGAGAACCCAAAGGGAGGTAAGATTACAGGTAAATGTACTGTTACTAATGGCAAAATTACCTTTGATGATGTATTTTATGTAGCTGAACTAAAATACAATCTAGTCAGTGTGTCTCAAGTTTGTGATAAAGAACAAGATTCTTTTCACAGACATTGAATGCATCATTCTTTCTCCTGACTTCATTTTAGATGAAAAATATGTTGTTTTAAGAACTCCAAGGAGAAACAATGTGTATTGCCTGGATATAAGGGGAGAACTCATTTCTTCAAATGAGGTCAACTGTTTTATATCCAAGGCAAACACCACTGAATCAGAACTATGGCATAGAAGGATGTGTCACACTAATTTCAAAAACATGAACAATTTAGTAAAAAGAAATCTGGTCATTGGACTACCTCAAAAACAATTCATGTGTGATCATCATTGTGTTGCATGCCTAAAAGGTAAACAACACAAGACTTCTCATAAGTCCAAAACTGTAAACTCTATTTCTGTTCCTTTACAACTCTTACATATGGACCTTTTTGGACCTACAAATATAATGAGTATTGGAAAGAAACAATATTGTCTTGTTATTAATGATGACTTTTCCAGATATACATGGGTTTTGTTTCTCAGGACAAAGGATGAAATAAGTGAACTCATAAAGAACTTAATTGTCAAACTGGAGAACTCATCTGATCAAAAAGTTAAAGCCATAAGATGTGATAATGGCACAGAATTTAAAAATGCTAATTTAATTAACTTTTATGATCTTAAAGGAATTGACAGGCAATACAGCTCACCTAGAACTCCTCAACAAAATGGTGTAGCTGAAAGAAGAAATAGAACCATCATTGAAGCAGCAAGATCAATGCTAGCAGACTCAAAATTACCAATTACTTTTTGGGCAGAAGCTGTTAATACTGCCTGTTATGTTCAGAACAGAGTATTAATAGTGAAGCCACGTTTTAAAACACCTTATGAACTTTTTAATAAAAGAAAACCTTCTATAAGCTTTTTAAAATCATTCGGTTGTCCTTGTACTATTCTGATTATAAGAGAACAAATTGGTAAATTTGACTGCAAAGCTGATGATGGAATCTTTGTAGGATACTCTACTCAAAGCAAATCATACAGAGTATTCAACAAAAGATTAAGGATAATTGAAGAAAGCATCAATGTATCCTTTAATGAAAATGTTCCTAATGAACAAGGAAATGGTCCAGATTGGCTATTTAACATAGACAATCTAACCAAATCCTTTAATTCTAATATAGATTTAAATGCAGGTGATTCAATTTGTCGCAATCAAAAGGAAGGAACATCAACCGTTAATACTGGTCAAGAAATAATGAGATACATAGTAGTTGATACTGCTCCCACAGTTAATACTGAGGACAGTAATAACTCAATTTCTGGAATCAGTAGTAACTCTGAGAATGAGGACAGTAGTAATTCAAATACTACTGATACCAGTAATAGTACTCAAAATACTACTGGTCCTATTAATAACCTAAATTCTCAAGATACTACTGATACCAGTAACAACAACAACACTACTGATCTCAATGGAGATAACAGCAGTAGTAATTCTGACCAAAGTGATGATGAGCCAAATATCAATGACAATGAAGGATCACTAGAGGAGCAATTACCTGAGACAAATGAGTCCAACCTTGAGAATCAACTAGTAGTTGACAGAGCTACAACTACAAGGACTCAGAAAAACCATCCATTAGACCTTGTTCTAAGTGATGTTAACTCACCACTTCAAACAAGAAGCAAATTAAATAAAAGCTTAACTGCAAACATGTGTAACATAAGTTTAATTGCTAATGAATGTATGTTTGAATGCTTTTTGTCTCAGGATGAACCAAAGAAGATCCAACAAGCAATGAAGGACTCAAACTGGATTGAGGCAATGCAAGAAGAACTCCTTCAATTCAAGTTACAAGCTGTTTGGACACTTGTACCTCTACCCAAAGGAAAAAGAGCCATTGGAACAAGATGGATCTTTAGAAACAAGAAAGATGAAAGAGGAATAGTGATCAAGAACAAAGCCAGACTTGTAGCCCAAGGATACACTCAAGAAGAAGGAATAGACTATGATGAAGTATATGCTCCTGTTGCTAGAATTGAAGCTATAAGAATATTTCTAGCATATGCTTCATTCAAAAAGTTCAAAGTCTATCAAATGGATGTGAAGAGTGCATTCCTATATGGGAAGATTGAAGAAGAGGTCTATGTTTGCCAACCTCCAGGTTTTGAAGATCCAAAATATGGTGATTATGTGTTTAAATTGGATAAAGCTCTATATGGCCTACATCAGGCACCAAGAGCATGGTATGATACATTATCATCATATCTATTGAAGAATAATTTTAAAAGAGGAGCCATTGACAAAACTTTGTTTACAAAGAAAGTCAAAGATGATATACTACTGGTACAAATCTATGTAGATGATATCATCTTTGGTTCAACAAATGATGTATTATGCAAAGAATTTGAAGAACTGATGCAGATTAAATTCAAGATGAGCTCTATGGGTCCAATGAACTTCTTCCTTGGACTCCAAGTCAGTCAAAGAACAGATGGTATTTTGATAAATCAATCAAAATATGTCAAAGACATCTTGGAGAAATTTGATTTGAAAGACTGCAAGAGTGCAAACACACCAATGGAAACACACAAACCTACATCCTGATGTTGAGGGGGAGGATGTAGATGAACACCTATATAGATCAATGATAGGATCTTTGATGTACTTAACTGCATCAAGACCTGACATTATGTACAGTGTTTGTGTGTGTGCAAGATATCAAGCAAGACCTAAAGAATTACACTTGCAGGCTGTCAAAAGAATATTCAGATACTTGAAAGGCAAACCATCACTAGGTCTATGGTATCCACATGATTCACCCTTTGAACTCATAGCCTACACAGATAGTGACTATGGAGGTGAATGTCAAGATAGAAAGTCCACTACTGGTGGATGTCAATTCTTTGGATCAAGACTGGTGTCATGGCAATGTAAGAAGCAAACAAATGTATCAACATCAACTGCTGAAGCAGAGTATGTAGCTGCATCTGCTTGCTGTGCTCAAGTACTCTGGATTCAAAACCAGCTTCTAGACTTTGGTATCTCTATCCTTAAAACTCCTATTTATATTGATAATCAAAGTGCTATTAGTATTGTGAACAATCCAGTAAAACACTCTAAAACTAAACACATTGAAATAAGATTTCATTTTTTAAGAGATTGCAATGAAAAGAAATTAATCAAAGTAGTTAAAATTCATACTGATGATCAATTAGCAGATCTTTTTACAAAAGCATTTGATGTAGGAAGATTCAACTTTTTGGTTAGCAGTATTGGAATGATTTTAATAAATTAATTTCTCAAATCATGTCTAAAGTCTTTGTTGTAAAAAGTTATTTATTTAAGTGTTTTACTACTGGTAGGTCTGCATTACTAGTATGTAGATGTGTGCACAAAATACTACTGGTAGTTCACTACTACTGGTGTGTATTAGGTTTACACAAATACTACTGGTAAGTCAATACTACTGGTGTTCACATATACTACTGGTCTTACAAATTAGGGCAGTAGTGAAATGCATTAGTTACTACTGATGTCTATAGTTACCACTGATGTCTAAATCCTTAGTTACTACTGACGTTCCTAGATACTACTGACGTTTTATTACTGGCATCTAATTTACTACTGGTCTTTCAGAATCAAAAGTACCAAACTAACCCTGTGAAAATAACCGTTATGTTATGATTTGAAGGGCAATTTAGTCGTTTTGCAGGTTAAATCGAAATATATAAAAGGCGGCAGTCGATTAGTTTAGCATTATCTTCACTTCGATTTGCTAAATCCTCTCGATAAACCCTAGCTTACGATCAAAAACCCTAAGTCAGTAACAAAATTCTTACATCTTTCTTTCAAAATCAACAACAATGGCAACTCTACAATCTCTCAACGTTCAAACCGATCTTAAATACTCAGAGTTCCATAATATGTGTGCCTTTCTACGAAATCCAGACGGAACAAAGGATTTCCGTCCAATCGTAAATTTCTTGAAGAATTCTTATATCAAGTTCGCTTTAACTGTTAAACCAAAGGCATATCAACAGCACTTGGTAGATTTTTGGACCAATGCAGAAAGAACGGAAGGTACAACTGTACCAATGATAAAATCATCGGTGGATGGAAAGACAATCACAGTCACAGAGCAATCTATTCGACACCATCTCCAACTACACGATGATGCAGGTTTGTTTACACTCCCTAAGGAAATCATTGCTGAAACTTTAAATAAAATGGGATATGAGGGAAGACTTGATATAGTAACTTTTCAAAAGGGTCTTCTCTCCCCACAATGGAAATTTTTAGTACATACTATTCAGCACTTTATTTCTCCAAAACGAAGTACTTGGAATGAGTTTAATAAGGCAATAGCCTCTGCTGTTGTCTGTTTATGCACAGACCAAGTATTTAATTTTTCATACATGATTTTTGAAGGTATGTTGGGAAATCTTAGTTCCACAAAGTTTTTAATGTATCCCAGATTTCTCCAACATATCATAAACATTGAATTGCAAAACTTGTCAACTCCCAAAAACATTTTTATCATTCCAGAGTTGAACAAGAAAGTTTTCTCTAATATGAGAAAACAATTTAAATTTTCGGGCAAGGAAACCCCTCTGTTTCCTAATATGATCAAAGATCAAACACTTATTGGAGAGGGTTCAATAAAGATACAACCCAAATTGAACCTCAACCCACTCCATCACCCCCAAATACAACCCAAACACCACCCCAAATAGTCACTCAATCACCCCAACTAGAAGTTCTGAATGTGTCCCAGGAACTTGAAATAAATCTGCAGAGTGCTACTCTTCACTCTGTGGAAGACCTACCAAACAAAACCCAAAATATATCCACAATCTATAAAAGAAAGAAAACATCTTTAAAGGACACCAGGGGACAAATCGAGTCACACCCCAGACTCAAAGAGTTGTCCTCCAAGGAGGAGAGAGGACATGAGGCGAGGGCTTTCACTACTGATGCCCCAAAGGTGGGTGCACAGGACAGTGAAAACATCACTAAGACCCAGACCTCGGCAACTTTAAGTGATGACTCTTTTGAGGAATTACTTAAAGGACCCCGGTGCCAAGAAACCACAAGGGGGGGCATCTCTGCTTCTTCTAGGAAGAAGAGAATGTCTAAAAGACCCAATGAATCACCAAGAAGTGATGAGGGCAGATCTGAGGAATTGATGGAAAGGATGGAAAACCTTCAAACCAATGTACCAAGAAGTGATGAGCCCGATGATCTTGCTAGATGGAGTGAGGGCAGTATTAAAACAAAACAATTGACGGATAAAGTGGATTCTCTTGAATCCACTGTACAAGATTGTCTCAAGTATCTAACAAATCAGGGAAAAACCATTGCAGTTATGAAAAGACACATGAACACCATCAACAAAAGGATGAGATTTTATGAACACAGGCTTCATCAACAAACTAAAATGATCAGAAGATTGAAAAAGAAGGTAGATGATAGTGAGGCTCCTCCAGTTGAGCTCACTAAGGGGGAGAAGGATAACATTCAAACGATGATTGATGAATCAATTGCAGCAGCAGCATCCTCTCTCCTAAATTTAAAAGAAACAACTGTTGATGAAGGCCAAGAAAAGATGGTTGTTGATGATGAACCAATAACTACTGCTCCCATGGAAGAACAAATAGAAAAAGAAGTATCAGTAGTAACTCCTACTACTGATATCATAGCAGTAGTAAATGAAGAAGAGGAAATAAAAGCAACAAATACTACTGATGCACTATCAGTAGTAACTCCTGAAATCACACCAGTAGTAACTACATTGGTTACTACTGAAGAGGAAAAACTGCGACTTCCTGAACTAATTGAAAGAGAAAGATTTGAAATCATCACCAAACCACCTACACCTGATCAACCACTTATCATACCTGACATTGATGATAATGTGAATTGGTTTGAGGTTGATGAGTGCTCACTTCCTCCACATCCAAAAATACTTCAACAACATGAGTTTATGTTATTTTCTCCTTCAATAATAATAAGTGGTGTGCCTGATATGAAATATATTCCATCTCCACCTGCAGCTCATATTAGAAAGGGTAAAGATATTTATGATGAAGACTACCCAAACAGAGCACTAGGTCATTACATGGTAAACAAGATTAATCATGTCAGATCAGAAAAGCAATCAAGGTGGAGAATAAAACATAGGAAATTTTTAGAGAAAGTGGAGATGTATCAAGAATTTGAGGAAAATAAAAGGAAGGTTCAAAGTGCAATTCCTGTTCAAATACCTGCTCAAATTAAAGACATTCAGATAGAAGCTCAAGAAGCAGAATTCAAGAGGTTTAGAAAAGTTGAAGAAGAACATATACAATGTCTTGAAGAATTAGTTTCTGAATGCAAAAGAACAAAAAGTGAGCTAACTGATGATGTATTTGAACAGAAGACAAATATGATAGATTATTTGAAAACAAAAGGGCATAATGCTAAATCCTTTGGCAGAATGAAGATGATGACTATAATTGAAAAATATTGTGCTGCCAAGAAGAAGGATTTGGCTGAACAAGAAGAAAAAGAAACAAAGAAATCTAAAGCCCTAGTCCCAATCAGTCCAACATTAATCAAAGCTGGTAGTACATCAACTACTGGTTCCACATCAACTCCCCAATCAAAGAAGAGAAAGGCTGCTACTCAAGAACAGAGTACTCAAAAGAAGTCAAAATTACAAATCATTCCTGTTCTTGAAGTGCCTGTTGCTCCCTTGCAGAACAATCCAATCATCAATTGGAGGGTTATGCCTAATAATGTCATAGAAATTATAAGGGAAGATAAAGTAGTACAAAGATTTACTGGATGGTTATCATTGATCATGTCCTGTTCAAGAAGTGATGTCATTAAACTTCTGATCATTGGAAAACAAAGAATGACAAAGAAATCATGGAAAGATTCTGGTGCTGGACACTTAACAAAGATGATTGATGCTGCTTTCTATCCAGACAACTATCCAGAACAATTTACTAATCCAGGAAATGTTTATGCTTGGAATGTGATTCCAACTGCTCAAATGTACTTCTTTGAAAAATCTGGCAAAGTCTGTGAGCTATATTTGTATGAAAAAGAATATCCTCATTCTGAGAAGACTATGTATCAGATATTCACAAACACAATGATGAAGCCGTATGATGCTGTTATGTTCCAGAACAAATTGAATTATTTCGCAAAGAGAAACAGCAAATACATCATTGAGCAAAGACTTCAACAAAATAAAAGAACTTTAGAGAAAAGAAAGAAAGAACAAGAAGAACAAGACAAACTTAGTTGATTGAAAGATGATCAATAAGTTTAGGGGGAGATTGTTGGAGTAAATTACAGATCAACTTATTACTGATGCAGCAGTTAGTACTGATCATACTTAGTACTGATGGGGCAGAAACTTATTACTGGTGAAGTTGATACTGATGAAGACTATAACTTAGTTACTACTGATCAAGGCTTATTGAAGATACTACTGATCAATAGTAGTTACTACTGACGATAGATCTGGACTTACTACTGGTCACCAAAGTTACTACTGACGTTACTTATTTACTAATGGTGATTGCAGAATACTACTGATGAGCTTATATGGAACATATCGAGTCCGAGATCTTCGTAGAGATAGTTATAGCATGTAAATCAATGTATATCTATAGAATTCGAATGTAAATCAAGTCCTAGAATAACTAGGGTAAATAGTTTAGCTTCAAGGACTATTATAAATAGTTCCTTACGAATTGTAAACGTACGTGTGTATTGTTAACTTGATAATATACATTGAAGCTTTTTGTGAAACTGTGTTCTTAATATTTTCGTTTATTATTTACAGTTCATCGTTCTTAATATATTGTTATAGTGTTGATCCGCTGCAACTTCTATAATCAATTAGATCTAAGGTGTTTATTAACTTCTTCATAGTTAATCGATCCTGACAAGAGTAACATCGAATAAGCTAATTTCCCCATTTACTACTGATCAGTAGTGTTTTTGGTGGAGCAGTAGTAAATAGCAAACCAGTAGTAAGCTTGAATTTTGGAAGTAACCACATTTGATACTGATCAGTAGTATCCAGTTGTTACTGATCCTAAGATTTTGACATACTGATCAGTATTATTTCTTCAAAGTGTTTTCCAATTGCTTCTAGAATCTTCTTGAGTCTACTTTGCATTTGTTTTGTTGTGATCAAAGTGATCAGTAGTAAAACTTGAAAATTTTGATCAGTAGTAAAATCGAATATTGGATAGATCAGTAGTATTGTTTTACTACTGCCATGCACCCTTCTTCTTTCGCCCCCTTTTTTTCTTATTCGTGATTTCGTTTCCCAAATTAATGAAACTTTTCACATGTTGATTTTGACTTTAGTTTAATACTTTGGATAAGTCAAATAATCAAAGTTTTGATTGTGATTTTGAAGACCGGAAGTTCACGATTTTTTTATTATTTTTTTATTTTTTTATTTTTTTTTTCACGAAGAACACTAACTAATGTATTATGCATTACTAACCTTTGATCCATTGTGAGAAATCAGCATTAACCTCGGGTTTAACCAAAAAACCGTATCTTCAAGTAATTATTGATAGATCCTTGTTTCATTCCAGATCTGGAGCCACCTTGCTCTGATACCAATTGTCGAGATCGATTAACTATGAAGAAGTTAATAAACACCTTAGATCTAATTGATTATAGAAGTTGCAGCGGATCAACACTATAACAATATATTAAGAACAATGAACTGTAAATAATAAACGAAAATATTAAGAACCCAGTTTCACAAAAAGCTTCAATGTATATTATCAAGTTAACAATACACACGTACGTTTACAATTCGTAAGGAACTATTTATAATAGTCCTTGAAGCTAAACTATTTACCCTAGTTATTCTAGGACTTGATTTACATTCGAATGCTATAGATATACATTGATTTACATGCTATAACTATCTCTACGAAGATCTCGGACTCGATATGTTCCATATAAGCTCATCAGTAGTATTCTGCAATCACCAGTAGTAAATAAGTAATGTCAACTCCCAAAAACAGTTTAGCTTTTGTGATCTTAAAACTTCCGTTCTCTGATACCACTTGTCAGGATCGATTAACTATGAAGAAGTTAATAAACACCTTAGATCTAATTGATTATAGAAGTTGCAGCGGATCAACACTATAGCAATATATTAAGAACAATGAACTGTAAATAATAAACGAAAATATTAAGAACACAGTTTCACAAAAAACTTCAATGTATATTATCAAGTTAACAATACACACGTACGTTTACAATTCGTAAGGAACTATTTATAATAGTCCTTGAGGCTAAACTATTTACCCTAGTTATTCTAGGACTTGATTTACATTCGAATTCTATAGATATACATTGATTTACATGCTATAACTATCTCTACGAAGATCTCGGACTCGATATGTTCCATATAAGCTCATCAGTAGTATTCTGCAATCACCATTAGTAAATAAGTAACGTCAGTAGTAACTTTGGTGACCAGTAGTAAGTCCAGATCTATCGTCAGTAGTAACTACTATTGATCAGTAGTATCTTCAATAAGCCTTGATCAGTAGTAACTAAGTTATAGTCTTCATCAGTATCAACTTCACCAGTAATAAGTTTCTGCCCCATCAGTACTAAGTATGATCAGTACTAACTTCAGCATCAGTAATAAGTTGATCTGTAATTTACTCCAACAATCTCCCCCTAAACTTATTGATCATCTTTCAATCAACTAAGTTTGTCTTGTTCTTCTTGTTCTTTCTTTCTTTTCTCTAAAGTTCTTTTATTTTGTTGAAGTCTTTGCTCAATGATGTATTTGCTGTTTCTCTTTGTGAAATAATTCAATTTGTTCTGGAACATAACAGCATCATACGGCTTCATCATTGTGTTTGTGAATATATGATACATAGTCTTCTCAGAATGAGGATATTCTTTTTCATACAAATATAGCTCACAGACTTTGCCAGATTTTTCAAAGAAGTACATTTGAGCAGTTGGAATCACATTCCAAGCATAAACATTTCCTGGATTAGTAAATTGTTCTGGATAGTTGCCTGGATAGACAGCAGCATCAATCATCTTTGTTAAGTATCTAGCACCAAAATCTTTCCATGATTTCTTTGTCATTCTTGGTTTTCCAATGATCAGAAGTTTAATGACATCACTTCTTGAACAGGACATGATCAATGGTAACCATCCAGTAAATCTTTGTACTACTTTATCTTCCCTTATAATTTCTATGACATTATTAGGCATAACCCTCCAATTGATGATTGGATTGTTCTGCAAGGGAGCAACAGGCACTTCAAGAACAGGAATGATTTGTAATTTTGACTTCTTTTGAGTACTCTGTTCTTGAGTAGCAGCCTTTCTCTTCTTTGATTGGGGAGTTGATGTGGAACTAGTAGTTGATGTACTACCAGCTTTGATTAATGTTGGACTGATTGGGACTAGGGCTTTAGATTTCTTTGTTTCTTTTTCTTCTTGTTCAGCCAAATCCTTCTTCTTGGCAGCACAGTATTTTTCAATTATAGTCATCATCTTCATTCTGCCAAATGATTTAGCATTATGCCCTTTTGTTTTCAAATAATCTATCATATTTGTCTTCTGTTCAAATACATCATCAGTTAGCTCACTTTTTGTTCTTTTGCATTCAGAAACTAATTCTTCAAGACATTGTATATGTTCTTCTTCAACTTTTCTGAACCTCTTGAATTCTGCTTCTTGAGCTTCTATCTGAATGTCTTTAATTTGAGCGGGTATTTGAACAGGAATTGCACTTTGAACCTTCCTTTTATTTTCCTCAAGTGCTTGATACATCTCCACTTTCTCTAAAAATTTCCTATGTTTTATTCTCCACCTTGATTGCTTTTCTGATCTGACATGATTAATCTTGTTTACCATGTAATGACCTAGTGCTCTGTTTGGGTAGTCTTCATCATAAATATCTTTACCCTTTCTAATATGAGCTGCAGGTGGAGATGGAATATATTTCATATCAGGCACACCACTTATTATTATTGAAGGAGAAAATAACATAAACTCATGTTGTTGAAGTATTTTTGGATGTGGAGGAAGTGAGCACTCATCAACCTCAAACCAATTCACATTATCATCAATGTCAGGTATGATAAGTGGTTGATCAGGTGTAGGTGGTTTGGTGATGATTTCAAATCTTTCTCTTTCAATTAGTTTAGGAAGTTGCAGTTTTTCCTCTTCAGTAGTAACCAATGTAGTTACTACTGGTGTGATTTCAGGAGTAACTACTGATAGTGCATCAGTAGTATTTGTTGCTTTTATTTCCTCTTCTTCATTTACTACTGCTATGATATCAGTAGTAGGAGTTACTACTGATACTTCTTTTTCTCTTTGTTCTTCCATGGGAGCAGTAGTTATTGGTTCATCATCAACAACCATCTTTTCTTGGCCTTCATCAACAGTTGTTTCTTTTAAATTTAGGAGAGAGGATGCTGCTGCTGCAATTGATTCATCAATCATCGTTTGAATGTTATCCTTCTCCCCCTTAGTGAGCTCAACTGGAGGAGCCTCACTATCATCTACCTTCTTTTTCAATCTTCTGATAATTTTAGTTTGTTGATGAAGCCTGTGTTCATAAAATCTCATCCTTTCGTTGATGGTGTTCATGTGTCTTTTCATAACTGCAATGGTTTTTCCCTGATTTGTTAGATACTTGAGACAATCTTGTACAGTGGATTCAAGAGAATCCACTTTATCCGTCAATTGTTTTGTTTTAATACTGCCCTCACTCCATCTAGCAAGATCATCGGGCTCATCACTTCTTGGTACATTGGTTTGAAGGTTTTCCATCCTTTCCATCAATTCCTCAGATCTGCCCTCATCACTTCTTGGTGATTCATTGGGTCTTTTAGACATTCTCTTCTTCCTAGAAGAAGCAGAGATGCCCCCCCTTGTGGTTTCTTGGCACCGGGGTCCTTTAAGTAATTCCTCAAAAGAGTCATCACTTAAAGTTGCCAAGGTCTGGGTCTTAGTGATGTTTTCACTGTCCTGTGCACCCACCTTTGGGGCATCAGTAGTGAAAGCCCTCGCCTCATGTCCTCTCTCCTCCTTGGAGGACAACTCTTTGAGTCTGGGGTGTGACTCGATTTGTCCCCTGGTGTCCTTTAAAGATGTTTTCTTTCTTTTATAGATTGTGGATATATTTTGGGTTTTGTTTGGTAGGTCTTCCACAGAGTGAAGAGTAGCACTCTGCAGATTTATTTCAAGTTCCTGGAACACATTCAGGACTTCTAGTTGGGGTGATTGAGTGACTATTTGGGGTGGTGTTTGGGCTGTATTTGGGGGTGATGGAGTGGGTTGAGGTTCAATTTGGGTTGTATCTATTATTGAACCCTCTCCAATAAGTGTTTGATCTTTGATCATATTAGGAAACAGAGGGTTTCCTTGCCCGAAAATTTAAATTGTTTTCTCATATTAGAGAAAACTTTCTTGTTCAACTCTGGAATGATAAAAATGTTTTTGGGAGTTGACAAGTTTTGCAATTCAATGTTTATGATATGTTGGAGAAATCTGGGATACATTAAAAACTTTGTGAAACTAAGATTTCCCAACATACCTTCAAAAATCATGTATGAAAAATTAAATACTTGGTCTGTGCATAAACAGACAACAGCAGAGGATATTGCCTTATTAAACTCATTCCAAGTACTTCGTTTTGGAGAAATACAGTGCTGAATAGTATGTACTAAAAATTTCCATTGTGGGGAGAGAAGACCCTTTTGAAAAGTTACTATATCAAGTCTTCCCTCATATCCCATTTTATTTAAAGTTTCAGCAATGAATTCCTTAGGGAGTGTAAACATACCTGCATCATCGTGTAGTTGGAGATGGTGTCGAATAGATTGCTCTGTGACTGTGATTGTCTTTCCATCCACCGATGATTTTATCATTGGTACAGTTGCACCTTCCGTTCTTTCTGCATTGGTCCAAAAATCTACCAAGTGCTGTTGATATGCCTTTGGTTTAACAGTTAAAGCGAACTTGATATAAGAATTCTTCAAGAAATTTACGATTGGACAGAAATCCTTTGTTCCGTCTGGATTTCGTAGAAAGGCACACATATTATGGAACTCTGAGTATTTAAGATCGGTTTGAACATTGAAAGATTGTAGAGTTGCCATTGTTGTTGATTTTGAAAGAAAGATGTAAGAATTTTGTTACTGACTTAGGGTTTTTGATCGTAAACTAGGGTTTATCGAGAGGATTTAGCAAATCGAAGTGAAGATAATGCTAAACTAATCGACTGCCGCCTTTTATATCTTTCGATTTAACCTGCAAAATGACTAAATTGCCCTTCGAATCATAACATAACGGTTATTTTCACAGGGTTAGTTTGGTACTTTTGATTCTGAAAGACCAGTAGTAAATTAGATGCCAGTAATAAAACGTCAGTAGTATCTAAGAACGTCAGTAGTAACTAAGGATTTAGACATCAGTGGTAACTATAGACATCAGTAGTAACTAATGCATTTCATTACTGCCCTAATTTGTAAGACCAGTAGTATATGTGAACACCAGTAGTACTGACTTACCAGTAGTATTTGTGTAAACCTAATACACACCAGTAGTAGTGAACTACCAGTAGTATTTTGTGCACACATCTACATACTAGTAATGCAGACCTACCAGTAGTAAAACACTTAAATAAATAACTTTTTACAACAAAGATGTTAAGGCAAAAAGCCTTACCCCTTTGGATCTTAAGATAACAAAACAACCTAGACTAGCTTTGATTAATATGTAGAATAATATAGCTAAGTTTAGGTCTGATACTGAGTGATCAGTATTAGAACTCAGTATCAGTACTCAGTATCAAATAGTGATACTGAGTAGAAGGACTGAGTGATACTCAGTATAGTAACGGACTAAGATCAAATCCATTGATCTTAGTCATTTTCCTTGCTTAGTCCTTCGGTTACTCCTTTGCTCATTATGTAAGATCTCTATAACATTATAAATAGAGATCATCTTGCAAAGGAGTACTCACCAATTTACTTTACACATTCACATCTTTTGTAATTGATCAGTGGTCTTGTTATTCCGCAACAAGCCACACTTAGTGGATTTATACATTGACCATATTCTTGTGTTATCACTTTAATATTTCTCTAAGTATAATATTCTATCAATTAACATTATAAACCAGGGTTGTTGTGACGTAACAACTGGTATCAGAGCAGGCTAAATAATCTTCTATTTAGTCGATCTATAACCCTGGCAGCCATTTCCTACATCTATCCCTCCAACACTCAAAAATCCAAAATGTCTACAATTATTGCACCAGTTATGTCTGGAAAGGGAGTACCCATCTTTGATGGAAAAGACTTCCATCAATGGAAGCTCAAAGCTCAGTGGTATCTTGAATCTATTCATCATGAGATGCTCACTGTGCTAAATGATGGTCCCATCATTCCACAAACTGTGGAACCGGTTGCTGCTACTGATGATGCTCCTGAGGGCATAAGATCTGTACCTAAACTAAAGCACAACTGGACTGACACTGACCGTCAGTTGTATGCTTTAGACTCCAGAGCTAAAGGAGTGATTGGTAATGCTGTTACAAAAGAGATACTTAATGCAATTATGAAATTGCCAACAGCAAAGGCTATGTGGGATAGCCTATCAGTCACTTATGAAGGTACATCAAAGGTGAAGTTGCAAAGAAAAAGCAACATGAGAAGGAAATATGAAAATTTCTTTTCAACTCCAAATGAAGACATCACCACTCTCTATAACAGGTTCAATACTGTTATCCATGATTTAATCAGTGTAGGCATTGTGAAAGAGGAAGGAGAGCTTGTTCAAAAGTTTCTGGATAGCCTTCCTCAACAATTTCTTGACATGACAAACTCTGTCAATGCTGCTAACAACATTGAGTCATACACTCTTCAAACTTTGTATGGTTTAATGCTGAATCATGAGAAGAATAATGCTGCAAGACTGATCAACTGGAAGAAAACTGACAAGTCTTCCACTGGTATGGCTCTAGTTGTGCAACAGGCTTATACTGTGACTGAGCCAGAAGAACCAGAAGTTGATCTTGCTGATGCTGAGGCAGAAGAGCTTGAAACTCAAATGGCTCTCATGTCTATGAAGCTGGATCAGTTGAAGAAGAAGAGGCTTGGTGTTAGCTCTTCTAATACTGACCCTAGATCAGGTCTGTGCTATAGGTGTGGAAAGCCTGGACATATTGCTGCAAATTGTCATACTAAGTCTTCTGAGACTGACCAAAATGACAAGATTGCATACCGAGCAAAAAGATATAGAGACAAATATGTCAAGCTGAAGAATTGGAGCAAGGGAAAGAGGGCCGAAGGAAATGGAGCACCTCATCAAGCACTTTACTCAGAAGCCTGGATGGATGAAGAGTTAAGTGATGATGAAGAGGAGATTGAAAATAAAGCCTTTATGGCTTTCACTGAAGATGATTTGAAGAGTTCCTTTGAAAAGGATATCAAAGAGGCTGAGAGGATGAGTGTTCATACTGATTGGGATTCCACTCAGTTGTACAAGGTAAGTTCCTTTCAAACTTATTCAGTGAATGAAAAAACCAAGATTTTTGAGTATATGCTTGTTGATCTTAAAACTTCTGTACAAAAAGAAAAAGCTTTAAAATTAACAATTAAAGAACTTGAAAGGGTAAATAATGAAAACTTGGATAAACTAGCAAAATATAAAGATTTAGAACTAAATTTTTCAGATTTAAAAGACATTAACCAAAGATTAGCTGATAAAGCTCATTTACACAAACTTGAAAAAGAGAAATTTGAAAAACAATGTAAATCTTGGGGAAATGCTTCAATAAAATTAAATAAATGTTTAAATGAACAATTTCCAGAAAATGTGAGGGCTGCACTTGGTGTTGATCCTCAATTTAAAAGCAGGAACAATTTTGCTGATTTATTTGAAGAGTTTTCTACTATGAACCCTATTAATTTTGTAAAAGCTAAAACTTTATGTGAAGTTGGATGTCAAACTGAGTCAGATGATGAAGAAAATGAAATTTTAGAAAAACCTATTGGTCCTTCCATCTGCTCAAAGTGCTATACTGAGCTACAAGAACTCAGTATTGAATTTCAAATAACAGAAATTTCTGATACCGAGCTACCAATAGCTCAGTATGACACTTCTGCTGTTCCACCTTTTGAATTATTATTTAATACAACAACTTTTGAATTATATAATGATAATAAAACAACTTCTATCTCACATGTTTCATAAAATACAGAAGTTGCAGGAACAGAAACATCAAATACTGAGACATCTAAAGTACCTGTTAAAGTTGTTCCTTCAAAACATGATAAACAAAAGACAACTTCAACTAGGTCTTTGGTTGGCAAAGACAAGAAGTCTACCACTAATAAAATTAGAAAGACTTCTCTGCCAAATAAAAATAAACAACCAGATCATCCATCTCCTAAACCAGTTAAAAACAATATTAATACATCTATTAGAAATAACAAAATTAATGTTTTAAAAACACTTGGTGATCAGGTCAAATCTTTAAGTAAACAATTTGCAAAACTCGTTCATACTGACCTACCAAAAGTGAAACATTTTTCTAAAATACCATATGAAAATATGTTTAGAAATAGACCTAGGAAATGTTATAGATGTCATCATACTGGTCATAAGGGAGATGAATGCTGGACTGATCTCTTAAGTCCTAGGTACTCAGTACCAAAGAAAAGGAGAGAAACTAAGTCAGTATCACCAAAGAAAACTTCTAAAGTTACCCCTGAAGTGATACCGACCTCTTCACATAAAGAGATCAAGTCAAATTGTGTTTATCCCACCAAAGGTCCCATTCAAAAATGGGTTCCTAAAAGGAACTAATTCTTATTTTGTGTCTTGTGCAGGGTGACAGAAAGTGGTACTTAGATAGTGGCTGCTCAAGACACATGACAGGCAGTATGGAATACCTTCTTAATTATACTCCAGAGAAGGGTCCTTCTGTCAAGTTTGGAGATGACTCAGTGGGAAAGACAAGAGGTTATGGTGTGATCAAGGCAGGCAACATAACTTTTAAAAGAGTTGCCTATGTAGAGGGTCTTAAACACAATCTGCTCAGTATTAGCCAGATGTGTGATGATGACAATGAAGCTCGATTCAGAAAGGTTGCAGGAATCATCTACAATGATAAAGGGCAGCCTGTACTCATTGCTAGAAGAGAAAAAGACGTATATGTGGTCAACCTATCTGAAATAGACCCAACTATTCGAGTATGCCTGCTTTCTAAAGTCAAGCCAGAATTGCATTGGCTATGGCACAAGAAACTCTCTCACATCAACTTTAGAAATATCAACGAGCTCAGTATGAAGAAACTGGTGAGAGGGTTGCCCACTATTACTTATTCAAAAGATAAGTTATGCTCAGCATGTGAAATGGGCAAGCAGAAGAAGAGTTCATTCAAGTCCAAAGTCAATCATTCCATTAATGAACCTCTTACTATGATACATATGGATCTTTTTGGCCCCATCAGCACACCATCTTTGGCCAAAAAGATCTATACTCTAGTCTTAGTTGATGAATTCTCAAGATATACTTGGGTCATCTTCCTCAAGACTAAGTCAGATGCAACAACAGAAATCATTGCCTTTATAAAAAGAGAGGAACTTCAAAAAGGCAACAAGGTCAAGCAACTTAGAAGTGACCATGGTACTGAGTTTAAGAACTCAGTATTAGCAGATTTCTGTGAAGAAAAAGGAATCATTCAAAACTTCTCTGCAGCCTACACACCCCAACAAAATGGTGTTGTAGAAAGAAAGAACAGAACACTGATTGAAGCTGCAAGAACTTTATTATGCCATGCTGGACTGGCACTGAGTTTCTGGGCTGAAGCTGTAAACTGTGCAAATTTCACTCAGAATAGAGCCACTATAGTCCAAAGACATCTGAAGACTCCATATGAGTTATACAATGGCAAGATTCCTAATGTGGAATATTTCCACATCTTTGGGAGTAAATGTTTTGTACTCAGTACAAAACAAAATCTCAATAAATTTGCTCCCAAAGCAAATGAAGGTGTGTTCATGGGCTACTCTCCACACTCCAAAGCTTTCAGAGTGTATATCATCTCAACCAAGATGATTGTAGAATCCATTCATGTCACATTCGATGAAGATCAGAATGAGCATTCTACCTCAGCAAGTGAAGACATAAGTGGCATAGATATTCTATGCAATCCAGAACACTCCATTGCTGAACAGCCTAAGTTTCATCCACACTTTATTCCTAATAAGTTTAATGAACCTGATCAAGTTCAAACTCAGTATCACTCAAATGCGTCTAATACTGAGGTTCCCATAACAGAGGACCTTCATACTGAGTTTCCAACCAATGATCTGAACCACTCTATTTATGAAGAAGGTGAAACATCCAACACTTCACAAGAATCCACATCAATTCTGCAAAATGAAGATGAACAGCAACCAGTACTGTCTAATACTGATCAGAATTCCACTCAGTATCAGACAGACAACACGTCAAATCAACAAGATATTGTTGATCCTATTTTAAATGCTCCCTTAGGAAACAATTTAAGGGAACACAGAGACCATCCACACTCAAACATTATTGGTCCTATTGGAGAAGGTGTCCAAACAAGAAGAAAATTAGAATTTCCAACCCAAGCAACTGCAAACTTTTGTTTTTTCTCAAGTTTTCTATCTACCATTGAACCAAAGAAAGCTGATGAAGCTTTATTAGATGAAGATTGGGTAGAGGCTATGCAAGAAGAGCTCACAGAGTTTGAAAGAAACAAAGTTTGGAACTTAGTACCACCTCCTTCTGGCAAAACTATTATTGGTACTAAGTGGGTGTTCAGAAACAAGATGGACAAGGATGGTGTTGTCATCAGAAACAAAGCAAGGTTAGTTGCTCAAGGTTACAGGCAAGAAGAAGGCATTGACTATGATGAAACTTTTGCACCAGTTGCAAGAATTGAAGCTATTAGGTTGTATCTTGCATATGCAACCTTTAAGAATTTCAAAGTTTATCAGATGGATGTCAAAAGTGCTTTTCTAAATGGAAAACTACAAGAAGAAGTTTATGTTAAACAACCTCCAGGTTTTGTTGATCCCAAATTTCCTCATTATGTTTTCAAGCTTGATAAAGCTCTATATGGGCTCAAACAAGCTCCAAGAGCCTGGTATGACACCTTGTCTGAGTATCTTATTGAAAATAAGTTTACAAGAGGTAAAATTGATAAAACATTATTTTCAAAAAGGAAAGGTTCTGACATCTTACTCATTCAGATATATGTAGATGACATTATCTTTGGTTCCACTGACAAGTCAATGTGTGACTGGTTTGCGAAGATAATGTCAACTCAGTATCAGATGAGTATGATGGGAGAACTTACTTACTTTCTGGGTTTACAAGTTGAACAAAAGCCTGATGGCACTTTTATAAATCAAAGTAAGTATGTGCATGACATGTTAAAGAAATACAACTTTGAAAATCTATCTTCCATGCACACTCCTATGGGTACTCAGGATAAGATAAGTAAGGATGAAACTGGTAAACCAGTATATCAATCCACATACCGAGGTATGATTGGTTCCTTACTTTACTTAACTGCTAGTAGGCCTGATATCATGTTTGCCACATGTTTGTGTGCTCGGTATCAGGCTGATCCTAAAGAATCACACATGAAAGCAGTTAAGCGCATCTTTAGATATCTTACAGGTACTCCTAACCTGGGTCTTTGGTATCCCAAAGACTCAAACTTTGACCTTGAAGGGTACACAGATGCAGATTTTGCAGGTTGTAGATTGGACAGAAAGAGCACAAGTGGAGGATGTCAATTTCTAGGTGGAAGACTAGTTGGCTGGTCATCCAAGAAACAAAATTCGGTAGCAACTTCCACAGCAGAAGCAGAATATGTTGCTGCAGGAAGTTGTTGTGCTCAATTATTATGGATGCAGTATCAACTCTTAGACTATGGGTTCAACTTTCATAAGACTCCTATTCATTGTGATAACAAGAGTGCTATTGCTATCACAGAGAACCCAGTCCATCACTCCAAAACCAAGCACATTGATATCAGACACCACTTTATTCGAGATAATGTGGAAAAGGGTAAGGTTGAAGTAGATTATGTACCAACAAATGAACAATTGGCTGATGTATTTACTAAACCTCTTCCTGAGGAAAGGTTTATGTATTTACTAGGGCAATTAGGTATGTTGAATCCTTAATCTTTATTAAATTTCTTTAAAACTGAGCGCTCAGTATCACTCCTGTTGATACTGACCACTCAGTATCACTAGTCTGTTATCAACAAAATTTAAAATTTTTATTTTTTTTATAAATTTCAAGAGCAAATAAATTGTTTTTATATTTTTTTTAATTTTTTAAAATTAATTTTTTTTTAAACTCGGTATTGGGGTATGACGGCTCTTACACCGAGCTTAATCCTCATACTGCTCAAACGGTAACTTTTCTTAATAAGAAAGTTACCGTTGGCAGAAGATAAGGCAGTCAAATCAGCCGCTTTTACTTCCCAATACCTTATTTATCTTTCAAATCTCCTATAAATAACCGTTTATTTTTATTTCAAATTTTTTTTTAACTGTTATTTCTTCTTTCATCTTAAATTCTCTCTGCGATTAACGATTTCACTTTCTCTTAGCAAGCAAATTCTTTCATATCAAAATCACAGATGGCGAACTATACTTTTGTTGCTCCAGAAGTTCAATCGGAAATCCAATTCCGAAATAATGAAGTACCCAGGTTTGCGAGGAACAACATCACAGCAAATTTCAATATTCCTCAAGCCTGGGCATGCCAAGAATTCACGAACATCGTCACTTTTATGAAGAATTGCCCAATTGCTCGTGCCCTGACATTATCTCCTAGAGCAATCTACCCAGAAATGTTATGCGAGTTTTGGTACTCTGCTACACTCGATTCTCCAGATATGATTGCTGGGTGGGTAATTAGAGATCAAAGAAGGGCATTTGTTTCTACTGCAATCATTCGTGAAGCACTGAGACTTCCCGCCCAAGCTCAGTATGACCCATTTGTTGATCGATCAGAGGCACGCTCTGTTCTGCCTTTTCTGGGTCGAAGAGGAACAACTGGCACAATCAAAAGAAATGAATTTGGTCCTATGTGGGGTATTCTTATCACAACAATAATTTGATGTATGACCCACAAGACGGGGGCTTTGGACCAAATAAACAAATTTGGGATGCAAATAGTACATGCTCTGTACTATGGAAGAAACATTGATTTTGCTCGCCTAATCTTCAATGAATTAGCTACTCTGGTCCGAGCAAACACAAGGGAATGCAATGTCCCTTTCTGCAGATTTCTTTCACTCATATTTCAAAACTCAATGCCCACACACATTTATGATGAATTTCACAGCCCAAGAGTTGATCTTCCTCCACTCAGTGAGAAGATCTTCTTTTACAGACCAAGAGAAGGAGAACCTCTTCTAAGTCCTCCTATGTGGGCCATTGTTCAAGAACACATTGATGATGTAGAACACATGTCTGATACTGAGTCAGACAATGATGATGATGATGATAATGATGATGATAGTGGTAATGGAGCACAGGCTGGTCAAGATATTGAGATGCAGGATGTCCCACAAGTTCAAGAACCAACTATCTCTCCACCTGCACAAGATCTTGCTGCTCCTCATATTGAAACAGATCGTGAAACTGAGTCCTCAGAAGACACACCACTGCTCCTTCGAAGAAGAAGAAGGAATGTTTCTCCTATCATTATGGGCAACTTATCATCTGAGGAGGTGCAGCCTGCCAATGTTCCATCATTAACTGCATCTATTCAAGCCCAAAGCTTTATTGCAGCCACCGCTGACCTTCCAGGTCCAGAACAAGCTCCACCTGCTCAACCAATTGAGGAACCTCATGTTCCTCTTGATGTGGAGATTCAATATGCAAAAACTGCACTGGAAGGTGCTCAGCATGACAGAGGGGTCGGTATTGAAGAGGTTGGTGATGCACATCAACAAACACATGATCCTGCACCGACCTCTGCAGATGCTCGAAGGGAATCTGACAGAGTCTCAGGTATGAATTTCTAAAAATCCTTAAACTTATATACATATATTTCATTCCCAAATAGAGACTAAGTATTGGACAGTACCAACTCAATACTGACCAAAGTCTCAAACGATCTGTTAAATATATATCCTCTTATGGCCAACATAGCTAGCCCACTGCTGCTATGCAAAATTCATATACTGAGCACACAAAATTGATCATTGTCAGTCTACAGTTGTCTCAACATTTAAAGAGACAATGGTGGTTGATGTCATACTGACACCCACTGGTGCTGCTTGAATAATGTCCAACTTATTTTTGAGTTGGGTAGCATCATTCAAGAAATGATCACAAACCCTTAAGCCACAAAATCCAAAAATATTCAATGGGGTTTAGCCACATTTCTGTTATCACTCTCATACCGAGTGATAAACATTGAAAATAACAAGAAGCACATCCCAGGCTTCGAATTCCCACACCCAAACCTTTTAGTAAATGTGACTTATCCTATACTGAGCTACTTAAATTTTCACACTCATCTTTACTAAAATCTTCTTACACATGCTATGCACAAGTCCACAATATTTCATCCTATACCAGATGAAATACAGACTTCACAAACTCTGTTTATATGATTGTAGAATTAAACAACACCACAATTCTATTTGATAAACCTTTCATTCTAACCAGTTTTATATTTTTGTTTCTTTAGCACCATCTGTGCAGGGCATTCCGGCATCTCAAGCTGCAGCAGCCCAAGTGACTCTGCAAGCAATCATGCAGCACATTCTGGCCATCCAACAAACTCAAAATGTAATAATAGCCAGAATGGACAAGATGAGTGGTGATATTGATTTAATAAAACAGTCAGTATCACTCCTTCAACAACCACAGCAGCCTCCACAAACTCCACCAGGTTCACCTGGTGACCACAATGAAGAAGGAGAAGGAGAAGGAGGTGCTGGTGATACTGATGCTGCAACTGAGCCCATGCCCTCCCCTACTCTTGAACAACCTGAAGGGGACATGGGTGGTGATACTGATCCTCTTCCCTCCTCATCAAATGATAACAAAAAGGGGGAGAAAAGACAAAGAGATTCTGAGGTTGATCAAACTGAGCCTTCTGCTCAGGGGGAGAAAAGAAGAAGATTGAATGAAGATCAACCTCAACAACAACATCAGCAAAGCCCTCATACTGAGCCATTTCGCATTCAGTATGAGAGAAGAAGACAAAGAACAAGGTCAGAATTACAAGTTCAAGACCCACTTGAGCCATCTGCTCAGGGGGAGACTCATACTGACCAACCACAGCAAGCTTATACTGAGCCACCTGCTCTAGAAGAAAATAGCTTACAAATTGTGGTCTATAGACCTTTTGTGTGGCCCATTGCTGATGATGAAGATGAAGAACATCCAGTGGAATCAGAAGATTTTTTAAACTTTGCATTGGATGAAGCAAATAAAGAAACCTCTTCATCATCATTCTCAGATGATGAAGAGCATACAAGAAAATCTATCTCATCTCAGGCTGAAGGACCTTCTAGAATTCCTAGAAGACCAATAACCAGAAGAATGACAAATGTGGTTATGTCCTCAGAATCTAGTGAAGAACAAGATCCAGCTCCTCTTATCTCAAGACCTAGAAGATCTGCTCAGTTTACTGAGGGAAAGAGTGAAGCTGAGGATGAGATTGAGGCCCAAAGGTTCTTCCCTGTTAAGGAAGAACCTGAATCTGAGTCTGAAGATGTTCCAAGAAGATCTCATACTGTAAGAAGAACTGGAGATGAATTACTTGAACAGTATTGGAACATTGTGGCACAAAGAACAAGATATAGGGAAACAAGGATGAGTATGCTGAGGAAGAAAGCATTTCCAACTGTAAGAGACATATACTGGCTAAATGAGTTTGTCAACAAAATAAAGGTCAAAACTGTTGATAGATCAATTGTTGCAACTTGTACTGGGCCAGTCAGTCCTCCAATGAAGTTTCTCCTCCATGACATTCAAAATATGGGACTTCATGATTGGATAAAAATTGCTAGACTGATCAAGGAAATGCCTTCAAGATCTTCTGAAGCCCAAGTGATGATGGATGAAATCTGGGCTGTATCTGCTATATGCTATGAAAAAGGCATTCTTTATGCAGCAGAATACAGGGCACTCAGTGTGATGACTGAAGCTATGAGGAACAACAAACCTGAGTGTCTTAATACTTTCAGAATAATTCCCACATATACTGTTCCCCCTAATCTCATTTTTCAGGATCAAAAGAGTACCATATATCCAACATCTGGATACATGTATACTGACTCAGATGACAGGGAATGCTTCATTATTGAAGCAGATTTGGCAACAGCTCCTATCAGCCATTTGGTGGGTCTTAAATGGATGATAACCAAGAAAGAAGATGCTTGGTTTAGAAAAAAAGATAGTTGATGTACTAAACAACAGGCAAGATGAACGGAAGAAAAGAGAAGAGTTCATCCATGTGAAGAAAGAAGTCTTCTACGAGTTTGAATCGATCAACAAAGACTAAAGAAGAAGACTTTGCAGCCTGTAGCTTATTTTGTTTAGTTTTTTCTTTGTAATTGTTTTGTTATCATTAGATAGGGGAGATTGTTAAGGCAAAAAGCCTTACCCCTTTGGATCTTAAGATAACAAAACAACCTAGACTAGCTTTGATTAATATGTAGAATAATATAGCTAAGTTTAGGTCTGATACTGAGTGATCAGTATTAGAACTCAGTATCAGTACTCAGTATCAAATAGTGATACTGAGTAGAAGGACTGAGTGATACTCAGTATAGTAACGGACTAAGATCAAATCCCTTGATCTTAGTCATTTTCTTTGCTTAGTCCTTCGGTTACTCCTTTGCTCATTATGTAAGATCTCTATAACATTATAAATAGAGATCATCTTGCAAAGGAGTACTCACCAATTTACTTTACACATTCACATCTTTTGTAATTGATCAGTGGTCTTGTTATTCCGCAACAAGCCACACTTAGTGGATTTATACATTGACCATATTCTTGTGTTATCACTTTAATATTTCTCTAAGTATAATATTCTATCAATTAACATTATAAACCAGGGTTGTTGTGACGTAACAACTGGTATCAGAGCTTTACACATGATTTGAGAAATTAATTTATCAAAATCATTCCAATACTGCTAACCAAAAAGTTGAATCTTCCTACATCAAATGCTTTTGTAAAAAGATCTGCTAATTGATCATCAGTATGAATTTTAACTACTTTGATTAATTTTCTTTTCATTGCAATCTCTTATAAAATGAAATCTTATTTCAATGTGTTTAGTTTTAGAGTGTTTTACTGGATTGTTCACAATACTAAAAGCACTTTGATTATCAATATAAATAGGAGTTTTAAGGATAGAGATACCAAAGTCTAGAAGCTGGTTTTGAATCCAGAGTACTTGAGCACAGCAAGCAGATGCAGCTACATACTCTGCTTCAGCAGTTGATGTTGATACATTTGTTTGCTACTTACATTGCCATGACACCAGTCTTGATCCAAAGAATTGACATCCACCAGTAGTGGACTTTCTATCTTGACATTCACCTCCATAGTCACTATCTGTGTTGGCTATGAGTTCAAAGGGTGAATCATGTGGATACCATAGACCTAGTGATGCTTTGCCTTTCAAGTATCTGAATATTCTTTTGACAGCCTGCAAGTGTAATTCTTTAGGTCTTGCTTGATATCTTGCACACACACAAACACTGTACATAATGTCAGGTCTTGATGCAGTTAAGTACATCAAAGATCCTATCATTGATCTATATAGGTGTTCATCTACATCCTCCCCCTCAACATCAGGATGTAGGTGTTTGTGTGTTTCCATTGGTGTGCTTGCACTCTTGCAGTCTTTCAAATCAAATTTCTCCAAGATGTCTTTTACATATTTTGATTGATTTATCAAAATACCATCTGTTCTTTGACTGACTTGGAGTCCAAGGAAGAAGTTCATTGGACCCACAGAGCTCATCTTGAATTTAATCTGCATCAGTTCTTCAAATTCTTTGCATAATACATCATTTGTTGAACCAAAGATGATATCATCTACATAGATTTGTACCAGTAGTATATCATCTTTGACTTTCTTTGTAAACAAAGTTTTTAAAATTATTCTTCAATAGATATGATGATAATGTATCATACCATGCTCTTGGTGCCTGATGTAGGCCATATAGAGCTTTATCCAATTTAAACACATAATCACCATGTTTTGGATCTTCAAAACCTGGAGGTTGGCAAACATAGACCTCTTCTTCAATCTTCCCATATAGGAATGCACTCTTCACATCCATTTGATAGACTTTGAACTTTTTGAATGAAGCATATGCTAGAAATATTCTTATAGCTTCAATTCTAGCAACAGGAGCATATACTTCATCATAGTCTATTCCTTCTTCTTGAGTGTATCCTTGGGCTACAAGTCTGGCTTTGTTCTTGATCACTATTCCTCTTTCATCTTTCTTGTTTCTAAAGATCCATCTTGTTCCAATGGCTCTTTTTCCTTTGGGTAGAGGTACAAGTGTCCAAACAGCTTGTAACTTGAATTGAAGGAGTTCTTCTTGCATTGCCTCAATCCAGTTTGAGTCCTTCATTGCTTGTTGGATCTTCTTTGGTTCATCCTGAGACAAAAAGCATTCAAACATACATTCATTAGCAATTAAACTTATGTTACACATGTTTGCAGTTAAGCTTTTATTTAATTTGCTTCTTGTTTGCAGTGGTGAGTTAACATCACTTAGAACAAGGTCTAATGGATGGTTTTTCTGAGTCCTTGTAGTTGTAGCTCTGTCAACTACTAGTTGATTCTCAAGGTTGGACTCATTTGTCTCAGGTAATTGCTCCTCTAGTGATCCTTCATTGTCATTGATATTTGGCTCATCATCACTTTGGTCAGAATTACTACTGCTGTTATCTCCATTGAGATCAGTAGTATTGTTGTTGTTACTGGTATCAGTAGTATCTTGAGAATTTAGGTTATTACTAGGACCAGTAGTATTTTGAGTACTATTACTGGTATCAGTAGTATTTGAATTACTACTGTCCTCATTCTCAGAGTTACTACTGGTTCCAGAAATTGAGTTATTACTGTCCTCAGTATTAACTGTGGGAGCAGTATCAACTACTATGTATCTCATTATTTCATGACCAGTATTAACGGTTGATGTTCCTTCCTTTTGATTGTGACAAATTGAATCACCTGCATTTAAATCTATATTAGAATTAAAGGATTTGGTTAGATTGTCTATGTTAAATAGCCAATCTGGACCATTTCCTTGTTCATTAGGAACATTTTCATTAAAGGATACATTGATGCTTTCTTCAATTATCCTTAATCTTTTGTTGAATACTCTGTATGATTTGCTTTGAGTAGAGTATCCTACAAAGATTCCATCATCAGCTTTGCAGTCAAATTTACCAATTTGTTCTCTTGTAATCAGAATAGTACAAGGACAACCAAATGATTTTAAAAAGCTTATAGAAGGTTTTCTTTTATTAAAATGTTCATAAGGTGTTTTAAAATGTGGCTTCACTATTAATACTCTGTTCTGAACATAACAGGCAGTATTAACAGCTTCTGCCCAAAAAGTGATTGGTAATTTTGAGTCTGCTAGCATTGATCTTGCTGCTTCAATGATGGTTCTATTTCTTCTTTCAGCTACACCATTTTGTTGAGGAGTTCTAGGTGAGCTGTATTGCCTGTCAATTCCTTTAAGATCACAAAAGTTAATTAAATTAGCATTTTTAAATTCTGTGCCATTATCACATCTTATGGCTTTAACTTTTTGATCAGATGAGAAAACAATTTAAGACTAGAATAGTTTAGCTAAACTATTCTATCATATTTGTCTTCTGTTCAAATACATCATCAGTTAGCTCACTTTTTGTTCTTTTGCATTCAGAAACTAATTCTTCAAGACATTGTATATGTTCTTCTTCAACTTTTCTGAACCTCTTGAATTCTGCTTCTTGAGCTTCTATCTGAATGTCTTTAATTTGAGCAGGTATTTGAACAGGAATTGCACTTTGAACCTTCCTTTTATTTTCCTCAAGTGCTTGATACATCTCCACTTTCTCTAAAAATTTCCTATGTTTTATTCTCCACCTTGATTGCTTTTCTGATCTGACATGATTAATCTTGTTTACCATGTAATGACCTAGTTCTCTGTTTGGGTAGTCTTCATCATAAATATCTTTACCCTTTCTAATATGAGCTGCAGGTGGAGATGGAATATATTTCATATCAGGCACACCACTTATTATTATTGAAGGAGAAAATAACATAAACTCATGTTGTTGAAGTATTTTTGGATGTGGAGGAAGTGAGCACTCATCAACCTCAAACCAATTCACATTATCATCAATGTCAGGTATGATAAGTGGTTGATCAGGTGTAGGTGGTTTGGTGATGATTTCAAATCTTTCTCTTTCAATTAGTTCAGGAAGTTGCAGTTTTTCCTCTTCAATAGTAACCAATGTAGTTACTACTGGTGTGATTTCAGGAGTTACTACTGATAGTGCATCAGTAGTATTTGTTGCTTTTATTTCCTCTTCTTCATTTACTACTGCTATGATATCAGTAGTAGGAGTTACTACTGATACTTCTTTTTCTCTTTGTTCTTCCATGGGAGCAGTAGTTATTGGTTCATCATCAACAACCATCTTTTCTTGGCCTTCATCAACAGTTGTTTCTTTTAAATTTAGGAGAGAGGATGCTGCTGCTGCAATTGATTCATCAATCATCGTTTGAATGTTATCCTTCTCCCCCTTAGTGAGCTCAACTGGAGGAGCCTCACTATCATCTACCTTCTTTTTCAATCTTCTGATAATTTTAGTTTGTTGATGAAGCCTGTGTTCATAAAATCTCATCCTTTTGTTGATGGTGTTCATGTGTCTTTTCATAACTGCAATGGTTTTTCCCTGATTTGTTAGATACTTGAGACAATCTTGTACAGTGGATTCAAGAGAATCCACTTTATCCGTCAATTGTTATGTTTTAATACTGCCCTCACTCCATCTAGCAAGATCATCGGGCTCATCACTTCTTGGTACATTGGTTTGAAGGTTTTCCATCCTTTCCATCAATTCCTCAGATCTGCCCTCATCACTTCTTGGTGATTCATTGGGTCTTTTAGACATTCTCTTCTTCCTAGAAGAAGCAGAGATGCCCCCCCCTTGTGGTTTCTTGGCACCGGGGTTCTTTAAGTAATTCCTCAAAAGAGTCATCACTTAAAGTTGCCGAGGTCTGGGTCTTAGTGATGTTTTCACTGTCCTGTGCACCCACCTTTGGGGCATCAGTAGTGAAAGCCATCGCCTCATGTCCTCTCTCCTCCTTGGAGGACAACTCTTTGAGTCTGGGGTGTGACTCGATTTGTCCCCTGGTGTCCTTTAAAGATGTTTTCTTTCTTTTATAGATTGTGGATATATTTTGGGTTTTGTTTGGTAGGTCTTCCACAGAGTGAAGAGTAGCACTCTGCAGATTTATTTCAAGTTCCTAGGACACATTCAGGACTTCTAGTTGGGGTGATTGAGTGACTATTTGGGGTGGTGTTTGGGCTGTATTTGGGGGTGATGGAGTGGGTTGAGGTTCAATTTGGGTTGTATCTATTATTGAACCCTCTCCAATAAGTGTTTGATCTTTGATCATATTAGGAAACAGAGGGGTTTCCTTGCCCGAAAATTTAAATTGTTTTCTCATATTAGAGAAAACTTTCTTGTTCAACTCTGGAATGATAAAAATATTTTTGGGAGTTGACAAGTTTTGCAATTCAATGTTTATGATATGTTGGAGAAATCTGGGATACATTAAAAACTTTGTGGAACTAAGATTTCCCAACATACCTTCAAAAATCATGTATGAAAAATTAAATACTTGGTCTGTGCATAAACAGACAACAACAGAGGCTATTGCCTTATTAAACTCATTCCAAGTACTTCGTTTTGGAGAAATACAGTGCTGAATAGTATGTACTAAAAATTTCCATTGTGGGGAGAGAAGACCCTTTTGAAAAGTTACTATATCAAGTCTTCCCTCATATCCCATTTTATTTAAAGTTTCAGCAATGAATTCCTTAGGGAGTGTAAACATACCTGCATCATCGTGTAGTTGGAGATGGTGTCGAATAGATTGCTCTGTGACTGTGATTGTCTTTCCATCCACCGATGATTTTATCATTGGTACAGTTGCACCTTCCGTTCTTTCTGCATTGGTCCAAAAATCTACCAAGTGATGTTGATATGCCTTTGGTTTAACAGTTAAAGCGAACTTGATATAAGAATTCTTCAAGAAATTTACGATTGGACGGAAATCCTTTGTTCCGTCTGGATTTCGTAGAAAGGCACACATATTATGGAACTCTGAGTATTTAAGATCGGTTTGAACGTTGAGAGATTGTAGAGTTGCCATTGTTGTTGATTTTGAAAGAAAGATGTAAGAATTTTGTTACTGACTTAGGGTTTTTGATCGTAAGCTAGGGTTTATCAAGAGGATTTAGCAAATCGAAGTGAAGATAATGCTAAACTAATCGACTGCCGCCTTTTATATCTTTCGATTTAACCTGCAAAACGACTAAATTGCCCTTCGAATCATAACATAACGGTTATTTTCACAGGGTTAGTTTGGTACTTTTGATTCTGAAAGACCAGTAGTAAATTAGAAGCCAGTAATAAAACGTCAGTAGTATCTAAGAACGTCAGTAGTAACTAAGGATTTAGACATCAGTGGTAACTATAGACATCAGTAGTAACTAATGCATTTCATTACTGCCCTAATTTGTAAGACCAGTAGTATATGTGAACACCAGTAGTATTGACTTACCAGTAGTATTTGTGTAAACCTAATACACACCAGTAGTAGTGAACTACCAGTAGTATTTTGTGCACACATCTACATACTAGTAATGCAGACCTACCAGTACTAAAACACTTAAATAAATAACTTTTTACAACAAAGACTTTACACATGATTTGAGAAATTAATTTATTAAAATCATTCCAATACTGCTAACCAAAAAGTTGAATCTTCCTACATCAAATGCTTTTGTAAAAAGATCTGCTAATTGATCATCAGTATGAATTTTAACTACTTTGATTAATTTCTTTTCATTGCAATCTCTTATAAAATGAAATCTTATTTCAATGTGTTTAGTTTTAGAGTGTTTTACTGGATTGTTCACAATACTAAAAGCACTTTGATTATCAATATAAATAGGAGTTTTAAGGATAGAGATACCAAAGTCTAGAAGCTGGTTTTGAATCCAGAGTACTTGAGCACAGCAAGCAGATGCAGCTACATACTCTGCTTCAGTAGTTGATGTTGATACATTTGTTTGCTTCTTACATTGCCATGACACCAGTCTTGATCCAAAGAATTGACATCCACCAGTAGTGGACTTTCTATCTTGACATTCACCTCCATAGTCACTATCTGTGTAGGCTATGAGTTCAAAGGGTGAATCATGTGGATACCATAGACCTAGTGATGGTTTGCCTTTCAAGTATCTGAATATTCTTTTGACAGCCTGCAAGTGTAATTCTTTAGGGCTTGCTTGATATCTTGCACACACACAAACACTGTACATAATGTCAGGTCTTGATGCAGTTAAGTACATCAAAGATCCTATCATTGATCTATATAGGTGTTCATCTACATCCTCCCCCTCAACATCAGGATGTAGGTGTTTGTGTGTTTCCATTGGTGTGCTTGCACTCTTGCAGTCTTTCAAATCAAATTTCTCCAAGATGTCTTTTACATATTTTGATTGATTTATCAAAATACCATCTGTTCTTTGACTGACTTGGAGTCGAAGGAAGAAGTTCATTGGACCCATAGAGCTCATCTTGAATTTAATCTGCATCAGTTCTTCAAATTCTTTGCATAATACATCATTTGTTGAACCAAAGATGATATCATCTACATAGATTTGTACCAGTAGTATATCATCTTTGACTTTCTTTGTAAACAAAGTTTTGTCAATGGCTCCTCTTTTAAAATTATTCTTCAATAGATATGATGATAATGTATCATACCATGATCTTGGTGCCTGATGTAGGCCATATAGAGCTTTATCCAATTTAAACACATAATCACCATGTTTTGGATCTTCAAAACCTGGAGGTTGGCAAACATAGACCTCTTCTTCAATCTTCCCATATAGGAATGCACTCTTCACATCCATTTGATAGACTTTGAACTTTTTGAATGAAGCATATGCTAGAAATATTCTTATAGCTTCAATTCTAGCAACAGGAGCATATACTTCATCATAGTCTATTCCTTCTTCTTGAGTGTATCCTTGGGCTACAAGTCTGGCTTTGTTCTTGATCACTATTCCTCTTTCATCTTTCTTGTTTCTAAAGATCCATCTTGTTCCAATGGCTCTTTTTCCTTTGGGTAGAGGTACAAGTGTCCAAACAGCTTGTAACTTGAATTGAAGGAGTTCTTCTTGCATTGCCTCAATCCAGTTTGAGTCCTTCATTGCTTGTTGGATCTTCTTTGGTTCATCCTGAGACAAAAAGCATTCAAACATACATTCATTAGCAATTAAACTTATGTTACACATGTTTGCAGTTAAGCTTTTATTTAATTTGCTTCTTGTTTGCAGTGGTGAGTTAACATCACTTAGAACAAGGTCTAATGGATGGTTTTTCTGAGTCCTTGTAGTTGTAGCTCTGTCAACTACTAGTTGATTCTCAAGGTTGGACTCATTTGTCTCAGGTAATTGCTCCTCTAGTGATCCTTCATTGTCATTGATATTTGGCTCATCATCACTTTGGTCAGAATTACTACTGCTGTTATCTCCATTGAGATCAGTAGTATTGTTGTTGTTACTGGTATCAGTAGTATCTTGAGAATTTAGGTTATTACTAGGACCAGTAGTATTTTGAGTACTATTACTGGTATCAGTAGTATTTGAATTACTACTGTCCTCATTCTCAGAGTTACTACTGGTTCCAGAAATTGAGTTATTACTGTCCTCAGTATTAACTGTGGGAGCAGTATCAACTACTATGTATCTCATTATTTCTTGACCAGTATTAACGGTTGATGTTCCTTCCTTTTGATTGTGACAAATTGAATCACCTGCATTTAAATCTATATTAGAATTAAAGGATTTGGTTAGATTGTCTATGTTAAATAGCCAATCTGGACCATTTCCTTGTTCATTAGGAACATTTTCATTAAAGGATACATTGATGCTTTCTTCAATTATCCTTAATCTTTTGTTGAATACTCTGTATGATTTACTTTGAGTAGAGTATCCTACAAAGATTCCATCATCAGCTTTGCAGTCAAATTTACCAATTTGTTCTCTTGTAATCAGAATAGTACAAGGACAACCAAATGATTTTAAAAAGCTTATAGAAGGTTTTCTTTTATTAAAATGTTCATAAGGTGTTTTAAAATGTGGCTTCACTATTAATACTTTGTTCTGAACATAACAGGCAGTATTAACAGCTTCTGCCCAAAAAGTGATTGGTAATTTTGAGTCTGCTAGCATTGATCTTGTTGCTTCAATGATGGTTCTATTTCTTCTTTCAGCTACACCATTTTGTTGAGGAGTTCTAGGTGAGCTGTATTGCCTGTCAATTCCTTTAAGATCACAAAAGTTAATTAAATCAGCATTTTTAAATTCTGTGCCATTATCACATCTTATGGCTTTAACTTTTTGATCAGATGAGTTCTCCAGTTTGACAATTAAGTTCTTTATGAGTTCACTTGTTTCATCCTTTGTCCTGAGAAAGAAAACCCATGTATATCTGGAAAAGTCATCAGTAATAACAAGACAATATTGTTTCTTTCCAATACTCATTACATTTGTAGGTCGAAAAAGGTCCATATGTAAGAGCTGTAAAGGAACAGAAATAGAGTTTACAGTTTTGGACTTATGAGAAGTCTTGTGTTGTTTACCTTTTAGGCATGCAACACAATGATGATCACACATGAATTATTTTTGAGGTAGTCCAATGACCAGATTTCTTTATACTAAATTGTTCATGTTTTTGAAATTAGTGTGACACATCCTTCTATGCCATAGTTCTGATTCAGTGGTATTTGCCTTGGATATAAAACAGTTGACCTCATTTGAAGAAATGAGTTCTCCCCCTATATCCAGGCAATACACATTGTTTCTCCTTGGAGTTCTTAAAACAACATATTTTTCATCTAAAATGAAGTCATGAGAAAGAATGATGCATTCAATGTCTGTGAAAAGAATCTTGTTCTTTTTATCACAAACTTGAGACACACTGACTAGATTGTATTTTAGTTCAGCTACATAAAATACATCATCAAAGGTAATTTTGCCATTAGTAACAGTACCTTTACCTGTAATCTTACCTCCCTTTGGGTTCTCACCAAAGGCCACATATCCTCCATCAAATAACTTGAAATCTTTAAGAATTTGCAGATTTCCAGTCATGTGCCTTGAGCATCCACTATCAATATGCCATGTTCTTCCTTCTTCTGGGATCTGAATGCTCTGCACAAGAGAGTAAAGGATTAGTTAAGTTTGGGAACCCAAGCTTTATATGTCTTGGGTTCATCCTTTGAGAAGTAAGAGTTTGGGGATTTAACTTTAAATGTTTTTGGTGCCCATACCTGTTTACTACTGTTGTTTATTTTTACTACTGTCCTTTTAAAAATGTTACTGGTGTTTGAATTTTCTACTGATCTTGGTTTATACCCATGATTTTTAGCTTTTGAATACCTTACTACTGATGGACCAGTAGTATTTGGGTACTTACCATGTTTAGAATGACCAGTAGTGTTTTTAGGGTTGACACCAGTAGTGTATTTGAAAGTTGGTTTAGGAGCAGTAGTATATTTGTAGTTAGGGTTTTTATCAGTAGTGTTTTTGTACTGGTACCATACAGCATTATAATTAGGGTTAACACCAGTAGTAAATTTGTTACAGTTTTTACTGGTGTTGGAAAATTTAAAATATTGTTTATTTTGATTTGATTTTCCATTGTTCTTGAAGTAATTGCTGTTCTTTGGGCTTCCAACTCTTCTGTTTTGTACAAATCTTGATGCAGTTCTTCTAAATCTTGGTGTCTCAGCAATTGGAATTTTATGTTTATTTACTACTGAAGAACCAGTAGTATCTTTTAATTTTTGTGTTTTTGCTTTTTCTTTGAAAGTTTTAAATTCTTTGAATTCTTTACAATTTATTGGATTGAAGTGACAATCCTTTGCTAAATGATTCATTTTGTTGCAAATAACACATCTTAATTTCTTACTTTTTGCACCTTCAGGTATTCTTTGATCTAAGAGTTGAATTTTATTTCTTTCATTTCCCCTTTTTAAAATTTTTGGTACATTTTCTGCATTATATTTAGGATAATCTTCTTCACTTTGTGTTGTGTGAAAACTTGTATCAATTGATTTTGGAGATTCAGTTGATTGATCATCATCAGAAGAATCATTTGATTCAGATGTTTCATTATGTGATTCAGATTGATTTTCAGTTTTTAATTCATTAATGATTCTTTCTGAACTATTTTTAAGTGGAGGAATGAATTTATATGGAGGTGGTACAGCATGATATCCCACCCCATGAACAACCTTTTCTGTAGTTTGATTATTAGTTAATTCATCAAGAATTTTAGTGCTTCTTTCAAACTTTTTAATTGTTAATTTATTTTGTTCAATTTCAAGCTGACATTCTTCTAATTTACTTGTTAATTCTTTATTTTTTAATTCATAAAACTCTTTCTCATCTACAGCTTGAAGCAATTCTTCCTTTATCCTTTGATCAATCATCTTGTACACTTTTATCTGATGTTCTTGATCAGCAATTACACCATCAAACTCATGGTTTCTTCTTACTGCTTTTGCTAAATCTTCATTTAATTTAGTGTTTTCTTTTTCTAGATTTTTAACAATTTTAATACATTCAGAAGTACAAGGTTTAGGTTTTACCTCAGATTTGCTGTCAGTAAAGGCCATAAGAGCTTGATTTTGAGCATGCTCTTCTGCTTGGAAGCTCCAGTCATAGCCTTGTCCTTGTTGTGAAACAAGAGCAGTTGATTTTGATCTTTTATCTGGTTGGAGACATTCTTTTGGAAAGTGACCAAGATTGCTACAGTTGTAACATTTGACTTTTGTTTTGTCAAATCCAGCTTTGTCACCTTTGTTGTAGTTGAGGCTTGTCCGACCAGTTCTTTTTAAGAATCTTTTGGTTCTTAGGCTCAACATAGCCATCTGCCATTTAAGATCCATCTCCTCAAGATCATCTGGATTCAATTGTTCCAGATCATCACTAATCAGTGCAGTATGCACATGACTGGTGAAGAAGGATTCTCTTGCAGCATCTTCACAATCTGCAGCCTTTCCTATGGAGGTTTCTTGACCTAGACCTGTACTGGATACAAATGCAGCATTATTAGAAGAAATAGAAGGGTTCTTTTGATTTACCTCAGTTTCAAATACTCTGAGATCATTGTAGAGTTCATCCAACTCCTTTTCTTCTAATGCATCTCTCTGTCTATATACCACTGTATACATAGCCCATTCTTCACTAAGAGACCTTAGGAACTTCATGTTGACATCTTCTTGATCCATCTTAACCCCAACTTGGTTAAGTTCACCAATTAGCTTGTTGAATCTGTCAAACACTTGAGTGAGTGTTTCATTGGTCTTTCCTTTGAAGTTTTCAAAGTCTTGTTTGAGAACAGACTTCATATTCCTCTTGGTGCTCTTAGTCCCAACGAATCTCTTCTCCAGTGCTTCCCATAGCACCTTTGCATCATCATACTCAACGAAGAGATGTTGATAGTCGTTAGGAATGGCCAGTAGGAGAGTGCTTAGAGTTTTAAGTTCGATTCCATTATCTTTCTTCTCCTTCTCACATTTAAGTTTGTCTGCTTCAGTTGCAGAGCTGCTTGCTTGACCAGGACCAGTTTTGTTTCCTTCAAGGACAACTTCCCACATGGAATAATTTGTAATAAGCATGTATTGCTTAATACGATTCTTCCACATCCCAAAGTTATTGGGAGTGAGTATAGGGATTTTGTTGGCCTGAGTGCTTTCATTATTATCAGTCATGATTAATAATGTGTGTGTTTTAAAGATTAAAACTTTTTGTTGTTCTTAACAAATAGTAGATCTAGAACCAATATGCTCTGATACCACTTGTCAGGATCGATTAACTATGAAGAAGTTAATAAACACCTTAGATCTAATTGATTATAGAAGTTGCAGCGGATCAACACTATAACAATATATTAAGAACAATGAACTGTAAATAATAAACGAAAATATTAAGAACACAGTTTCACAAAAAGCTTCAATGTATATTATCAAGTTAACAATACACACGTACGTTTACAATTCGTAAGGAACTATTTATAATAGTCCTTGAAGCTAAACTATTTACCCTAGTTATTCTAGGACTTGATTTACATTCGAATTCTATAGATATACATTGATTTACATGCTATAACTATCTCTACGAAGATCTCGGACTCGATATGTTCCATATAAGCTCATCAGTAGTATTCTGCAATCACCAGTAGTAAATAAGTAACGTCAGTAGTAACTTTGGTGACCAGTAGTAAGTCCAGATCTATCGTCAGTAGTAACTACTATTGATCAGTAGTATCTTCAATAAGCCTTGATCAGTAGTAACTAAGTTATAGTCTTCATCAGTATCAACTTCACCAGTAATAAGTTTCTGCCCCATCAGTACTAAGTATGATCAGTACTAACTGCAGCATCAGTAATAAGTTGATCTGTAATTTACTCCAACAGTGTACATCAACTATTAATTACTTGTGAAAGCCATTGAAGACTATAAGAGGAGTGAACAAGGTGCAAACTTTGGTCGGGAAAGAGTCTACCATAGAAAGAACCAGGAACAGCCGAAACAAAACAAGGACCAAAGTTTTCTCCCTTCTCCTTCTTAAGCTTTGCATAAAAGTCAGGCAAAAATTTGAAAAGGTTGTTGAAATCATTTCCAAAGAGGTCATTTAAACACACTTCAAACTGTGGTGCTTTACGACTATTCTCTTTACACACCTCATCGACTATACCGACAATGTTTGATGCAACCATTAACGTATTTTTGCTAGAGGAGCATCCAAGATCTGCTATCTTAAAACACTCACGGAAGACAATATTATCATGATTAGCAATACCCTTTACTGTATGCTTTAGAATGGATAGCGCTTTTCGAATCACAGTCTCCTGAAGACAAAGTAACAAGTTAATTATTTATTAAAAGGATGGCACTAAAAATACCATTGTAATTAGAGCGAATTATTCAAAAGAAGGATTTGTCTAACTCATAAACTTAGGTATGAGATAAGAGCATTAAAAGAACTAAATTATTCCATATATAAAGATAAATGTACATATTTACTACACACTAACGAAGTCTATTTTGTAGATTTTAGAATATCAAAATGTAAACTTTTATTCTTTTAATGCCTTTATCTCATGCTTTAGAAGCACGAGTTAGAGTGTTAGACAAACCCTTAAAAGAAGTGTAAATATTGAGAAAGAGAGGAATTGAAGAGACTTGAACAAACGAGTTGTTGGCGTAGCTTGCTTCACCATCACCAATACTCATGTGTAGGATATTTTCTATGCCCATGGCTGTATCTCGTCTGCCTTTGTCCTGCATGCTGCATCACCTTTTAATTTCCTTAAATAGGCGTTGCAAAAGCTTAAACACATGAGTATCTGAAACATTCAAATATGAAGTATTATTTAAGGGGGTTATGATTTAGTGAGGACTTAAAATTAATGAGAACTGCGAGGACAATTCTCAACTAGTTATTATTAAAAAAATGGATCATTTTCAGGATTTTAGGATCTTTACGAGAATAACAATGATCCAAAATTCTGAAAATGATCCTAATTTTAAAAATAATTGATTGTGAATTGTGGTTACGGTTCTCACCAAAATTTGAGTCCATTATAAAAATTAAAATATCCATTTAATTAATATACTCTTTATTGTTATGAATATACACTTAATTCATGTGCCAGAGAAAAAGACACATTAATATGCGACCATTGTTTATAACGAGGCAATTGAAACAACTAATCAAAAACCTTTTTTCCTCTCTATTCCTTTCATCTTACCGCGTGTATCAGTATATACCACATAAATATATTAGTTTTTTAGTTTTTTTTTTTTTTTTTTTTTTTTTTTTTTTGATGCGTCAATGATTTGTGGAAGTGATGTTTGGACTTTTTGGAGGCACCACAACAGTTGTGTCTTCAATTCCAAAAAGGCCCATACCAACACGCTAGAAGATGGTTTTAATTTAGATTACGTAACTTGTTAATTCAATGATTAGTGTTGTGATTAAGCAATAGAATGATGTGTTTTAGAGAGAAGTTAAGATGAGAGAGGTTACAGAAAATGATTATCTTGTATTAAGATTTGTCAACAAATGATTACAAGAGTTTATTATATTTTTTCGGATTCCTTTGATGAGATAATGACATTGTTAAAACTCCCCTTGAAGTTTCTCTTTGCTTTTAAAAAGAAAGAATTGTATGTCAAAATCTTGTGACACTATCTGTAGTTATTTTTTCTTTACTTTTGCGATTACTAAAGCTACCATATAGTATTCATTTTTATCTCCCATTTATGGGTACAGATCCCTAGTAGAACAACTTGTTAATCATTCTAGGCCCATGCGGTTCCATAAGAGCACTGCCAACGCCAGTTCACTGATCCCATCGATAGCCCTAATTTTTGCTTCTACTGTTGGCACGGCCGCGTCATTGACGGTGTCGGTTGGTTTGTGCCGGTTTGCGGACGGGAGTGAGGGAGGGATCAGTGGGTGAAGGTGGGGCTAAAGGGGTATTTTATATGCGTATTTTGTAATGGTGGGTTCCAAAAATCTGAAGGGAAGAGGTATTATTGGCATGAGCATGTCAGTTTATGTTGGTTGGAGGGTGAGCTTACGTGACGCTGATTTGGCAAAAACTGAAGGCGTTAGTTTCCACCACTGTTGAGAGTGGTCTAAGTCCACCAAATCTTATAATTTTTAGTTGAAAAATAAATGCTTATCAACTTTTAATACTAATTATTTTTATTATGTAACATGAATTCCTAATCGCAAGTAAACATCTTACCATTAGGTTAAACGTTCTTTGGTCCATCGACTCTAAAACTGATCATGTCAAGTTGATGACCGTAAAGCGATGGTTGGTTAGTATTTAGCAGAGATTTCAAAAATATCCTAAAAACTGGGTATCATAAAAATTATACGATATTCGAATCCGGGTATCCAAAAATCCAGATATTCGAATTTCGGATACAGGATCCAAATAGTGTTTTCAAGATTTTTGGATATCCGATATCCGAAAAATTATCTGAGATATCCAAAATATCCGAAAAATATTTGAATAATTTGTTTTTTTTCGGATACGATTCCGAATATCCGAGTCGAATATCCAGAATCCGGATATTCATATTTTAGATACCGGATTCGGATAGTTTTAGTCATTAATTATCCAAAATATCCAAAAATTATTTGAATAATTTGTTTTTTCGGATACGAATCTCGAATATCCAAAATCTAAATATCCAAATTTCAGAAACAGATAATAAAAATCATTATCCAAAATCTAGATATCTAAAAATCTGATTTTAAACGCCCATAGTACTTCAGGATGGAGAAATCCATGATCACATCTTCAAAACAGCCCACGCGTACCTAAACCTAAGTAACACGTCACAAAGACTAGAAGATGATTTTAAATTATGTCTATCTTTTTATACGTCGTTGCAGTATGTGTATAACGAGGAACCTCATATTTATAAACTAACTAGGTTATAACCCGTGAAAAATCACAGATTATCAATAATTTATTTAAACGTAATTTCTATAGAATACAAAATTGTATCCTTAGTTGCATGATTATTACATATACGATAAGAAAATGCATAATGCTTATAAAACGCAAATTATGGAATAGGAGCTTACAAATGATATAAACATAAAAAAGTTTAAAATTATGTAATGATAAAATGATAAACATAGAATAACTAATTAAATAAAACATTACTAAGTGAATGTTGAACGCTCGCGAAACAATATACTTAACAAAATAACAAAATAACGATTAAGAAACAATATATTTAACAAAATAAGAAATGTTAAGATTCTAAATACTTTCTTGAGTACAACATTTTTAATATTTTATTTGTTAGAGTCGTATCCTTATTTTCTATTAATATTTTAAAGTTTTGTCTGCTCTTTAATGTAGATAATGCTATATATAATTGTCTGTGTGGAAACAATGCTTAAATATACGCTAAATACGGAAACGCCTAATCACATGATAATAAAAAAGAAAAGATAAGGAATTTATCTTTATCAAGGGTTGTCAGAATTTTACGGAACGTCGGTTTTATAGAATACAAAAATAAACGGTTAGTTATATAATTATTACATATACAATAAAAAAATTACAAAATGCTTCTACAATGTAGATTGTTATTGCACTGCTGGTGTTATGATATATTACAAAACTAAATGCTACAGTACCTGAGAGATTTTCAAAAAAATATGAATTAAAAGAAAATTCTACAATACTTAATGTATCATTTTTATTATAAAGGAATGAGTCAAATAATTCAGTTATGGTTTGGTTTCAATCAAAACACGCAGAAGTGGCTAAGGCGAGTGGGTACGGGCCAACGCCCCACAAGGCGTGGGGGTGTGACTCGGCACCAACGGCGTGGCCTCGAAGGGGAACACCGCCCCCCCCCCCCCCCCCCCCCCAACGGCGTGGGGGTGCGGCGTGGTGGAAGCAGGCAACGGTCGACGCAGGGAAACGGGCGTGGGATTGCTTGTTTGGACGAAAACTAGCCGTTATACAACGGCATTAATAGCCGTTACATTTAAAAAAAAAAAAAAATTATTAAATTATTTTCCTATATATATTACACACTTTCACTCATTTTATAGATTAATGCATCAAACAATGGACTGTAACAATCAACAACTAACAACTGTAACAATCACAAAGAACATTGATTTCAGTATAACTTGAAATTTGATAATCACAAAAAACTATAACAATCAACGATATCGATACAAAATTTGAAATTTAAAATATCATTTGTAAGATGGGGTATAATAGAATCAAGGAAATTTGACAAAGTAAATAACTCATACCTTTGATTCATCTAATTGACTGTTTTTGGGATTGAGATGAAGAAGGCCCAACATAAAAACACCAAAAATAAAATAACTAATTGATTTCATCTGCAACTAAATCTCCCAATTCGAAATCAAAACACCAAAAATTAAGGAAATAACTGATTTGACCCATAATTAAATAAAAAAATCCTTATTAAACACAAAGAGATGATACTGATTGATGTTGACGATGAAGAAATATGGTTTTTACATACCAGGGATTAGGGTTTCAGATCCTCAGTCGTAGATGTCGATCAGGCACTATGGTTTATGTGATGTAATTTACGGAATTATAAAAACTACGTTAATTTTGCACATGATCAGAGGAGGCGACGATGGTGGCAAGAATAAACATTGAAGAATGCTCTGCAATTTAATTTTGCGCCTTCGTTTGATTCACCCGAACATATTTAGGGTTTTGTTGAAAAATGGGAGTTAATTTAGGAAGGCGGGAAAATAAAACTAACAATGCACAAGAAGCTGCCACGTATCATATAAGGGTCTAGAAACATAACACGTGGCATCAAACACTTTGTTTTATTCCCATGTTATTAATTTAATTAGCCGTAAGTCAGGACATTTATTATCTTAGTTGATATTTTTAAGAAGTGTAAAAATATTGAATTAGTAGCAAATTTACTTAATCTAGACATTAAAATTATATAAAATAATTTTAAATAATATAATAAATCAAAAATAAAACACCACAAAAAAATACATAAGAAAAAATAACAAAAAAAAATAAAATTAAAGACCATTCATGAATTGTTTGCCTCCCCTGTAATTGTTATTATAGTATTTTGTATACACATATGCGCAAGAATAAAATGAGTCTTATTTAAGGTTTTTCGCTAGGTGAATAGGTGGTGATGACCATGAGATTTATTCCCTATAGGTGGAGGGTTCGAAGAAAGACATACTACTCCTTGTGGATGTCACTATCTAAACTCGAACTACTAACTTATTAACTGACCGTTCAAAAAACTAAGCAAGAATAAAATGATTATATTTAGAGTTAAGTACACAAATGGTCCTTTAAGATGATACCACGTTGCAAGTGTGGTCCTAATCTTTTAATTTCGACAATCTTAGTCCTTTAAGTTTACCGATTTTGCACGTTTGGTCCTTTAGGCCAAACGGTGTTAAATTTTCCAGTTAAATGACCTCATGTGCAATGCATATGAGGGTGTTTTCGTCTTTTCTCATTTTTCTTTTTTTATTTCTCTTTTTATTATTTCATCTTCATCCCTTATAAATTACACCTGTAATGACCCGAAATTTTGAATCGAATAAATTATAAAAATATATGATAAATAAGGATAAATCATTTAAAGCACGTGGAAATTGGTTGTTAGGGCAAAACCCATGTCCCTTGTTATCTTATGATTACAAAACAAACAAGTGCGGCAGATCTCATACTGAGCTACTCAGTATAGGTCTGATACTGAGTAGATAGACGTCGATCAGATATGACAGCTCAAAACCTTTGAAGATGATCACAAATGAGTTGCACAGACCTACTCAGTATCGGTCTCATACTGAGCTACTCAGTATATGTCTGATACTGAGTAGAATGACCGAGTTATCCGTGCATGATCTTCTGCCCTCAACTTGTTGGTACTAGTGTTAAGTCTCAGTCCTATACTGAGTGTCAGTATTGGGCACTCAGTATTGGAACTCAGTATTGAAACTCAATATTGAGTAGAAGGACTGAGTTAATATTTCCATGTTTACTTAATTAGTCAAATCTTTTAATCATGGTATGTATTTATTAGAATTGGGAGTTACATGTAGAATAGGGTTAATTGTAAAACCTCTATACATTATAAATAGAGGTTTAGTCTTTAGTTGTTAAGCATCCTTTTGGATCCTGGTTGATCACTTGTGTGGATCACCGGTAACCCAATTCTAAATGTAACACTTTGTGGAGTGTTCTTGGTTATTCCGCAACCAAGAACACATTTTATACGTTTGTGCTTAATAAGAAAAATCGTATGACGTATATGATCTTGTCTTTACCGATTTTATTAACAATATATGGGTGGTTGGGTCCTTACAATTGGTATCAGAGCGGTTCAAAGTTATCTACAACTTTGATGATCTTTTAACCCTATATATTGTTGAAGATCAAGTCTTTTCATATAGAAGAACTATGCAGAATTTTCGTCATTTTCTGCGCACGGGTAGAAGAAATGCCGGATCTCCTTCGTTAACAGTCGAATATGTGTGAAATTTGAACAGGAGGTTCTCAACACACAGACACACAATCTGACCATTCAGTTTTGTATTTGAAGATTCGCATAGAGCGATATGGTAGGCGCATCAGGTCATATATTTTGTTTTTTATTCCTTACCTGCTGGGCAGCCATGGAAGAAAAATTGGCTCTCCTTCTTCAAACATCGAATGAGCTTGAAATTTTAACTGAAGGTTCATCATAATGTGTTTAATGTTTTCACAGTTCAGATCTTCAAAAGGAATCGTTAATTAAGAGATATATATTTTTGAAGATTATTAACGAATATTTATGGTATGTTTTTAATTCTGCGCAACTGTGATAAAACGGCTATTATATCTTTTGTAATCGTTAAATCTTCATGAATTTTGGATATTATATCCATAACACATACATGTACTCGGTATCAAAATTTCAGGCTGATCAGTAACATATACTGAGAGATACATATTTTCAAAGTTGCTGGTTTTATGATACTGATTGTCTCATACTGAGTGGTCAGTATGAGACTGCTGTGATCGTTTCAACCGTTGGATCCTTATGATTTTTGGATATGATGTTGAAGACAGGTATAGGTATGTTGTGTAAAAAATTCATAATGATCAGAAGATTATACTTGGAGATATGATTTTTTGAAGTTGCTGCAAAATTAGAGAAATGAAATTCTGCATGCTGAATTATACAAGTGAGTATGTTTCACATATTTTTCTCCTTTTAGTCATAAGAAATCATCTTAAACTGAGGAAATCTATAAGTTGATTGATTCCTTAGTGATGCTTCAAGTCAAAGATAAAATATACCGAACAGTTTAAGGAGATGCCTCTGATTCAGGGGGAGAAAACACAATGTGATATGTGTTTTCATTATATGAAGCTAAAGTTCTTTTAAGCTAAGATGTTCATGCTAAGTTATTCAAGGGGGTACGTGTCACACATTATTTTACAATCATTTGAATCATTTCAAACTGAGGAAATCTACTAATTGAATGATTCCTTAGTGATGTTTCATTACAATTCAAATCTACCGGACAGTTTGAGAAAGGAGTCAATGATTGTGGGGGAGAAAAGTTAGTGTGATATATAGTTTCTTGAAGTACTCGGTGAATAAAGAATATGAAAAGATCTCAAAAAGAAGACGATACAATACAAGATTGAAGATTGTTTTGTTATCATTAGATAGGGGGAGATTGTTAGGGCAAAACCCATGTCCCTTGTTATCTTATGATTACAAAACAAACAAGTGTGGCAGATCTCATACTGAGCTACTCAGTATAGGTCTGATACTGAGTAGATAGACGTCGATCAGATATGACAGCTCAAAACCTTTGAAGATGATCACAAATGAGTTGCACAGACCTACTCAGTATCGGTCTCATACTGAGCTACTCAGTATATGTCTGATACTGAGTAGAATGACCGAGTTATCCGTGCATGATCTTCTGCCCTCAACTTGTTGGTACTAGTGTTAAGTCTCAGTCCTATACTGAGTGGTCAGTATTGGGCACTCAGTATTGGAACTCAGTATTGAAACTCAATACTGAGTAAAAGGACTGAGTTAATATTTCCATGTTTACTTAATTAGTCAAATCTTTTAATCATGGTATGTATTTATTAGAATTGGGAGTTACATGTAGAATAGGGTTAATTGTAAAACCTCTATACATTATAAATAGAGGTTTAGTCTTTAGTTGTTAAGCATCCTTTTGGATCCTGGTTGATCACTTGTGTGGATCACCGGTAACCCAATTCTAAATGTAACACTTTGTGGAGTGTTCTTGGTTATTCCGCAACCAAGAACACATTTTATACGTTTGTGCTTAATAAGAAAAATCGTATGACGTATATGATCTTGTCTTTACCGATTTTATTAACAATATATGGGTGGTTGGGTCCTTACATTGGTTTCGTGTCATTTGGACGTCGTATGAGAAAGTTACGGACGAAATCGGATAAAGACTTGGTTGGAAACATGTTTAGAAATCAAAATGGTATTTCTGGGAATCCTCGTGAACACGAAGATTGGGCTCGTGTCACGAAGACCCATCTCGTGAACACGAGAATGGACTCGCGAACACGAGTAAGCGGATCAACGACCGGGACTCGCGGACACGAGTTGGACACGAGGATGGCCGGAGCGCGTAAACTCGCGAATGCGAGGTGTGGATCGCGAACACGACATCTGTCAGATTCATATAGAAATCGGGTTTTTAGGGTTTTTCTCATTCTCTTCAACCCTAAACTTGTGCAGCCGATTTGAGAGAAGAAAGGGGCGATTTTGGTGTTCTAGAGCTCAAATCTTCATCAATCTTGTGGATCTTAACATCGAAGGTGAGGATTCTTGATCCTTGATAATTGTTAGTTAGTTTGTGAGCTTTATTTGGGAAAAAATGATGGTTTGGGTAACCTACCAAGTTATCTTTGGGGAAGATGACTAAGTTGAGTGTAGAACACTCTTTGTAAGCTCAAGAACCTTGTGTTCTTGTTGGATTTGGGATTTGATGATGGAAATCTTGAACTAGGGTTTTGGGTTCCACCAAGTTGGATGAACTTGGTGGTTAAGAAGGTTGTTATGAAGTTATTGGTAACTAGTTATGGATAATAACTAGATTTTATGATGATATTGATGGTAGGTCAATAAGACCTAAAGATTGGTGACATTTCACAAGTTGGAAAGCAAGGATTTGTGTAATAGACACGATTTGGATTTAGCTTGGCTAAGGTGAGTATATGAGACTTTTACTGAGTACATAGCAAATGATTTTGAAAACTATGATGTTTTATGAGTTTTTATTAATAAATATTTTTAATAAAGATATGATTTAAAGGATAAGAGAATGCAAGTGATAGACTATTTAAGTATGTCTAAATGACTAATGATTTTTGAAAGAGATTATGATAATGAAAAGTATTAATAATTCTTTATTAATATGATGTTTGATTAAGAGTAATGATTAAGAAAGTATGATATTTGCTTTATTAATAATATGTATTAATAAAGCTAATAGCAATGATTTTAAGTATCAAGTATTGTTTAGTAAACTATACTAATAAAGGCAATGATCGAATTGTTAAGAGAATAAGTATAAAACGACTAGTATTATATACATGCCCTAGTCAATGTAGAGATAAAGTATTTGTGATTATGAATAATAAGAAGTGAATCTTATTAGTGAATCAAATGATAAAGTCTAAGACGATATTGATGAGAAAAGATAAATGAAATATGATTATGTTAAAAGAGATTAATATGCTAATTAGAATAGATGTATTCTAATTTGTGTTTGATTATGAATTGGTGGGGCATAGGCCCGTACTTGATGAAATTCAATGTGTGTAACAAAAGTATCCGGATAACGATAACCCATTTATGGCGGAGTGAGATTACTACTTGGGGCGGTACCTCCCTGTGCAAGGGTAGTATATCTATGTGAACGATAACCCGACAATAGAGGGATTATGATAACCCGCTAAAAAGGGGGATTACGATAACCCGCGAGACGGGGGATTTGGAGATCTTGGTAAGTTTGGGAGAACCCCAATTACCATGTGATCTTGTGATGATAACCCACATCGGGGGAGTTTGCTTCGGAATGACCCGTGGCGTATGTGATAAAAGGAGTAAGCTTATGGATAGCTTACATGTATGTGATTATGTGATGGGTAAGCTTACGGTTAGCTTACTAGTAAGTATGAATAAACGATAAGAATATAAGTTGATATTTAATAAGTGAATAAAGAAAAGAAAAGAGCATGATTTTTATTATATTTGAGAATGGGTCGAAAACTCATGTATCTCACGAGACTATTTTGTCTCACGTACTACTTTGTTTTTGGCTATGTACTCAGGTTCGAGATTGAAGGTTTAGAAGGTCGCGATAGAAGTGGCCCAGAGATGTTTAGCTCAGGAGCTTATAGGTAGGTCCCGGTATCCCATGGTTATGATATTATCTTTGTAACACCGTGATTTATAACTCTGATAATCTGTTAAAAGGTTTTTTGTTAAACCATATTTTGGGATATTGGACTTTGAAATATTTCTATTTGAAAATATATTTTTAAAAGGTGTTTTAAAAATTGAGGTGTTACAACACCCAATTAACTACACATACATTCACCACCGAAACAGAAGAGGTGGTCACCGGAATGGGACGAAATGGTTACCGAGAATCAAGACGGAATTGTCGCCGGAAACTAAAGAGAACGGGCGATGGTGGTTGGTGTTTCTCCGATCAAACAGGAACAAAAATGGGTGGTGATAAAACTAATGCGAAGATTATAGTGGTGGTGTTACTCGGCTGAACAGAAGAGGAACGTGGTGGTGGATTTCAAAACAACGCGGTGGCGGTGGTTAAACGAGCTACGGTGGCTGAATGGAATCGGAACGAGGTTCACGGTACGAAAACAAGACGAGCTCGTCTGAACGGAAACAAGACGAGCTCGTCTGAACGAAAACACTAAAAGCTCACCGGAACGTACGACGACTGTGGTGGCAAAACATAGCCACCCTGCACTTCGATCCTTCATCACCATCGTGTCGCTTTATGTCTAAAATCAACATTTATAGCTATTGGTCTAGATTGGCTTGTTCGTCCTCGGCGCCGGCGGTGGGCGATTCGCCGGACTCCGGGCGATCTGGTGGTCGTGGATGGGTGGAAAAGAATCGTGATGATGGGATATATAATGTCCCTCAATCGGTTTCTGCTTCTAATCAAGTTTTGAAGTCTGGATCTTCGTCTGTTGGTGCAGCGCCGCATGTCACTTTTTCGCCGGATTCCGACAACGTTTTGGGTAACACAGGTATGCTTAGTGCTCGTATTGGCGTGGGAAGTATTTCCCTTAAACCAATTTCAGTTTCCAGTCGGGTTTCGGTACGGCGGCCGGAATTACGGGAATCACCGGAAAACCCATCTGGGAGGATGGTGGTAAATTATGTGTAGTTAATTGGGTGTAGTTTTTGAAGGTTGTTGATGGAGTATTTTAGGATTTCAAATTAGGGTTTTGATTTTGGGGAAAAAAGTTGAAGTCGGGGAAGAAGATGAAGTGCGAAAAGACAATAATACCCTTATGTGCATTGCACATGAGGTCACTTAACAAGAAAATTTAACACCTTTTGGCCTAAAGGACCAAACGTGCAAAATCGGTAATCTTAAAGGACTAAGATTGTCGAAATTAAAAGATTAGGACCACACTTGCAATGTCGTATCATCTTAAAGGACCATTTGTGTAATTAACTCTTATATTTACTAACATAAATGCGAAAAAATATAATAAATTGTTGCGACCATTCTTGGACAATTAAAGTCCCCAATAATCTTTTTATATTTCTTCATATTTGTTCGCTTTGTATTCGCTTTGTATTCGTTATGCGCAATTGACAAAATACAACAATATACATAGGCATAAGAGATATGTTATAGTTAGTTTTGTGTCAAAATTTGGTTCAAGTTAAATGATAGCATTCGGTTTTGCATTATATCATATGTCGTGTGCTGAATTTGGTTTAAATGAGTGTTGAACAAGATATTTACTTAGACTACTAAATATGTATGAACCATAAGAAATATGGACCCAATTATAATTGCAAGGCATGATTTGAACCTTAAAACACCCGATTCCAAGGTATTTGTTTTTAACAATACTAGGCTAAAATCCGCGCGTTGCGGCGGCTGCGAACTTTATATTCCAGGCGATTAAAAGTCCATTGTTTACATATTTTTATAACGAATCTATACTACATAAGCATGAAAACTTTGTATAAAATAGAGGGAAAAAATAAGAATTAACATTGGCGTTGATATGTTGTTCGGTTACATGTTTTGAAATATAATAACAAAAATGATCCATCTCCAATGTTACTTGTTATAAAAAGATAAACCTAATTACATATAAAATAGAGAGAGAAAAATGACTGTTAATGCGTATTAGTCATCATGTAAAAATGACCGTGTATTAGTAGCTGTTAATTTTCACCGAGCAAAATACATAAATTCAATGTTGCGAGTAGGATTTGAATTGAGAGACTTACAAAAAGATAATCCATTTAATGTTCTTCGTTTGTGACAGTTGCTTCGATTGACTTATTAGTAACCATATTTTGATGTGGCGATAATGATGGTGGTGGATGGCGGTGCGTAGTGATATTGGGTTATCGTAATGACTTAAAGTTTCTACTTTACAATATTAACATTTGACAGTCAATCTTATGTTTTTTTTATCGCAATGCATTTGAACTTTTCATTCAAGGGCATATTCATCCACGACATGGATGGAATTTAACGAACCCGAATATATTTCCTGCTTGCTTTAAAAAAATGATTACGTGACCCATTTGTATTTATAATCTTTACCAAAAATATGTCACATGCCATAAATACAAAAGTATGTGGATGGTTAAACTGTCTAAAAAAGTTTTTAAGTATAAAAGATAAACTTTTTTTGGGTGTCGCTATTTGTTAAAAACTTGAAAATATTTGAAAATATTTGAAAATATTTAAAAGTTGATATTGTATGTTATTCTTGATTTTTAACAGATTGCCCCACCAACATTTTTGACTTTCAAAACCGGATTGGGTCACAGAGGTATGTTAAAATATCGAACTATAACACAATAGACCAACAATATTATGGTAAAAAGAAACACAACACGAACCCATACGACGCCAACCTTCACTTGCTCAAGTTCAACTTCTAACACAATACCAACCCAACATATACACCCAAAAGCACGACAATCACGCTTGATAAAACAGTGAGTTCAACTTACAAGTCTCAACAATAATAGAATTCAAATATAACTCCAAAGTCAAAAAAAAAAAAAACACAAAATCATCCTTATCACCTCGCGAGTACACTACTCGAGATCTCAAAATTCATGGTAATGACTCCACCTTTTTTGTTACCAAAAACATAAAACTACTATGCCTATTGTAACAAATCTCAGCGCAAAAAGAAGATGATGCAAGTTTCATTCATAACTCACATCTTGTTTTTCAAATCATCTCACCACCAACCATTTTAACCGCTCTTTTTCAAAATGTCAGCTTGAAAACAACTTTGTCAAATATCAATGAGATAACCACCTGAATAAATAAAGTAACCATACATTGACAGCTATAAAGAACAACAAAGCCCCTTAAGAATAGCATATGTGATGATCTTGAATCGATAAGTTGGCCTTTAAAGATAATTACATTCTATGCCTAAAATTTAATAATAATTAGGTTGATCGGAGTTATGATTAATTTCAAACGAAAAGTAGTTTAGCTAACAGAGAGGGGCTAAAATAGTAAATTGTATTATTAAAAAACTTAGATCATCATTGCAAGAATATAGTTATTATTATCAATTTAACACGATAATTAATTAATAAAAAATAGATAAAATCTTTTTGGGCAAATTTAAGCAGCACCACCAACTCATTTTCCACCTATATATAGCCCTAAAAAATCAAAAAAGTAGAAACTTTGAAAAGTAGTAGCATAATCTTGAATTGTAGTTTTTAGTACCCTTTTACCGTCTTCAAAACCCGTTCTTTTTCAGAGAGTGTTCTCCTACAAACTGACCATGGGACCTTAGCTTTTACCAGAGCACGAGCAGGGCCTCCTGTCTGTTCCAAAAAGAAAAATAGGGAGTAAATAAATAATAGTAAATTATAAATAATTATATAAAAAACTAACCCCTTTGTTAGGAGAAGCTTGTGGTCTAACAAACCATGAGTTTGGTTCTCGCCAATACACAAACCGGTTGTCTTGACCTGCATCCCAAGACCACTCCACAGGTGTGACAACTCTTCCAAGACAAAATAAAAATAAAAAATACCCTCCTTAATTGCATATTTCGTGTGTGGTTGATTTTGATTTTAGAGTTTTTTAAAATTTAGGAATGACCGTCAAACTAAAGTCAAACTAAAGTTCACAATGCACATGGTAGTGGTTCTTCTCTTGGATAGTTGGATACCTATTTGGGAGTGGGACATGTATATGACTTGAATCCCTTTACTAAATGTGTGATTTTAAACTAATATTTTAATTAAGTCATATAAAGAAACTCTCTAAGTTTTAACTAATTCTACATGTGATATTTTTAACACTAAATAAATTTGATAAAGGTTGAGTGTACAAAATAATAATCTGTCTTATAATGTTTCCTACTTAAAGTGTCGTTAAAATTTGTTACTACTATAAGCAGTAGAGAATTAATTTCTACACCACATTTTTTAATTGTAAGACATTGTACAAGTATTTTTGAAGACCGTACAAGTATAAAAAACAAATATTGTGGTTTATAGGTTAAAATTTGTGGTGTAAAAATCACCACCTATAAGCAATATACCTTTATTATGTATTATAGCAGGTAGGGGTGAGCGCGGCCCAGAAACCTAACCGCACCGAAATCGAATGAATCAAAATCGATAATGATGAATTTTCAAAACCGAACACGTCACCAATTACATGTTTTCGGTTTCAGTTGGTTTTCAGTTCAATTCAGTTTTTTCAGCCCGCATAACCATCCCTGAAAAGTGGATTCATCAAAAGATCCACTAAAATTAAAACATGCATCTAGTCGTTTATTTTTAGAACCTTCAAAATCATGTACAATAAATGCATACATGGTAAATGTCAATAGGATACCTTTCCGACAAAAAAATGATAATGACTTGCCAAGATATGTTTAAAAAATAAATTAAACAAAATAACTAAAAGATAACTCAAATGAATACAACTAAAAGAACCAAATGCATATCCTTCAACACAAAGTCTCGAGTTCAATTAAAGAGTGGAAGCCTACAAGTTCACTTAATCTATAATCATCAAAAGGATTTAATATGACTTGAATCTATAACTTTGATATTACAAATTATAACCATGAGATACTAAATCAGAAAACCAGTCCAATCCAATTAAAGTTAAACTTGGATTGAAGATTATATGGTAAAAAAAACTTGCTTTTACATCATATCCTCGTTGGCTCTCCATATATTTCCTCCTCCAGGAAGAACTACAAGAACAAAAAAACGAAAATGACAGCAAAACAATTAATGAATATGAACATGAGCTTGAAGCATAGAATATTAGGATAACAAATAAGCCCCAACTCAGAGAACAAATTTTTCCGTAAGTTCCATTATATTCATATCCTCGAATTGTGCTCGTTTTTCGGTTGCTGTATTGTAGTTCTGGACCTTCTCCTATGACAATAAATTCTGTAATTAGGCAAAAAACTTAACATACAAAATTTTGATGACTTTCTGTGATTGACCATTTTGAAGCATATGTCCCCACATATTTGACTTTAAGCTTCAATTAAGAGACTTGCTAATTTCATGCACATCATAACTACATCATAACTTTTAGAATGTTAAATATCAAATTATTTAGATAAAAAGTTTGAAAATGAAGGGAGTTAGAGTGCACACCTCACACATTCACTTGACATCTGGATTCTCTTCTTTGAATCACTTAGAAAAATCCCCCCATTTAAAATTTAAAATTAAAATTAAAATCAAAATTAGTTATAAAGAGAAGATATCATGAATTAACCTCCTTGACTCCATACTATGAATTAATAAGCCGAAAATTGGTATGCAAAGTATGAAATTACTACAAATAGTATGCAAAATCAGAATGTAAAGTTGTAAACAGAAAACAACAGAAAAGGAGGGATAAGATAACTCTTACCTGATTAATTAGTCAAAATTGTTGTTGCTGACTTGATGATTCGAGAACCCTGCAAACTGCAATCACACATTCACACTAAATTTAAATTAATCAAGATAATATGATTTCATACAAGATGTCTATCTCTCTGATGTTCTTGACCAATAATACCCCTCTGCAACTAAACTTCTTATATAAGATGGATTTCAATCCACTTTAAATGAAAACAAACAATTAAGAAATAAAAACATGTACACAAATTTAGCCCAATCTCAAATCGCAGCACCACATACAAAATTACATAATCAGAGCAAAAAATGGCCACCCTAAACTACAAAATTAAAGCAAATTGAGATAGAAAAACGTACGATTTTTCTTTGGAAGAACGAACACGTGTTTATTCCTTTTGCATTTGACACTTTCGGTTTCCTTGCACCTGAGGCAGTGGAGCTTCTCAACAGAGTCCAACGTGTTATGCATAGCAATCTTATGACACCTAGATCCACAAACGTTGTTTTTAAAAGAATTAGTTTTGCAATTCAAAAAGGATAGCGGCACAGCTTGTTGCCCGTTTACCTTCTTTATCTGTGTAAAAAATGATCCTTATTAATGAAGAAGTGGGGAGTTATTTTGAAGAACCAAATGGCCTCTTAAATTTAGAGTTACCATAAGCATCATCTCCTATCCGTTTCATCCCTACAAATAACAAATTTGAAGTAAATCAGAAACAAATTAGAAACACACTGAATAAATATGCTTGATAACTTACCTCAAATTCGAATTACGAGCGATCCCAGTTCGCGACAGAGAACAAGACAGCAAGCGAGTGTACTTTTGTTCGCTTCTTCTCTACGTTCAGCCGATGTAGATATGCGTTCCTCATTTGTGCTGTATTTATAAGGTTAATCGACGTGACGGGCGAGTATGCAGGGAAGAAATTGATAACAGTACAGTAACTCATAATTCGGCCGAGAATGCAGGCAAGAAATTGCGACAATCGTGGGAAATCAGGGGAAATCAAGAAGAATTTCGCCAAAATAAGTTGTCATTTGAAGAAGAACCCATGATTTTGGGTGATTATAATTTAACCCTAGATAGACGCGAGCGTGAGTGTATGTATGTATGTACAGGAAATGAAAGCTTTAAAGATGGAAATTAAATGGTGGGCCGACTTCGAAAATTCTGTTCAAGGGATATAGTAAATAACAACTAAAGGATACCTAACAAATAGAGTAGCTGAGTTGGTGTTGTTGTTCCATTGACTTCCGCATGGTCTCGAGTTCGAACCTGGATTGCTACATTTTATTGTTTTGCGATCCCAAATTAAGACTTGCCTAACACATTCGCTCATTATATATAGTAATAGATAATAAATTTTATAAACTGATTCTAGATTATTTTGTGGTCTTAATCAAAACTGAGAACCATTTTCAAATTGGAAAACTGACCACGGTTGATCATGAGCATTGAATAGGGTAATTATGGGTATTGTAACGGTTCTTCCTAATTAATTTTTTTCTCTAGAATTACTCTTATGACAACTCGTAAATTCTAATTGCCCTTATAGGCAAAGTGAAAACTGCTTATCACTTAAGTGTTATGAAATTGTAACTAAAGCCGTGCTCAGTCTAGTGATAAGAGCTTTACCTATGGACCACTCCCACACGGGTTCGAGCCTCGAAATAAGCAGTTTTTTAATTATTTTTCAGGCAAAGTGAACACTGCTAATTATGAAAGGTTTGAATTCAGACCTTCCTTATTTAGATATATTAAATCTGCTTTATAAAGTAGTATAGATAAACACGCCTTTGTAAGCCATAAACTCTTAACAAAATATAGAAACTTAAAACATCCAACATAGTGACTTTGAACACATGAAAAATATGGATGTAATTTTTACATAACAAAAAATTATTTAATTCACCATTATGTTCAATTTTAAAGTAGATTGTAAATATATACCAAAACACAAATTATATCGTTATGATGTGTAAAATAACTTTCATATTTTATAAATCATTTAAAAAAATAGTATTAATTTGTATATCACATTTGTATATCATTTTGTTAAAGTAGATAGTTAGTGGGTGTGGGTCTTACTATTTTTTGCCATTTATAGAAAGTGTAGCATTTATTTTGAATCACCCATTTATGAAAAATGTAGCACTTGTTTTGAATCGGAGGAAGTATATATATACAGGCTATACAAACATATACAACATGATATATAGGTTCAAAAGAGTAGTACTAAAAAAAATACATTACACATTTAAAAATGCAATCCCAAACATATATTTTAATTCCATCTATTTATTTAAAGAGAAATGATATTTATTGTTACATAGTTTTACCCACTTATAAGTTTAACATGTGTAATCTACTAATTTTCTTTCCTCATATCATCTTCGATTTTAACAAATTATTATGATCAAATTGATAGAAAAAAATATATGCAAAAATATATGCATGAATGATATGAACCCATTTTTCTTATTTAAAAACCATTCAACCAACTACCAAACACACCCTGGCAATTATAATTCGGGAATTACATTAAGGCCATGTTTAGATGTGCTTATTCAAATCTCTTTATTGATTTATCTACTTTTTAAAAAAGAGTTTTGAAAAATAAGTCTCCTCTACTTGTTGAAAACTCTTTTTTTAAGGGGTTTTTAAGTTACCTACCCAAACATTATTTTAATTTATTAACTTCTTGAAAAACTAATAAGTAAACTAATAAGTTAATAAGTTATTTTTAAAAACATATCCGAACATGCTTTAAGGTAGCAAGTAGGGGTGGCAAATTTCTGATCCGACGTGAAACCCGACTTGAAACCAATATGAATATAAACAAATTTTGGCTGAGGTAAAAAATATTTGGATCAGTCTCAGGTCGACTCAACTGACCCATTTATTAAACGGGTTAGTTTCAGGTCAATGATTATTTAAATGGGTCGACCCGCCAACTCGTTTAATTATTAGAATATATTTTAAAAAATATATATTTATACTTAGTTTATAATTTATTAATGCACTCGTAACTAATATTCAGATAAAAGCTAAAATGGTTACTTAATAATTTGACGTTTCGATATTTTATTATAAATTTGTGGAATAATAATAACATTTGACCTATTTGACCCTTTAAACCTGCTAACTTGTTTAACCCGTTTAATTAAGCAGGTTATATAAATTAAGTTCACATTGAAAATAAACATGTTAGGGTTGAAATTGTTGAGCCATTTATATAAACAACAGTTTCAGGAGCCGCCAACCCGAACGTGTGGACCGAACCCGACTTGAAATCGAGCCCCTAGGAGAAACCCCAAATCTAAGTAAGAAACCACTTCATTTTAAGGAGGCGAATCTCTCCCCCAAATACCTAAAAATGATGCGATGATGAAGAACACTCAATTCGTGCACGAATTGGCATTAACGCATCATATATTGAAGCAAAATTGTTCCGGGTAAGTAGGAATTACCAGACAAAAATGTCGCAGGGCAATACCACTAGCAATATGAATTTGAATGTACCTGTGAGTGAAGTCTATTGGTCTCTCGTAGCTAAAGCCGATAAAAAGTTCTCCAAAATTAGGGATTTGCCCTATTACGAGCGCAACAGGTCAGTCAATTTCTTTCTGTTTATTGCACCTTTACTTTGTATTTAACTAAGTAGACGATCGATCGCTGTTGTAGCCGATTGTTGGACAAATTCATAATCTATGTAGTTGCAGTTTGTATGTAAGCTGTTTGCTGACGAATCACTGAAGTTGCTTGCTCAATTTGATAGAAATTTGCTAAATTATCTGGATATTATTATAAATCATGATTGATTACAAAGATGTTGTGTCTCACAGCTGTAGAAACACATACTTCTTATGATCTCTAAATACATGAACAAAATGGTTTTTACATCAGGTATGATACATACTTCTATAAGGTATTCAAAGTTTATACACAATTATGGAAATTTCAACAAGAGAATCGACACAAGCTCGTGGAAGCAGGACTAAAAAGATGGGAAATAGGTGATATTGCATCCCGAATAGGTCAACTTTATTTTGGACAGTATATGAGAACAAGTGAAGCCAGTTATTTGTCTGAATCATATATCTTCTATGAAGCAATATTAACTAGAGAATATTTCAAAGATGGAATATTACAAGATCTAAATCTTGCCAACAAACAATTAAGATTCTTTGCAAGATTCCTGTCAGTTTGTCTGGTGTTGAACCGCCGAGAAATGGTATATCAGTTAGTGAATCAGCTCAAATTGTTAGTTTCTGACTGCAAAAGGGCTTTTCAGGACACCGATTTCAAAGAATGGAAGCTGGTAATTCAGGAAATAACTAAATTTCTTAAAGTGGATACATCTTTTATGAATATAAGGCCTTCAAGATACAGCATCATGTTAGATCTTCATCCTGATAGCCTGCCACCTGTCACTAATGTTAAAAGAAAGCTAGAACTTGGAGATGCAATACTTTGCAGCTATCATCCTAACGAGGTTAATTACTTGTAAATTTCTATATATAAACACTTATTAAACATTTGACTTTTTGTAAATTTCTTAACCAGGTTAAGTTCTCTGAGTTGACTCATGATAACTTTAGAATGCTTCAGTGTTTGGAGTGGGAACCGAGTGGTTCATTTTACAAATCAAGTGGGCCCATACCCACGGGTAGTCAAAACGGGTCAAACCGTGTTAATTATTCTCAGGAGATTTCTGATCTTACATTGCCATCAAATCCACGTAAACCTGTCTTATATCGTCCATCCATCACTCATTTTTTAGCAGTGAGTAATCCAGTCATCGCTTAAATTTTCTTTTAATATGTATATGTTTTTTTATTTTAGGTTTTTAAATTGTTTAACGAATTTATGTAATGTGAATTTATTTTGATTGCAGGTTCTTGCAACTGTGTGTGAGGAGCTCCCTCCTGATGGAGTTCTGTTACTCTATTTATCTGCTCCAGGTCACATTTGAATTGCAGAATTTAAAATTGCAGGAAAAGTTATTTGTCTGATGGAAAATTGTTTTGGAATTACAGAGCATATTGTGAATAGTGTAGAGCCTAATACGATGCATACAGATGCTGTATCTATTTCACCATATTCATCAGAGACAGTTTTTTTTAATTGCTCTGGAGGCCTAAATCTTGGCTGTAAAGGAAATGGAGGTAATTAATATGATTATGATGATAATTTCCGTAGCATTAGGGGATTGATTACTAAAAATGAGATTTATTTCAGGTTTAAATTTAATTTATCCTTGTGACTTGCTTCCGTTTACAAGAAGGCCACTTTTCCTTGTTGTTGACAGTGGCAACAGTAGCACTTTTAAATTGAGCATCTGAAACATCTTTACAAAATATTGATATTTTATTTTTATTAGACTAATTAGTTGTGTGTATATATATGTATAAACAGGCATTAAATACATCAGTAAAAGGAGAAGAAGTTGCAATGCTGTTATCTCCAAATTGTTCAACAGAAAATGGAAGTGAGTTCACAAGCTTTCTGACAGCTCCATTACAGGCTTTTCTCAGTTTACTTGGTTATTCAGGTTCTGACATCCAAACGGTATGACTCTATATTAAATCATTTAAGTTAGGCAAAACGGGTCGGGTCGGGTCGAAAATATGATTAAATAATAAGTTATGTTATTATATATTCAGGATCAGCTCAATGAGGCTGAGAAGATTCTTTCTTCATCTTTAAATCATTGGGGAGAGATGTTGGCATCTTCAGACACGCTTCATCCTGTGTGGGCCCGAGTTTTGGGTGACCCGTTTCTTAGACGGCTCATTTTAAGGTACAATTTATTAATTCTCTTTTACAAAGTAATGATATTATTAAAGTTTGTTGGTTTTTCAGGTTTATATTTTGCAGGGCTGTACTAGCCCTATACAGACCCACATTCAACAAAAAAGAATATCTGCCCGATTGTTCACCCGTCCTCCCGGACTCAGTCTTACCATTGACTCACTCATCCAACTCAGCATCAGTCTTACCATTGACTCACTCATCCAACTCAGCAGTCCAACAAATAGCCGCCATTTTTGGTGACCAAACCATGTTTAATCTCCAACAAGTGTAAAACGTGTACTGCTTATTACCTTTGTAATCATCTTTTTCGAGTACATATTTCGCATTAAACACTCCTTGGACGAAGACATAAAAGTTCTGGCTTTTTGTAAATCCATTTGGGAACATGTGTGATTTTAGGAAATAAGTTATAATCCATTTGCTTCATAAGAATATCAAATGATTGAATAAAAAAACCCGATATTAACACAAGACCCGAATAGGCCCGACCTGACTAACATAATCAGGTTTGGTTTCGGGTTTATGTCGGGTCGGGTTGACGTTTTGGGCACCCCTGGTCATGGTTATAGCTTTTTAGTCACTAATGTTTTTAATTCAGTCATATCTCGTCATAACAATATACAAATGGTGACACAGTCTATAGTGTCAGTAACTCTATGACCATGCAAAAATAAAAAATGGCGAACATACAATTTAGTTTCCAGAATGATTGTCGCAGGCCATGATTAGCTACTCACGATTGCAATTAGTTGCTAAATTATTTTTTCGTAACATGCAGAAATATTATTAAAATGACTAGCTATTAGTACATATTTTTTCCTTAATGTTACATGCATCTTCAAGGACATGTTTTAAACTTTTGTCAAGGAAATGACTATGTTACTGAAGTGCCAGGGTTTCTGATCAGTTGGCATATATGTACCTAGATATGTTTCAAACTTATGAAATAACAAGTCCATTGCAGAATTTCCAAAATAAGTAACAAGCAATGGTTCAAAACCAGCTCTTAAGATTTTGGCAACAGTTTTGCCATTGTTTGGATCATCATAAGCTTGCATACTAGTGGCATAGCTGACTTCAAATGCTTCAATGATATCGAGAGAAAATGATCCTTGGTTGTTAATAAGATCTTTAACCTCATCCTTATATGGAAGATAAAAAGGCATATTATACAAGGTAATTTCAGATTCTTTAACCACACCCTGCAGGCAACATTTTGTAACACATCAAAAGTTAGTTTCGAATCATAACATTACTAGTTGTCAGAGCATTTTAAAAAGCCAAATTATACCTCCTTTGCCATATCGGCAAGCGATTTAGCCAAAATCTCAATTACACGTACAGTCTCACAGCAAGATGCGACAACATTACTTCGGCATGGAAATGCCAAAACCATCCGCCCTCCATTTATTATCTCATTCGAGCGCGATTCTAGGAATGTTGTAAAATCATTTTTAAATTGCACCCGATACTTTTCAAATACATCTGGAGCGCTCGTTCTTGCTATGTGGATGTTTAGCCCATTGTTCTCTAGGCCTTTAGGCACCTGACATTAGAAGTACGTCAGAGAGAAATCAAATTAATTAAGCAATATAGATCGACGTCGTAACTTCTTTTTTTTTTTTCTGTGTAATTAGTATTAAACTCCTTGGTGTTCTCTATACTAACCTGGGAAAGCCAATGAAGGCTTGTAGATGAATGAAAAAAGTGCATGCTTTTATCCGGAAAGAGCCTCCCATGAAATGAACCAGGCACAGCTGAAATGAAACACCTGCATGAATTTTCACCATTGTCCTTGTTATGTTCTCCATAGAAGGTTGGTAGTGATTTGAAGATGGAGTTAAAGTCGTTTCCATAAAGATCGTTTAAGCACACTTGTAATTGTGGGGGTTTAAGATTCTTTTCTTTGCACACCTCGTGGACTTGATTGATGATGTTGGAGACAACAAATAGTGTGTTGGGTCCAGTAGAACAACCCAAATCTGCTATATTGAAACACTCTGGGAAACCATCAACCTTGGCTATTCCCTTGATTGTTCCATTGAGTATGGACTGCACTTTCTTTATCACCTCTCCCTGAAAAGTACAATGATATATAGTTAACAAAACTTTACCTTTGTGTGTGAGAGAGAGAGAGAGACTTGAGAGAGAGAGTTGCTAGCATAGCTGGATTCTTCATTGCCACCATTCATGTGAAGGAATTCAGCTAAGCATTCTTTACTTGCCATGTCAGCTGAATTAATTTCCAATGCCAACAATGAAGTATAATATATGTTCTTATATAGTCGTTTTATGAATCTACTCAAAGTCAACAAGCAACAGCGATGCGTATATATATCACCAAAAATCTAGAAGTTAAAAGAAATAATCATGTATTGGGTTTTAGCTTTTCAGTTCGTCCAGGTGTGTGTGCTCCTTGTTGAGGTTTTTTAAGAGGGGTGATTTTTAGACCATAACTTTTAATGCATCTACCACAACTTATGTTTAACATACTTGTAACCATTAAACTTATACTATTAAACTTATACTGTGTGGTATAGGAAGTAAAAGTTGTGGTGTAATAATGAATTCTCTTTTTAAGTTTGTTTTCCTTGTTGACGTGCCTTCTTTTGTCTGATCTCACGGCTCCAGGTAATCATATTTACCACATTAATTATTGATTCACAAAAATAAAGAAAATGGCCAATACTTTGCAGCTATCATCCTAACGAGGTTAATTACTTGTAAATTTGTATTTATAAACACTTATTAAACATTTGCTATTATGCACTCTCAATGTAATGCATTTTCACTTTTTGTCAAACCGTGTTAATTATATCGCCCATCCATCACTCATTTTTTAGCATCGAGTAATCCAGTCATCGCTTAAATTTTCTTTTAATATATGTTTTTTTATTTCAGGTTTTTAAATTTAACCAATTTATGTAATGTGAATTTATTTTGATTGCAGGTTCTGGCAACTTTGTTTGAGGATTTCCCTCCTGATGGAGTTCTGTTACACTATTTATCTGCTCCAAGTCACATTTCTATTGCTCATATTTTGTCTTTTTTTTAAGATAAAAAATTATGTCAACTAATTCACCCTGGCAGAATTCAAATTTGTAGGAATAATTATTTCACATTTCTATCTGCTTCTTAGTTATTATATTATGATGGAAAACTGTGTTGGAATTACAGAGTATACTGTGAATACGATGCATTCAGATGCTGTATCTATTTCACCATCTTCATCAGAGAAATATTTTGAATTTCCCTGGAGGCCTAAATCTTGGTTGTAAAGGAAATGGAGGTAATTAATATGATAATGATGATAATATCCGTAGCATTAATGGACCTAATTGGCTATTTCCATTTAAGGGGTTTTCTTGTGAAATTGGGTAACTTAGTTATTTGTCAAACAAGCGTTTTGATATTAGATAAATTTACTCATTTAGCATGATTTTACTCTTAATATATAGAGTTCATCCAAGTATTATTATTTTTCGTTAAGCATCCACTTCTAATTTAGTTAGGGCTAATACATTGAGGTGGACATGCTATTTTTGCTTCAGATGAATATCTGATAATGAATAGAAAACAAGTCATAATGTCAAACAACAATAGAGAAAATAACCTCTCTATCTTGCACATGATTGTAGCTAAAATATCTTTCATAACATGCAGAAATATTGTTAAAATGACTTGCAATTAGTACATATATATAGTTTCTCAAACTCGTTACTTGTACTGGTTCTTAATATTAATTACATGCATATTCATGGACATGCTTATATTAAACTTTTGTCAAGGAAATAATTATGGTGCTGAAGTACCTTGATTTCTCACTTGACATATATGTATCTAGATATATTCCAAACTTTTCAAATAAAAAGTCCATTGCAGAATTTCCAAAATAAGTAACCAACAGTGGTTCCAAAGCAGCTCTGAATATATTTGCAACCGCTTTGCCATGGTTTAAATCATCATATGGTTCCATACTAGCGACATAACTGACTTCAAATGATTCAAGGATATCGAGAGAAAACGATCCTTGATTGTGAATAAGATCTTTAACCTCATCCTTGTATGGAAAATAAAACGGTATATTAAATGCGTTAATTTCAGATTCTTTAACCACATCCTGCAGGTAACACATCATTAGTTAGTTTCGAACTAAGTCAAATCATTTTTAGCTTTTGAAGCAGTTTAAAAAGCCAAATACCTCCTTTGCCAAATCAACAAGTGATTTAGCCAAAAACTCAATTAAACGTGTAGTCTCACAGAAAGATGGGTCAAAACTACTTCGGCATGGAAATGCAAAAACCATACGCCCTCCATCTATTATCTCATTAGAGCGCGATTCTAGGAATGTTGTAAAATCATTTTTAAATTCCATCCTATACTTTTCAAGTACATCTGGAGGACTCGTTGTTGCTATGTAGATGTTTAGCCCATTTTTCTCAAGGCCTTTAGGTACCTGACAATATGTCTTAACATTTAAACCATTTCCTAAAATGAGATGTCCTAACTTTTTTTTTTTTTTTGTTACTAACCTGAGAAAGCCATTGAAGGCTTGTAGACGAATGAAAAAAGTGCATACTTTTATCGGGAAACAGCCTCCCATGAAATGAACCAGGCATGGCTGAAATAAAACACCTACTGGAATTTTCTCCGTTTTCCTTGTTATATTTAGCATAGAAAGTTGGTAGTGATTTAAAGATGGAGTTAAAGTCGTTTCCATAAAGATCGTTTAAGCACACTTGGAATTGTGGGGGCTTGAGATTCTTTTCTTTGCACACCTCACGGACTTCATTGATAATGTTGGATACGGCCAATAGTGTGTTTGGTCCCGTAGAACATCCCAAATCTGCTATACTGAAACACTGCGGGAAACCGTCAACCTCGGCTATTCCCATGATTGTTTCGTTGAGTATCGATTGTACTTTCTTTATCACATCTCCCTGAAAAGTACAACGATGGCAATTGCTTCAAGTCATTTCAATGAATATTGTAAACAAAACTTTTCCTCAGAGAGAGAGACTTGACTGAAAGAGTTCCTAGCATAACTTGATTCTTCATTGCCACCACTCATATGAAGGAATTGAACCAGAGATTCTTTACTTGCCATTGCAGCTCAATTTCCAATGCCAACCCTGAAGTATAATATACGTTCTAAATTAAAAATGAAAAGATTGGGTTTTAGCTTTTCAGTTGGTCTTGGTGTGTGTGCTTCTTGTTGAGGTATTTTAGGGCTCGTTTGATAGTTGTTAGCTGAGTTAGTGCTCACTAAGTTAGATTTTAACTGAGTCAGAAGATAACATATACGTTTGATCATATAGCTAATTGAATTAATGTGCTGATTGATTATATGTGGTTGATTATGTTGCTTAATAATTAAAAATAAATAAATAAAAAATAGCCCTACAAAATCTAAAGTAAACATAAATTATTTAAAATCCATATACAAATTATCATACAAAGTCTAGTTTTAATATACTAAAATTCAATAAGAACATAATAAGCTAATAAACTAATGTGAACCATTTGTGTCAAAAATAACATTATGTCCGTTTTTTTCAAATTTCCAGCTACTATAATCCATGTGGTTGCTTTCAGGCCGGTACCCTCCCAACCGTTATTTGATAGTTTGTTTATGCAAGCTTCAAGAAAAGTTTTAATTGGTTATCTTTTTTGCATTGTCTAGAATAAAGTGTATATTTACAACATCAATTACATTATTCAGAATCACTAAACTCTATTGTACCCAAACACTTTAATTGTCTAATAAATAGATACTATTAAAGAGTATCTCCAATCACCCTCTATTTTCTTTATTTTGAAGGGATTTTCTACTCCAATCATCCTTTATCACTCCCTTCAAATATGAAAGGAGTTAAAAATTCCTTCAAATATAGTCCGCTCTCAATAGATCCACCAATGTTGTGAGTGTGATTGTTAGAGAAATATGAGCTTCACTAGTTTTAAAGGGAAGAATAAAATGTATGGTTAAAGTTGAAATTTTGTTTAGGCTATCCGGTATGGGCACCACATGTGGTGGTGCCTTTGTCCGCCACATCATCGCCACCTCAGCAACCACACCACCACCACACCACATCATTTGGTGGAAATACCCACCACACCACACCACACCATTTTATTCCATTTAATTCTAAATAAACAAAAAAAAGAAAATAAAAAGAATTTCACTCAACCAATCAGAAGCAGCCACGTATACCCCACGACCACCTCCACCGCGTTTCCTCCCGTTGCCCTGGTCGCCCTCCTCCCACGCCGCACCCCAACGCCGTTGGGGGGGCGGTGTTCCCCTTCGAGGCCACGGCGTGGCCGCCTAGTCACACCCCCACGCCACCACCTGCGTTGGACCATACCGTCCAGCCTTAGATGAAAGGGTCCTACTATTTATAAAAATAGAGGGAGATTTTGTACTCCCACGAATCAGAGATTTAAGTTATTGATTCATTTTTACCTAAAAATGATTCCACAATAAGAAACAGATTCTTCCTCATCCAAGAACTAAAAAATAACACACGGACTCATGCCTCCAGTAAAAAATAAAGATTAGTAAACATTTTTACTGAAAACTAACGTCGTTAAATGAATCAGTCAGTTGATAACTACTCTTGAAGTCAAAAAGCCCTAAAACACTAAACAGCCCAATTAACTAATTGCAAGAAATCAAAAGAACAAAAGGCACATTTCCTCGATGGGTGGAAATGAGAAAACGAAACTTACAGAGTTCGAATTTACATGGATCGGTGGAAGTCTGTATGGTATTACCTGAGTAAAACCCGAAAATTGAGTCTGAATCAAACACGTACTCTGTTTTCTGCCTTCTTTTGTCTGATCTCACGGCCCAGGTTCTACCTACATCTTGTATAGTTGTTAGTTTGGTCTTTGTAGCACATTATTGATCATTAAAATAAAGAAAATGGATAAAGAATCACTTATGGGTTACCATTTGGCCTGCTCACCTCTTGTTTATTGCATTTAGAGCGTCATAATTTCTATCTTATATTATTTTTTGTTACAACTTATTTATTCTGTTATGTAAGTTTCACAATTATGAAGCTAAAAGTGGTAGTTTTACAAATAATATTATCCAAAGGAACATGCCAACTAACTTTTGTTTTCTTAACTTCACTTATTTACACTTGAGATTATTTACAGTAGAGGTAGAAAGACTGTAGCTAGATTGTTTCAAATTCCCTGTGGTTTTTTGTTCAATTGTTTATTTCTTAAACTGTAATTATTTAAAACGGGTTAGGTAAGGGTGGGTTGACCCAAAAATATTCCTTATGATAATTGACACCAAAAGATAGGAACAAATAGGCCAATAATCAATTCCAAGTTGCAACATACATCTAAAATAAAAGAAAGCGTCAGAATACTTAAGCTAAAGTTTACCTTTATTAAGATCAAATATTCTTAAAATACTAGCAAGTACAAAGAGTTTAGCAAACTCAAAAGTAGTACTGTTTCTTCTCGTTACATCTTCAAAGACATGTTTTAAACTTTTGTCAAATAAATGACCATGTTAACAAAGTAACATGGTTTCTGATTTTCATCCAGATATTTTTCAAGCTTCTGAAATAACTTAATATCATATTAATGTTATGTGAATTTATTTTGATTGCAGGTTCTTGCAACTGTGTGTGAGGAGCTCCCTCCTGATGGAGTTCTGTTACTCTGTTAATCTGCTCATATTTTGACTTTTAAAAAAAAAATTATGTCAACTGATTCACGCCGGGAGAATTAAAAATTTTAGGAATTTTTATTTCACATTTCTATCTGCTTCTTAGTTATAATGTTTTGTTAATTTTACCTCTTATAAATTTATTTTCAATTAAGTACTCAGACAGGGTATCATACCAGGCTCTTGGAGCTTGTTTGAGCCCATATAGAGCTTTATCAAGCTTGAAAACATAATTAGGAAATTTAGGATCAACAAAACCTGGTGGTTGTTTAACATAAACTTCCTCTTGTAGTTTTCCATTGAGAAAAGCGCTCTTGACATCCATCTGATAAACTTTGAAGTTCTTGAAAGCTGCATATGCAAGATAAAGCCTAATAGCTTCAATTCTTGCAACTGGTGCAAAAGTTTCATCATAGTGAATGCTTTCTTCTTGCCTGTAGCCCTGAGCAACTAGTCTTGCTTTGTTTCTAATGACAACACCATCCTTGTCCATCTTGTTTCTGAACACCCACTTAGTACCAATAATAGTTTTGCCAGCGTTGGGTGGTACTAAGTTCCAAACTTTGTTCCTCTCAAACTCTGTAAGTTCTTCTTGCATAGCTTCTACCCAGTCTTCATCTAATAAAGCTTCATCAGCTTTCTTTGGTTCCATGGTAGATAGAAAGCTTGAAAAGAAGCAAAAGTTTGCAGTTGCTTGGGATTCGAAATCTAACTTTCTTCTTGTTTGAACACCTTGTTCAATAGGACCAATAATATTAGAATGTGGATGATCTCTGTGTTCCCTTGGATTGTTTCCTAAGGGAGCATTTGAAGCAAGTTCAACAATATCTTGTTGTACTGATGTGTTGTCTGCCTAATACTTAGCTGAATTCTGATCAGTATTAGACAGTTCAGGTTGCTGTTCTTCTTGATTTTGCAGATCTGAGGTGGATTCTTGAGAAGTACTGGAAGATTCACCTTCTTCATAGGTGGAGTTGTTCAGATCAATTATTGGGAACTCAGTATTGGGGTTCTCAGATATGGGAACCTCAGTATTTGTTGCATTTGAGTTATGTTGAGTTCTGACTTGATCAGTGTCACTCATACCATGATCAACATAGTATGGGTGAGACTTGGGCTGTTCAGCAATTGAGTTTTCTGGATTACATAGAATGTCTATGCCACTAATGTCTTCCTTTGCTGAGGTAGAATGCACATCCTGATCTTCATCAAAAGTGACATGAATGGATTCTACAATCATCTTAGTTGAGATGACATACACTCTGAAAGCTTTAGAGTGTGGAGAGTAGCCCATGAACACACCTTCATTTGCTTTGGGAGCAAATTTGTTGAGATTTTATTTAGTACTAAGTACAAAACATTTACTCCCAAAGATGTGGAAGTATTCCACATTAAGAACCTTGTCATTATATAACTCATAAGGAGTTTTTTGATGTCTCTGGACTATTGTAGCTCTGTTCTGAATAAAATTTGCACAGTTTACAGCTTCTGCCCAGAAGCTCAGTGCCAGTCTAGCATGGCATAACAAAGTTCTTGCAGCTTCAATTAATGTTCTATTCTTTCTTTTATATTCTCAAGTTGTTAATATATGTATCTTTTATATTCTTGTATTTATCTAGTTTCCTTATTGTAAGTTTGTATTCTCTCCTATATAATAAAGAGTATCCCACACCATAATTTGTGTGGTTGATTTATATCTCCTTACATGGTATCAGCCTAAAAATTATCCCTCTTCTTCGATTTTTTCTTCTTTTTCCGATCTCCCTCATTCGGTTTTATCAGGGACCTTCAATGGCTTCTTCCTCCACTGATTCCACCTTTCCCATGAACACCATTCTTCACATGATACCGATTAAGTTATCATCCTTGAATTAACTGCTACGGCGTAATCAAATGCTCCCTCTTCTTACCTATCAAAATCTTTTTTCACATATTGATGGTTCTTTTTCCGCACCGTCAGAAACCATTGTTACCGACGACAAATCTGTCGCTAATCCTGCGTTTTCTTCCTGGAAAACCCGCGATCAACAAGCCGTCATTCTGCTTAATTCCTCCCTCACTGAGGAAGCGGCGGCTGAAGGCTTAGGTTTGTCTACTGCTCGACAGATCTGGTTGTCTCTCGAGGCAGCCTATAGCAACTCGTCGGTTGAACGAATCCATTCCCTAAGAGACACTCTCCGTCAGATTTCAAAGGGGACATCTTCGGTTTCCGATTTTGGTCTAACATTCAAGGGGGTCTGTGACAAGTTGGCTGCGATAGGGCAACCAGTTGATGAAATCGATAAGTTGCACTGGTTTTTAAGAAGTCTCGGTCCTTCCTTCGAGACTTTCTCAGTCGCTATTCGCACGTCCAAACCATCTCCAACCTTTAGGGATCTTCTTTCCCAAGCAGAGAGTCATGAACTCTTTCAACTATCACTACATGGCACCGCTACTCCTCCTGTTGCATTTAACGCCGAACATCACTCTCAAAACAGCAACCGAGGTCGCTCAAATAATTATTCCCGTGGTGGTTCGAATCGTGGCGGCTACAATGGGGACAGTGGTCCAGGTGGCCGTCGCACCCCCCACTGCCAGCTCTGTCGCACAAACGGGCATTACGCCTCAGCTTGCCCGAGCCTTTCCACCTATGCATCGCAAGCTTCCCCTGGGCAGAGCATTGATGCTAATTTAGCACAAGCTTTTCATTCCCAATGCAGTGTTAATCAAGACCGACCGGACTGGTATGTTGATTCTGGTGCAACTGCTCATATGACTGCCTCCACTTCCACGATATCAGACTCCACTCTATATACGAGTAATATGCATGTTGCCTTTGGTAATGGCTCTAGACTACCAATATCTCATATTGGTAAATCTAAAATATCGAAAAACATTTCGTTAAAGGATATTCTTGTTATTCCGAATTTATCAAAGAATTTACTTTCTATTAGTAAACTCACTACTGATCAACCGGTTGATGTGCTATTTTCTCAACCTTTTTTCCACATTCAGGACAGGGCAAGCAAACAGGTGATACCACAAGGTCGGTGTGAGGACGGATTGTATGTGCTTCGAGATGATCAAGTTGCATTGGTGGCCGTTTCTAGCAATTCTAGATTAGTTTCTTTTGAATTATGGCATAATCGCTTAGGACACGTTTCTTTTGATATTATTTCTGTATTGAATAAATTGGGAATTTTACAAGTTACTTCTATTTTGCCCAAACCAACTATTTGTGAACCGTGTCAATTATCCAAACGCCAATGCCTACCGTTTGACTTAAACCCTAAACGATCCCTGCATCCCCTTGATTTAATACATTGTGATCTTTGGGGACCGGCACCAATGCAATCTCACGGTTACTCCTACAATGTAATTTTCGTTGATGATCATTCTCGTTTCACATGGTTCTATCCGTTGAAAACAAAATCAGGGTTTTACAGTGTTTTAACAACTTTTATCAAACTTGTACAAACACAATTTGACAGGAAGATTAAAGTGTTCCAAAGTGATGGGGGTACTGAATTTGTCAACAATACGGTTAAAAAGATTTTTGATGATAATGACACCTTTCATCAAATCTCATGTCCTTATACGCCTCAACAAAACGGGCGAGCCGAACGTAAGCACCGACATATTGTTGAAACCGGTCTCGCTATGCTATTTCATGCACACATCCCGGCTTCTTTTTGGGTTGATGCGTTTAGTTCAGCTACGTATATCATTAATCGATTACCCACGAAGCTTCTTGATAATTGCTCACCGTTTCAGCTTCTTTACACTCGAATGCCAACATATGATAATTTTCGAGTTTTTGGGTGCCAAGTTTACCCCGTCCTGCGTGATTATTCAGCCCATAAGCTTGCTCCAAGAAGTATTCCATGTATTTTCCTTGGCTATAATTCTCAATACAAGGGGTACAAATGCTATGATCCGACTACCGCTCGCATGTACATCACGAGGCATGCAAGGTTTAATGAGGTTGTTTTTCCTTTTACAAATCCTACTAACAAATGTGATTTTTCTACTTTGGATTTGTGTACCTTTTTAGATGACAATTATGGCCCTTCATCAAGCATGGATCCGCCACCTGATCCACTGTCTACTTCAAAAAATCCGGACCCTATTGCTCCGCCATGTGGTATTTGTAAGATCTCAAATGAAGCACCGCCTACACCAGAACATATGCCAAATGTTGCTCCTGAACCGGATGCTCCTGATGAACCAGAACCCGAGGCAGGCCCAACCCCGCCTGAGCCTGATTTGCCTCAACCCGATGATGTCCCTCATGCACCGGAACCACCGCCTCATGTTCAAAATGAACCTGTTGTGCAACCACAACCTCCTCCGTCGCTCAACCGAAGGGCTACAAACCAGCCGCTAAAAATCCAAAATGGATGGCGGCTATGAATGAAGAAATGGAAGCACTTCATCAAAATAAAACCTGGACTCTTGTACCACGACCTCAAAACTCCAACATTGTTGGATCCAAATGGGTCTTTCGTACCAAATATCACGCAGATGGCTCAGTTGAACGGTTAAAAGCACGTCTAGTTGCCCAAGGTTTCACACAAATACCCGGTCTTGATTACTCTCACACTTTCAGTCCAGTTGTAAAAGCCTCAACCGTTCACATTGTCTTATCGCTTGCTGTTACAAACAAGTGGCGTCTACATCAGTTAGACGTAAAGAATGCTTTTCTACATGGCCACTTAAATGAAACGGTATTTATGGAACAACCCCCGGGTTTTGCTGACCCAAAACTTCCAAATCATGTGTGCAAACTAACGAAAGCATTATATGGCCTCAAGCAAGCACCTCGAGCATGGTTTCATCGGCTTAGCACGTTTCTACTTGAAAATGGTTTTGTATGTAGCCGTGCTGATACATCACTTTTTATATTTTCTCGAGACTCTTGCATTATGTACTTGCTTGTCTATGTGGATGATCTTATTTTAACCGGTAATCAAGAAGCGGTCATCACATCATTCACTGCTCGTTTAAATCGAGAATTTGCTATTAAGGATCTTGGAGACCTCAATTATTTTCTAGGTTTGGAGGTGACCTACACCGCTGATGGTTTATTTCTCGCGCAATCCAAATATGCGCATGATATTTTAGATCGAGCAAAACTCCTTGACTCCAAACCTATGCCGACTCCTTTGGCCACAAATGAGACGTTTACTACTGATGGTACCTTACTTGAAGACATCACATCATATCGATCTCTAGTCGGCGCTCTCCAATATCTCACCATTACACGGCCGGATATTTCATACGCCGTAAATCAAGCAAGTCAACATCTTCATGCACCTACCACCGATCATCTCCAATCAGTTAAACGTATACTGCGATATGTCAAAGGCACTATAACTCTTGGTCTTATCTTTCGCCAACCACAGAATCAAAGTATTTTTGGCTACTCTGATGCTGATTGGGCTCGATGTTTAGAAACGCGCAGATCAACATATGGATACTCTATTTTTCTCGGTGGAAACTTAGTCTCATGGAGTGCTAAGAAGCAACCAACTGTTTCTCGATCCAGTTGCGAATCAGAGTATCGGGCAATGGCTAACACAGCAGCTGAAATTGTTTGGGTCACACACCTTTTACGGGAATTACATGCTCTTCCAGCGGTCCGTCCAACGTTATTATGTGACAATAAAAGTGCTTTATTTATGACTCAAAACCCGGTGTCTCACAAACGTGCAAAACATATTGACTTAGATTATCATTTTGTCCGAGAACTAGTTGCATCTGGCAAACTTTACACTAAATTTATACCAACCAAGCTTCAAGTGGCGGACATATTTACTAAAAGCCTTCCGCGTCCTCATTTTGAGCAATTTTGATCCATGCTTCGCCTTGGTCCGCCACCAATTCGCTTGAGGGGGGATATTAGATGATCACGTGTATATTGAAGAAGATCGTGATCAACATTTAAATTTAGGAGATATACTCAAGTTGTTAATATATGTATCTTTTATAAGTTTGTATTCTCTCCTATATAATAAAGAGTATCCCACACCATAATTTGTGTGGTTGATTTATATCTCCTTACATACTGAAGTTCCTAGATTTCTCACTAGTCATATGTGTATCTAGATATATTCCAAACTTTTCAAATAACAAGTCCATTTTTGAATTTCCAAAATAAGTAACCAGCAGTGGTTCAAAAGCAGCTCTTAAGATATTTGCAACCGTTTTGCCATGGTCTGATTCATCATAGGGTTCCATACTAGCGACATAACTGACTTCAAGGATATCGAGAGAAACCGATCCCTTTCAGTTTTCAGTTTCGGTTCTATCGGTTTCGGTCCGGTTAAACGCTCTTCCCTTTCAGAAAATCGAACCGTAACCGATAGAACAAGAAACAATGAATTTTAAACCCGATCCGCTTTCATGTTTTTGGTTCGGTTTCGTTTCGCCTCGGTATTTTCGGCCCTAATGCTCACCCCTATGGGTAGTGTAGTGAATATTAACACATAATAATATGAGTTTTTCTAACATGTGCCCCCTAGGCACATGTTTAGAGGCATTAAGTTTCCTAATAAATTCTCGATACATATTAATGAACTTCATACTTTACATATTCAAGAAATGTACTAAATGTAATTTTAAGTTGTAATGGAAACTTTGAATTAATTAATGCTTATAAACATGTGCCTAGATGACACATGTTAGAAAAAACCTAATAATATTTACATATTAATTATTATTAAAACTCAAATCAACGAAAATAAATTGAAAAACTGAATAGGGTAAAGGTAATTTGTGATTTCAGTTAAATACAGAAGAACCATTAGATTAATGTAACAACCTTTATCCATTTAACTCAACAAATTACGCTTTGACGTTTAGTCAAAGAAATGAGTAAATTAAAATTCATCCCTTTGTTGGTAGCTAGATGATGAACCACATGGTGCTTGAATTTATTAAATAGCAAGTCCATTATCGATTTTCCAAAATGAGCCGCCATCATTGGCTCGATGACGGCTCTTATGAGCTTTGCTGTGTTTTTCCCACGTGCGGGGGAGCAATCAGAAACATCAGTGTTGTCTGGTTCCCAAGCAAGGGCAAAACTGTCCAAACTATTAAGCACAAACGAACCCTCTTTTTCAATAGCATCCCTAATCTCATCCTCATATGGTGTATAATATGGGATATTAAATGACTTGATATCAGATTCTCGAACCCAGCCCTGTATTAGTATACGATCGATTAGAGGTATTCAAAAATTTCCGAAATCGTATCCAAATTCCAGATTTCTGAAATTCGATTATCTGATATTTCGGATTTGGATAATATTATTCATAAATTTCTGATAATTTGGATATTCAAAGTATCCGGAAAAGTATTTGATCAATTGTTGGTATATCTGAGATTGTTTTGATAATTGGACACTTTCTTTAAGAAATTCGGATATCCGAATAATTTAGGATATGGATTTGGATACTGAATTCCACTATCCCAATTCTCATAAATCTGGTTTTGAACACCCTATTGAATGCGTCGTGGGGAGGACGGTTGGGATTTGTCGTCGTTGAAGACGGAAGAAGAAAGGGGGAGAGAGGAAGGGGGAAGAGAGAGAGTGGGGTTCTAGGAGTTGTACCTTGTGCATAAAATCATGTACATTTTATATTTTTTTAATATAAAATCTTTTTTTCTCTGTTTTCTGTTCATTTTTTTTTAGTTTTAAACTTTTTTTTATATAGTGTTTTTAGTAGGTATAATATGTTACTTTTTTTCAAAAAAAATATATATTTTTATTTATTAAATTTTAATTAAAAATGATGATGTGGAAAGGTGGGGTTAGTGATGTGTTATGATTGGCACGACCGTGTCAGCAGCGTATCAGTAAAGATGTGATGATGTGACGCTACTGATGTGTTTACTGGCGTCGCGGTTGGGACATGCCTAAGCAAATCAGACATGTTGAATATATGTAATCTTAAACAGTTCTTTTCTAATTTTCTAATTTAAAAGCCGTAGAATGCTTAATATGTAATTCTGTTGAGATGAAACATGCATGGATATAGGAAGGAATTGAACAATATACCTCTTTGAGCGTATCAACAAGTGATTTGGCGAAAAGCTCCCAGATAATGCAGCAATCTTCGCTAGTTGAATCAGCGATGCTCCTACCTGGAATTGTTAAAACCATACTCCCACCACATATCATTTCTTGAGACCGCAATCGCAAAAAATTTATAAAGTCTTTCTTAAATTGCTTCTGATATGCATCAAATACACTTGTTGGACTTGTTTTCGCCATGTATATATTAAGTTTGTTGTTTTCAAGGCCTTCAGGCACCTATAAATATTATAATATGTGCACGTATTAAAAGTTCGTGACAATATATGGATTCTGTGAATCCTCGGATCTAAGTTAATTAGTGTAGTTGAGTGATTAGGGTGGAGAGAAAGTAATTCACGATGAATTTGGTAATTAATCTGTCATTAAGTATGCAAGTTGGATGATAAATATCCACTTTAGATGATCAACATTGTGTTTTCCTAAGTTTTTTAAGTATTCGTCATCTATGAAGGCCCAAATGTGGATGACATGACTCTTTTGTTTATGCATAACCAGATCGTATAACTAAAGAGCTAGCTTCACTAAATTGGGTATAACTTAGGCTACGAGCTTCCGTTCCGGTTCACGCCAGACAAATCATAGTTATCAATGAGAAGAATGTTTTTCGGTCCCAAAAACAATTTATTTTGGGATGTATTTGCATTTTAAAGTTTGTGTCTAGATTTTGGACGGGTTATTTTTCAGCTTGTTTGTCTTTTTAGGCTCATTAAAAAATATATGTCAATTTTAGGGTATCATAGTTTTTTTAATTTTTATAAAAGTTTATCTTTTCATCCTTTTTACAAAATTTGTATTAATTTGCATCAAAATTCTTCCATATTGTCGGTATCCGTTGAATCAACGATAATTAGAGGAATTGTTCCTGATATTCGTGTGAATTAACATGTTCAATTTTGTTTATTTTGTTTTTAGTCTACATAAGTTATTCTATAATACTATATATATTCAACGCAAAGTTGCAAACCGAAGGCAACGCTAACCTTAGAAAGCATAGGATGAATGAAAAAGGTGGATGCTCTCGTTTGGAAAAAGTCTACCATAAAAAGAACAGAATAAATTAACTATTAAAAAGTTTGAAAGAAGTTCTAAAATAATTGATGAATTAACCAGTAATCAAACAACTGAAAAATTTATTCATGGAGTTGGATACCATGCAGTTCCACCTCCAACTAATTTTATTCCTCATCTTAAATCAACCTCAGAAAGAATATTAAATGAATTAAAAATAGAGAGTCAAACTGAAACCAGTAATGATTCATCTGATGATGATCAAACAACTAATTCAACTGATACAAGTTTTCATACCACACAAAGTCAAACTGAATCCCCTAAATATAACTCAGAAAATATACCAATAATTTTAAGAAGGGGAATCAAAGAAACTTAAACCAGCTAAAAGTACAAAGAAAGCCTGAAGATGCTAAATCAACAAAATTAACATGTTTAATTTGCAACAAAGTTAACCACTTAGCAAAGGATTGTCACTTCAATCCAATTAACTGCAAAGAATTTAAAGAAAACAAAGAAAAATTAAAAGCATTTAAACTAAAACAAACTAATGAAACAAAAGAAATTAAAAATCCACATGTTGAGGTTCCTAAATTTGGGAGAACTGCACAAAGATTCGTACAAAATATCAGGCATGGAAGTCCAAACAGAAGTAATTATTTCAAAAACAATGGAAAAAAAAATCAATTTCCAAGCTACTCAAAGTTTTCAAACATCAGTATGAACTATTACATGTTTACTACTGGTAAAAACCCTAATTACAATGTTGTATGGTACAATTACAAAAATACTACTGACTATGCTAAAAACTCATATTACTCAAATACTACTGGTCCATCAGTAGTAAAACACTCAAAAGCCAAAAACTACGGGTATAAACCTAAGTTAGTAGTAAAACAAAATACCATCTATAAACAACAAATGAAGACCAAAACTGCATACAAAGCTCATCCATTTCGAAAATCTTACTCTTCAAAGGATGAACCCAAGACAAAATAAGCTTGGGTTCCCAAAATTAACTAATCCATTTATTTTATGTGCAGAGCATTCAGATCCCCGAAGTAGGAAGAACATGACATATTGATAGTGGATGCTCTAGACACATGATTGGAAATCTTCAAATTCTTAGAGATTTCAAGTCTTTTGAAGGTGGATATGTTGCTTTTGGTGAAAATCCAATAGGTGGTAGGATTACAGGTAAAGGTACAATATCAAATGGTAAGATTACTTTTGATGATGTATTTTATGTTGCTGAGCTTAAATATACTCTGGTTAGTGTCTCACAAGTATGTGATAAAAAGAACAAAATTCTTTTTACAGATATAGAGTGCATCATTCTTTCTCCTGACTTTATTTTAGATGAAAAATTTGTTGTTTTAAGAACACCAAGGAGAAATAATGTGTATTGCCTGGATATAGGGGGAGAACTCATTTCTTCAAATGAGATCAACTGTTTTATATCTAAGGCAAACATAAATGAATCAGAACTTTGGCATAGAAGGATGTGTCACACAAATTTTAAAAATATGAATAACTTAGTCAAAAAGAATTTGGTAGTTGGATTACCACAAAAAGAATTTATGTGTGATCATCACTGTGTTCCATGCCTAAAAGGTAAGCAGCATAAGACTTCTCATAAGACCAAAGCAATTAATTCTATTTATAATCCTTTGCAGCTCTTACATATGGACTTATTTAGACCTACAAATGTAATGAGTATTGGAAAGAAACAATAATGTCTTGTTATTACTGATGATTTTTCCAGATATACTTGGGTTTTCTTTCTTAGGACCAAAGATGAAACAAGTGAGATCATAAAGAATCTAATTGTCAAACTGGAGAATAAAAGAGATCTCAAAGTGAAAGCCATTAGATGTGATAATGGCATAGAATTTAAAAATACTAATCTAATTAATTTCTGTGATCTTAAGGGTATTGACAGGCAGTACAGCTCTCCAAGAACTCCACAACAAAATGGTGTAGCTGAAAGAAGAAATAGAACAATCATTGAAGCAGCCATATCTATGCTTGCAGATTCAAAATTAGCAATAACTTTTTGGGCTGAAGCTGTTAATACTGCTTGTTATGTTCAAAACAGAGTATTAATAGTTAAGCCTCACTTTAAAACACCTTATGAACTTTTTAATAAAAGAACCCTCAATAAGTTTTCTAAAATCATTTGTTTGTCTTTGTACAATTTTAATTACAAGAGAACAAATTGGTAAGTTTGACTGCAAAGCAGATGATGAAATCTTTGTAGGATACTCAACTCAAAGCAAATCTTACAGAGTATTCAACAAAAGGCTAAGGATAATTGAAGAAAGTGTAAATGTATGCTTTAATGAAAATCTGATGAATGAACAGGGAAATGGTCCAGATTGGTTATTTAACATTGATAATCTAGCCAAATCTTTTGATGCCAATTATGATTATAATGCAGGAGATTCAAACAATCAAAGTCAACAAGGAGGATCATCATCATTCAATGGTAGTCAAGACATAATGAAATATATCTTAGTTAATACTGATCCCACAGTTGATACTGAGAACAGTAGTAACTCAGATAACCCTAGCAATTTTGACACCAGTAACAACTCAAATTCTCAAGACACTACTGATCCCAATAGTAACTCATAAACTCAAATAAATGGTGATGAACCAAACAATAATGATGTCAATACTAACTATGAACCACTAGAATCAAATGAAAATCATGTTACTACTGATACCTGTAACAATGAAGAATCTCCACAAAATCCAGACAATCAAGAAGAAACATGGACAGATGCCCAAATCCCTGAATCCAGTGAGTCAAACCTTGATAGTCAATTAGTTGTTGACAAAGTTCATGGCACCAGAACTAAAAAGAATCATCCTTTGGACCTAGTCCTAAGTGATGTCAATTCAAACATGCAGACAAGAAGCAAATTCAATTCATCATTAAATACAAATGTCTGTAACATAAGTTTAATCTCTAATGAATGTATGTTTGAATGTTTTCTATCACAGGAGGAACCTAAGAAGATTCAACAAGCAATGAAAGACTCAAATTGGATTATAGCAATGCAAGAAGAACTTTCTTCAATTCAAATTACAAGCTGTATGGACTCTTGTATCTCTACCAAAAGCAAAAAGACCCATTGGAACAAGATGGATCTTCAGAAACAACAACGATGAAAGAGGTATAATGATAAAAAACAAAGCCAGACTTTTAGCCCAAGGATACACTCAAGAAGAAGGAATAGACTATGATGAAGTATATGCACATGTTGCTAGAATTGAAGCAATAAGGATATTTCTGGCATATGCTTCATTCAAGAAAATCAAAGTCTATCAAATGGATGATAAAAGTGCATTCCTTTATGGGAAAATTGAAGAAGAAATGTATGTATGTCAACCTCCAGGATTTGAAGATCCAGAACATGATGACTATGTGTACAAACTAGACAAAGCTCTATTATTAATTTTTTTTTTAATCCCAACGTCTAATAGAGCCGTTCAGTGGCTATTTTCATTCAAAAAGCAACCCCCCAAAGCCCGTTATGTCCCGTTGTGTGTTGCCCTCCTCGCCCATGCCTACCCCCACGCCGTTGGGGGGGGGGGGGGTCCGTCCGAGCCCCCACGTCGTGCCCCTCTACCTCACACCCCACGCCACCGGGTGTTGTACTCATTCCGAGTAGTCTAAGAGTAGATTAGGTGTTATTAAAAAAAAGTTAGTAGCTAGCAACCTAGTGTGGTAGCAATGAGCCAATGAAAAGAGAGAATGCAGTTATGGTTGGCGACAATATTTAAGAGAATGTTGGAGGGGTGGCTACGGACAGTGATTGACGATATTGATCGTTGTTGGCCTTGGTAATCACAAATGATAAAAGGAAGGACATTTTTTTTTTTTACTATAATCGATAAGACTGTGCCTAATGGGTGACCAAACAAAGTTTGGTCACCCCTGCCACCTCTGCGCCACATCAGCTTTCTCTCTCCTGATCAAACACATGACCAGAAAGCGACCACATACCTGTAATGGGTGACCGTTAGAATATATATACTTTTTTTATATTTTAATTTAAATTAAAAACAATACATTAATAATAAAAAAAACATTACATTAATAATAAAAAAATATGTAAATAAAAAAACATTACATTAATACTAAAAAAAGTAAACTAAAAATCCAAATTATATTTGGCCTTGATTTTCGCCTTCCTTGCCAAAACCCACTCAAGTTTTCTGCCGGTGAGGTGTTCATGGGAGTCATTGTAGAATTTCATGTGCTTGAGCTCTTGGTTATCTTTTTGAATCTCCATGAAATCAGATATGTTTGCTTTGCGAAAGTCAAAAAGTCGTCTGTGGCGTCTTTCCAATGCCCGACTAATTCCTGAGCCGATGATGGCGGGGGGGGGGGGGGGGGGGGGGCACCGAAATCTGAACTTTGAGCAGCTGATGACGATGCTGATGCTTTCTTCTTCGCCTTGTCCCGCCCCATTGGTCGAGTGGGTGCAACTTCCACTTCTTCATCATACTGATCCTCACCAACTCCTGAACCTTGAGCAGCTGATGATGACGACGTCCTTGATTTTTTTCCACTAGCCTTCGCGAACATCGCCAACTGTTTTGGGTATTCAACCTCCTTCCACTCTGGATGGTCCTTCAACAATCTCCAGCACTCCATCTCTGTGAACTCCCCTGCATGTTGAGCACTAAATTCACCACAAGCTCGCTCGTACAAAATTTGGTCGTTCGCCCCACTTGGGTTTCTTCGTACGAGGTTGTCATAAATATAACAAAAGTTTGCAATTTTAGGACGAATCCTATTCTTCCACTTGCAGTTTAGTGAGTCGTATGTTCGGTTCGTCCCACCCATTTCGCTCGCAAAGTGAACTAACACATCCTGCCAAAATCCACATTTAACCCTGTAGTTCGCCTTAACGACATTTTCGGAAGTGTCGATCCAAGCCTTGCATAAGGCTATCTCTTCGGGCTTCGTCCATGTCGCGCTTCCGCCGGTCACCCCCTTTGTTGGTGGTTGACGCCTTTTTGGTACATTCTTTTTGGTTGGCGCTACAACGGGCTCGTCGGAACACTCAAAAGACTCGACGTCGAGGGGCGCGACGGGAGTGGTGGGGGAACCACTTTGTGTTCGTGGTTGGTAGTCGTATTGGTCGAGCCCGGCGAAAGGATCAAAACTTTGGTGGTCGTATTGCTCCCACCAAAATAATTTTGATAACCTTGTTGTGGTGGTTGTTGATATTGTGGTGGTTGTTGTTATTATTGTGGATGGTATAATCGGTATGGTGGTTGGTAGTAGGGGGAGCAAATGGATTATTTTGATAACCTTGTGGGATTGGTTGAGTTGTTTGGTGTACGAAACTTGGCGGTTGAAAGTTGATCGAGGGTGATTGAGAGGGTGTGGGAGTGTTTGCTTGGCGTCGAGATTTTGGAGCCTTGCCTTTGTTCTTGGAGGAAGACATTTTTGGAAAGGGTGATTGAGAGAATCTAGTGTGTGTTTGAGTTTAGAAAGAAATGAGAGTTGTGAATTATTTGGTAAAAGAATTGGGTATTTATAGGGTAAAAAAAGGGGTAAAAATTAAATTTGAAGCGGGTAAAAAGAGCCGTTGGAGGGGGAATGGAGCGTGCATCGGGCGAATGTGAACGGTCGACTAGTCGACCGTTGGAGGGGGGCGACGCGTCGGGGTTGAGCGGGTGTAACGGGCGGGACGTGTCGGGCATGGCCGAGGTGGAGGTCACGACCGGTCGACCGGTAGTGCGTTACGCATGGTCTAAGAAATCGTAGAAACCTTGCAGAAGCAAAATATTTTTCAAAGTACAAGATTATGATAGGAAATGCCATAAATTGTAACCATAAGAATCTACACTTTTCTTCAAACTATCAAAAGCAAAACGCTACTATACACCAAAATATGTAATATATCTTCTATATGGTTCATGGTGTATATAGTGACCAATACGCTACATCGATATAAGGACAACTTTATTATAAATAATAATAATAATAAGTACCACTGCGCGCAGATGGTTCAACTTTTGGTCAACGAAATGGCTAAATTGAAGTGTCTTGATTTCTTGATAATGAGATGTTCAGACACACGCTTTGCGTACTTGTCAAATACCACGTCAATTATGGAATTCCCAAAATGAGAAATCAACAGCGGTTCCATAACAGCTCTCACCACTCTTGCGGTGTTTTCTCCATGGCTTTGGCTAAACTCATTTGAATCAGTCGTATGTGTGTAGTCTGTGTCATGTGAATCCCAGTTGACTTGAAAACAACTCAAGCTATCAATGGAAAATGATCCCTCATTTTGAATAATATCCCTAACTTCATCCTCGCATGGATTATAAAATGGGATATTAAATGAGTTAACATCTGATTCCCGAACTAACCCCTGTAGTATTTGTAATTAAAGCATAAATGGTTAGTAGTTGACTTGAGCAAATTATTATTGGTTGATATATACAAATTAATCTTATATATATGGACCTCTTTGACGATATCGAGAAGTGATAGGGCCAGTAGCTCCCAGTGAATGCAACAATCGTCATTAGTCGGATCAGCAACACTCCGACCCATAATTGTTAGCAGCATTCGTCCACCACATACTATTTCCTCAGAGCGCGCTCGTAAAAACTTTGTGAAATCGCTACAAAATTGCTTATGATATGCTTGGAACACATTTGGAGGACTTGTTTTGGCCATGTATATATGTAATGTGTTGTTTTCAATTCTTTCAGGAACCTGCTATCACATATTGCACTGACTTTAGTTTAACCCAAAAGATTTTTTACTACGTATCGGTAGGAGTATGGGTGTCCATCGGCTTATCGGGAGGGTTTTGGCTCTTGTCGGGTCGAGTCAGTCGGGTTTGAGGCAGCCTGAATATACACTTTTGTTCCTTAAAGCCCAAAACCATGTGAAAAAGAGGTTGCACTTAAATGCACATAACTTTTTGCCTCGGGACTCCTTTTCAGGCGTTCGACGAGTCAAAAGTTAGCTAGCGACGAGGGCTACATGTTATTTAACAGCCGGTGGCCAGTTTACGGAACTTTCGGGCCCAAAACACTGTTTTCGGGGAGCTATTTACATTTTTAGTTTTTTTTAAAAAAAAAAATTTAGACTTTGTTTTAGGCCAAGTTTTTAGCTCTTTTGTTTTTTGGCCCGTTTGAAAATCTAGGGGTTATTAATTAATATTTCTTTGAGACTCTGAGAGAGTTAGTTCTAAATTTTATAAAAAGTACGAGTTTTTTCCTCCAAAAATTTGTTTTCTTATATTGAACATGTTTTGATTACCAAATCCATAATACTCTTTGAATTAACGTGATTTTTGAATTAGATTGTTCTGTGTATTTTAAAAATCAACGAGCCCAATCCGTGGTTCTATTTATTAGTGTACACCAGCTATTAATTACCTGTGAAAGCCATTGAAGACTGTAAGAGGAGTGAACAAGGTGCAAACTTTGGTTGGGAAAGAGTCTATCATAGAAGGAACCAGGAACACCCGAAACAAAACAAGGACCAAAGTTTTCTCCCCTCTCCTTCTTAAGCTTTGCATAAAAGTCAGGCAAAAATTTGAAAAGGTTGTTGAAATCATTTCCAAAGAGGTCATTTAAACACACTTCAAACTGTGGTGCTTTACGATTATTCTCTTTACACGCCTCATCGACTATACCGATAATGTTTGATGCAACAATAAACGTATTTTTGCTAGAGGAGCATCCAAGATCTGCTATCTTAAAACACTCACGGAAGACAATATTATCACGATTAGCAATACCCTTTACTGTATGCTTTAGAATGGGTAGCGCTTTTCGAATCACAGTCTCCTGAAGACAAAGTAACAAGTTAATTATTTATTAAAAGGATAGCACTAAAAATACCATTGTAATTAGAGCGAATTTATCGAAAGAAAGATTTGTCTAACTCATAAACTTAGGTATGAGATAAGAGCATTAAAAGAACTAAATTATTCCATATATAAAGATAAATGTACATATTTACTACACACTAATTAACGAAGTCTATTTTGTAGATTTTAGAATATCAAATGTAAACTTTTATTGTTTTAATGCCTTTATCTCATGCTTTAGAAGCACGAGTTAGAGTGTTAGACAAACCCTTAAAAGAAGTGTAAATATAGGAATTGGAGAGAGACTTGAACAAACGAGTTGTTGGCGTAGCTTGCTTCACCATCACCAATACTCATGTGTAGGATATTTTCTACGCCCATGGCTGTATCTCGTCTGCCTTTGTCCTGCATGCTGCATCACCTTTTAATTTCCTTAAATAGGCGTTGCAAAAGCTTAAACACATGAGTATCTGAAACATACAAATATATATTATTTAAGGGCTAGGATCCAGTGAGTACTCAAAAATTGGTGAGGCTTGCGAGTACAATTCTCAACCAATCAATATTAAAAAAATGGATTACTATCAGAATTTTTATGAAAATAACAATGATCCAAATTTCTGAAAATGATTTTAATTTTTAAAAATGATTGGTTGAGAATTATTTTTATAGTCATCACTAAATTTAAATCATCACCCGATCCCACGTCTATTATTTAATTATAAAAATTAAAATATCCATTTAATTATTATACTCCTCTTTATCGTTATGAATATACACTTGATTCATGTGCCAGAGAAAAAGACACATTAATATGCGACCATTGTTTATAACGAGGCAATTGAAACAACTAGTCAAAAACCTTTTTTCCTCAGTATTCCTTTCATCTTACCGCGTGTATCAGTATATACCACATAAATATATTAGTTTTTTATTTTATTTGATGCGTCAATGATTTGTGAAAGTGATGTTTGGACTTTTTGGAGGCACCACAACAATTGTGTCTTCAATTCCAAAAGGATAATTCTAATTTCACTTTTTAGCAGAAAAATTATTATTAAACAATAATTAGAATGATTGAAAAAATATACCCCCTTCGTCTCACAAAAAAATTCTTATTTTCCCTCTAAATTTTATCTCACAAAAAAATTCTCATTTCTCAAATGGTGAGGGACCACTTAATAAAATAATATTAAAATTATGGACCCCACCACTAATTATCTTCTAAAAGCACTTTCTCTCTCCAGACAACCTTATATTTTAATCAAAATATAATCATGGACCCCACTACTAACTCTCTCCTAAATACTTGTGCCCATTAGAAATGAGAACTTTTTTGTGGGACGGAGGGAGTAATTGTTAGTAAAAAAGTGACTTTTAAAACAATGACTGAAAAGTGATTATTAACTCAAACATTAATAATAAAAAAAAAGATAATACTTTCTTTAGTAATAAAAAATGACATTTTTACAAAATAAATATTCAAAGATTAATTAATAAAATACAATCAACATAAAAATAGTGTTACATAAAAACAGGTTCATGATTATCATAATATCTGCAAAACTCTTCTTGGTGACTAACATACAGTTCTTCCCATCCTGATGCAATGTTGCTTTTTTTATGTGCCATCCAATAAAATACGGTTCTTCACCTTAATTCTTTTAATTTTATACATTCGTACACCTAAATAAAAAATTAACTTAAATCGACTCGTTATTAAGAAAACGAGTCAAAACTTATTAACGGGTTAAAATTACCTCCTTAGTTATATTTTGGATAGGGCTGTTAAAACCTGACACGACATGAAAAAAATACACGAAACGAAACGAAATTGGCACGAAACTGAAATTTGAATTCGTGTTCGTGTTGTGTAAAACAAACACGAAGTTGTGTCGTGTTCGTGTTCGTGTTCGTGTTCGTGTTCAGAGATTAACACGAAATTGACATGATAGTTATGAATTATGATTTTGTCGTGTTTTTCCTGTTTGTCGTGTTTCTAGCATGTAATAAGTAAGAAATTTGTTATTTATTTTGTGTTATCGTGTTTATCGTTTTTTAATCATGTCGTGTTCGTGTTACCAAAATAAAACACGACTTCGTGTCGTGTTGTTTTCGTGTTGAACGAATTCGTGTCGTGTCGTGTCGTGTCGTGTTCTCCTGAAACACGAAACGATAGCACAATTTGACAGTCCTAATTTTGGATAGAAACATCAGAAACATTATTATAATTCTAAATAAAATGGTTACTTTTTTGTTATGTTTCTTCGAGAACTCAGACGTCAAGTGAACATGATCATTTTTATTGAATTTTTTACGTTTTTTGTAAGTTTTTAAATAGAAATATGGCATTTGTGTCTATTATTTATGCCTACTTATGCGCCTATCAATTTGATCACGATAAGTGTCAAAATTAATGGATGATATGAGGAAAGAGAATTAGTAGATTACACAAATATTTGAGAAAAAGTAAATGAGAAAACAAATCAAAGAAATCTGAGTGGAAGGACTTAAGATCAAATTCTGTGATTTTTTTATAGGCAAATGACATAATTTTATGAACATTGTATCAATACACTTTGTATAAATTAAAATATTATATATATTAACGTTTTAATGATACAAGTTGAACAACCCACACCAACTTTGTTATATATATTATGTAAAAATAAAACAAACTAAAAATACTTTATGCTTGAATTAGGATAATCCATAAAATTATAAAATATTTTGTTTTGTATGAATTATGGTAAAGGAAAACAAAGTGTGGGGTGTGCGCGCCAGTGAATGAGTGAATGGGGAAGACGCATCAGCCCATTGATATCAGTGTCATTCAATTTTAATTTTATGTAAATTAAAAATAAGGAGTGTGCTTCTTCCTAAAAGGCCCATACCAATACGCTAGAAGATGGTTTTAATTTAGATTAGGTAACTTGTTAATTCAATTATTAGTGTTGTGATTAAGCAATAGAATGATGTGTTTTAGAGAGAAGTTAAGATGAGAGAGGTTACAGAAAATGATTATCTTGTACTTCCTTATTTTCGAAATAAGTGATATACTTTCTATTTTAGTGTGTTTCAAAATAAGTGATATATTTTGAAATTTTCCTTATTTGGTAAAATATAATGGGACTCATACCCACTAACTATATCCTTTAATAAAGTAAAATGACTCATTTACCCTTACTTTTATTTTTAAACATCATTAAACTCACTTTAATCATAATACGCGGGACTCATCACTCACTAACTATCCAATTTAATGTCACTTAACCTTCATTATAATATTGTGCATCAAAAAACGTGAAAGCTAATTTGTATCATTTATTTTGAAACGAACGAAGAATTAAGATTTGTCAACAAATAATTACAAGAGTTTATTATATTTTCTCGGGTTCCTTTGATGAGATAATGACATTGTCAAAAAGTTTCTCTTTGCTTTTAAAAAGAAAGAATTGTATCTTAAAATATGTGTGACATTATCTGTAATTATTTTTTCCTTACTTTTGCGATTACTAATAGGCTAATAGCTACCATATAGTATTCATTTTTCTCTGCCATTTATGGGTACAAATCCCTAGTAGAACAACAACTTGTTAATCATTCTAGGCTGATGCGGTTCCATAAGAACCCTACCAACGCCTGCGTCACTAAGCTGTCGACACCCATTTTGAATCCATCCTTACTTGACGCCGTTGGCACCAAACCATCAGTAGCGCGCGTCAGTAGAACACGTCCTTGTGACGACGGGTTTGAGGATTGCGTCAGTAGCTTTGTGTGTGTGTGGGAGGGGGTTAAATGTAATATTTTAAGGGTTAGTGATGGGTTAGTGATGGGTTATGGTTGGCACGACTGCGCCAGTTTGGGGACGGGAGTGATGGAGGGATCAGTGGGTGAAGATGGGGTTAAAGAGGTATTTTATATGTGTATTTTGTAATGGTGGGTTCCAAAAATTGAAGTGAAGAGGTATTGTTGGCATGAGTATGTCAGTTTATTTTCGGTTGGAGGGTGAGCTGACATGACAGACAAAAACCAAGGACGTCAATTTCCACTACTGTTGAGAGTGGTCTAAGTCCATCAAATCTATAATTTTTAGTTGAAAAATAAATCCTTATCAACTTTTAATACTAGTTATTTTTATTATGTAACATGAATTCCTAACCACAAGTAAACATCTTACCATTAGGTTAAACGTTCTTTGGTCCATCGACTCTATAACTGATCATGTCAAGTTGATGACTGTAAAGCGATGGTTAATTAGTGTTTAGCAGAGATTTCAAAAATATCCTAAAAACTGGGTATCAGAAAAATTACACGATATTCGAAATCCGAGTATCCGAAAATCCAGATAATCAAATTTCGGATACAGGATCCAAACAGTGTTTTCAAGAGTTTTGAATATCCGATATCCGAAAAATTATCTGAAATATCCAAAATATCTGAAAAATATTTGAATAATTTGTTTTTTCGGATACGAATTTCGAATATCTAGAATCCGGATATCCATATTTTAGATACCGGATTCGGATAGTTTTAATATTAATTATTCAAAATATCCGAAAATTATTTGAATAATTTGTTTTTTCGGATACGAATCTCGTATATCCGAATCGAATATCCAAAATTTGGATATCCAAATTCCAGAAACCAGTTTTTGATAATAAAATTCATTATCCAAAATTTGGATATCTGAAAATCTGATTTTAAACACCCATAGTATTTCAGGATGGAGAAATCCATGATCACATCTTCAAAACAGCCCGTGCGTACCTATTCTTAAGTAACACGTCTCAAAGACTAGAAGATGATTTTAAATTATGTCATCTTTTTCTACGTCGTTGTAGTATGTGTATAACCAGTAGAAGTTGTCCCGCGCGTTGCAGCAGGGATTTTCATACGACGCACAAAATATGATATATAACAGTAAACGTTTCATTTCAGTTGTATAGCGTGTAGTTATATGCACAATATGTGTCATCTGCTTATTTTATCCAAATTGTTTTTATCCTTAGTTATTATGTAGATATGTATATGTTAATTTTATTTTGTATAGGAGTGTGTGCTACTTATTGTCAACCCGAAAGCTTTTTGTTAAAAATAAATTCATATAATTTGTTATTTTAGAAATTTAGGCCTTTTTGAAACCAATTTTATTTACCAATCATTAAAAATAATTGCAATAATATAAATATAAATATATAAAATATTAATATTAGTTAAAAAAATCATTTTTAATTATATAAAAATTTGTTAATTATATAAGAAATTAAAAGTTTTGATGGTAATCGTTATTTAAAAAAAAATAAAGTTTATGGGAATAATATATAACTAGTAGGGTACCCGCGCAATGCGGCGGCGGGTATCCTGCGAATTATATTTTCTCGGTGATCAAAATGTTGTTTGGTTGCATTTTTTTATAACGATTATAGTACAACATCATGATAATTGTGTATAAAAGTAGAAATATAAATCAAGAATGATCATTGGCGTGTAAATTTTGTTCGGTTACATGCTTTGATATATAATAACACAAATGATGCATCTCCAATGTTACTGACATTAAAAATAAAAAACCTTATTAAGTACAAATAGAGTTATACAAAATCTTACTACTATATGATGCATCTTACTCATCATGTAAAAAATCGTTACGAATACGGAATTTTGATTAAGATTAAATATTTCACTTAATGGGAACCGTTATACACTTATAAAAAATGCATTGAATGACATAAATATCATTAAATATGTATTCAAAAAGTTACTCCGAGTTAAGGTGTAAATAAGAAAATAGACGTTGACAATTTCAATTTGGGAATTTTGCTTTTTTTGTGTAAATTAATGGTAACCATATAACTGAAAAGGAAAACGTAATGAATGACATTAATAGGACAATATAGGTGCTCAATTAATACAACCATTTTAACGATATGGTTTTTTTTTTATTGATGTTTGAAGGCTCTATCGAAAGCACTGAGTGAAAATGAAGTTATTTACTTAAGAGCTCAGTTTGATCTCTCGGAGCCAAAAGATGGATGTTTTTCTTTAGACAATCTTAGAACGGTTAGTTTTGTAATATTTAATGAATTTTTTTTATTTTTTTAAACAAAATAAGGATATGTTGCAGGCTTTGGTGAAACATTCGACTGTTGCCATGAAATAATCAAAGGTGCTTGATATCGTAGATACACTAAGAAATATTTCTTCATTTTATGTTAACATCTTTAACTTTGACTAACAATTAATGTATTCTTTTGATTGAACATGAAACCTCTTACCGATACTCAAGAGTTTTGTGCAGCTGCAATTAGCCTGCATTTCTTCAACAATGGGAAAATATTGAGTTTTTTAGTTAAAACTTTTAATTCCCAGTTGTTGTGAGGACAATATCGTAATTCCTTGGGTGGGTTTTTAGAACTCCAAATCTCCAATTATACCTATCATAAATTCTTCCAATTGATAATAATAATTTGAATCCCCCAATAATGGGAGTACTTCATTCCCACGATTAAGTATTGTATATTGAACTTCTTTCCATTGTCATGTTGTTCATGCACTTAGCTTTTGCTATACACATGGCACGTGCTTAGCACGGCACAAAAGTCGTACTAGTATATATGTAGTTTGTCAATGGATAAAGATCAGTCACTTCCAAATTCCTTTAGTTTGTATAAGGTATTGCCTTGTAACGAGTGATTTTATGGGCAATAAGAGCAATACTAATTGTTGGCTAATTTAATGCAATTGAGGCTATTTGAGTTACACAGCCTCCTGCCTATACACATAGCCTTACAAATTGCAATAAATGGCGTCACTCTATTTTTTCCAAGAATTAACACATTTTCATTCTAGCACCATCCAGATGTTGGTGGGTATGGGTACCATCAAGTACATCAAAACTTTTGACACATCAAATACCACCTAAGCAGTCACATTACATTATTTACAGGAAATATCCGCCACACCACACCCACATGTGAAAGGCCCCCACTAAAATACCTAAAAAATTAGCACTAAAACTTGGGGGGTCACGGCCCTGGTTGATCACGGGGTTTAGTGCTAATTAATTGTTAGTCAAAGTTAAAGATGTTAACATAAAATGAAGAAATGTTTCTTAGTGTATCTACGATATCAAGCACCTTTGATTATTTCATGGCAACAGTCGAATGTTTCACCAAAGCCTGCAACGTATCCTTATTTTGTTTAAAAAAATAAAAAAAATCATTAAATATTACAAAACTAACCGTTCTAAGATTGTCTAAAGAAAAACATCCATCTTTTGGCTCCGAGAGATCAAACTGAGCTCTTAAGTAAATAACTTCATTTTCACTCAGTGATTTTGACAATTCGGTGGATCGATCACTAACTCTATATATGTTGTTACAGGAACCGGGAAGGAGACTCAATGATACTAGCTCACTGAGTTAAGGAAATCGAGGATTGAAAGGTGAGTGGATTAACCTACAACTCGTGTCTCGATCATTTTCCTTTGGTTTTTGCATACTAGTAAAACGCAAGAAATCTGGCAGACCTGGGGAGTTCGCGTCGCGAACTCCGCTTCGCGATCGGGAAGTCATGACAGAGATTTGGGGTGTAATCCGTGAAGTAGTTCGCGGGAGAGTTCCCGACGCGAACACTGGTTCGCGAACGCGAACTCTAGTTCGGGTGTGGGAACTTTCTTGCGACGTTTTTCGCGGTGTTTTTCGTAGCTAGTCTACTTGTTATGTATGCCTAGTGGTAGTGAAATACCATACATGACTATGTGCACATTCGGGACGAGGTCAGTGCGGATGGATAACGGCTGAGCATAGTGTATCGACTAACGGGGTACTCGAACCTTGTATACGTTGCATGGTTAAGGGGGTTTACCCGGGGTGTTGGATACAGCGCTATCGGTTACCGTGGTTTTGGCCGATCATGGTTTAAGGCTCGCAAGGCCACCGATCCTCTCAAATAGTGGTTACCCCAATCGGAGATGTTAATTGCTTACGTGCTTAGTGTTTAGCATAGTTAGTAGTAGTAATTCATTCACTTAGTTTTTGTGCTAATCCCTCCCTCATTGACACATTTCAGGTTGGAAGGCTTGAACAGGTCAGGCTTGGACGGGGCGTTTGACCATGCTTTTAAATATGTTTTGTGAAATGAGCTGTGTTATGTAATACCGTCTTTTAACTAATTACTTAAATTGTATGGTTTTGTGGGACCACGGTTTGTAAACTAAATGTGATGTAGGTGTAGACAAATCGCTTCCGTAATCTATTATTAATGCTAAAACGGTTATCATTTAAAAAAAATGGTTTAGAAAATGCGGTGTTACATAAAAACCTCAAATAAGCTTATAATCCCATCCCATGTAGCTTATTTAAAACCCCTTAAAAGAGCTTATAAGCATAAGCTCATAAGCTCTGCCAAACACTTAAAAGTGCTTATTATATTATATATATTACCTTATATATACGATCCTCATTCAAGGATCACTGTTCATTTGAAAAGCAAAACTCCATTCCGTTCATAGTGGCAAAGCATGCATGCATACATATACATGACTGCACCATCACTTACCGGATAATTGAAACATTAAGTGTTTATATTAAAGATAAATATAAGTAAATTAGATGTGTGAGTAGGTATTGTTATAAAAAGATAAAATTAGATATAAACTAAATCTTAATCTTTGCTTAAAAAAGAAAATGTTTTAAATTCCCGCAGCAACGCGCGGACCCGTTATTACTTGTATATATACATTTACCAAGTAATATGAACAGTGACTGCCTCCTAAATTTTTTTTATATTTTTTTCATTTTCTGCCGCACACCTTTTCTGACCTTTGTTATTCCTTTTTGTTCCCTTTTTTTATTGTGATACACACTCTTAATACGTCAGCATATTTGTTTTCTATAGCCAAATGGTTTTATACTTTTATTTGACTTATGTCGTCCAAACTTTATGATGTAAAGTTTCTAAAGAACCCTTGTAGTTTTCAGTACGAGCATTTTTGTTTAAAAGTTTAAATACACTTAAAGTTAATTATAAGCTACATCTATAAACACGGTGAACTGTACCTTGCACGCTGCTCAATATTTTTTTTTTAATTTAATTTAATTTTTTTTAATTTTATTTAACATTTTTTACATTTAAGGTTTTGAATACTTACATTTTAACCCCATTTATTTTAATAGCAGGTTACCCGCGCAATGCGGCAGCGGGTACACTGTGACTAAATTTGACGATGATCAAGTAGTGGGTGGTGACGACGGTAGTGATAGTGGTTGCTGGTAGTGATCGTGCGAATAGTGGGTGCTGGTTGACTGACGTTTTAAGTTTTATGCGTTATGTTGGATTTTTTTGGGATAAAACAAAGTATCAAGTAGATCAATTGGTTAACACACAGTCCATACTCGGAAAAGGTCTTGGGTTCGAATCCCCTAAGCAATTTTTTTATTTTGTGGTGTTTAAGATGTTTCCCAAAGTAGAAATTTAAGATTAAGGGGGGTGTTTGGGAGGGTTTATTTAGGGGGCTTATGAGCTTTTAAGCTTATTTAAGTTTAATAAGCATTACTTAGTGTTTGGTTAAGCTTATAAGCTTATACATAAGCTTATTTAGGGGGTTTTAAATAAGTCATTTTGGAGGGGATTATTAGCTTATTTAATATTTTTACCTCCTTACCCCCTTCTTTCATCAATCAAACATTTATAATACAAGCACAACTAAACCAAACAATTGAGCTTATTAGCTTATTAAAAATATCCTTTTTAGTCATTTACAATTAATTTATATAAGCTCTTCCAAACCCTTTATTTAACAAAAGTTTATTAACTTAAATAATTTCATAAGCTTATAAGTTAATAAGCATAAACTTTTTACATAAGCTATCCCAAACACCCCCTAAGTTTAAGATTAAGACCTTCCAAATTTAGAAGGCCTAAATGCTTTAAGAAGGAGTAAGATAAGATATGTGTTTTCTCCAAAAAAATATAATGTTCAAATTAGTAATAAAGCATTTAAGAATTTGACTTTATAACTCATACTCCCTCCGTCCCTAAATAAAGTTCCCATTTGTGTTGGGCACAACATTTTAGGAGATAGTTAGTGGTGAGGTATTTGGTATTACTTTTGAATAAAATATAAGGTTTGATTGGAGAGAGAAAGTGTTTTAAGAGATAGTTAGTGGTGAAAGTATTGGTAATAATATTATTATATTAAGTGGGTCCCTTAAGTTTTAGAAATGGGAACTTTATTTAGGGACAAAACTTGAAGGTGAAATGAGAACTTTATTTAGGGACGGAGGGAGTATTATTTATAGTATTCAAATTATTAAGAATATGAATTCATAGTTATACGAATATCGATAAACATTAGTTTGGGTATTATATGAAGTTTATTAAGAATTGTATGAATATCATTAAACATTAGTTTGAGTATCATATGAAAATTCCCCCGCGACATCGCGCAGGGAAACCAACTAGTTAAATTTAAGGGTAAATTACAGTTTTTGTCCCTGAGGTTTTCCGGATTCGGAGTTTTTCTCCCTGAACTTTTTTTTTTCTGTTTTTTTGTCCCAGAGGTTTTTAAAATTCTGCATTTTTGTCCTTCCGTCCAAAATCTTCTGTTAACTGACGGTAATTTTGTCCATTTTCCCAAATTACCCATATTTTAATCTTTTTCTTTTTATTTTGACATTTTTCTTTCTTCATCTTCAATGATCTTCCATCATCCTTTCTTCATCTTTAAAGATCTTTCAAACACATGAAGATTCTTCAAAGCCTTAAAATAAATAAAGCCTTTTAATTTATGCATCTTTTTCACACTATGTCTGCGTCTTCTTCACACTACGATCAGCTTCCCTCCGTCAATGATTTCTCCGGCAACACATATCTGAAAAATCAACCCAGATCTCACCAACACAGATCTGTGAAATTGGGTATACACAGTGTTTAAATTTGAAAAATTCTTGTTTACCATGAAGGATCTGAGATGCAGATGAACGAGAATATCTCTCTGTATGAAATATTATTTCAGATGAACTAGAAGGATCTGTGAAGTGTTCAAGCCCTAATATGGCAGATTCAAAATAAGAAATCGATTGGTAAGCAGATCAGAAATCACAAAATTGTGAACTTTCTGGTGGTTATTTTGCTTCGGTGGACGAAATTGACGATTGCTTCAGTGAACTTTCCGGTGAGCAGATCAGAAAGTGACGATTTCTTCGGTGTAATGAAGGAGACGCTGATGGAAGGTCGCAGGAAACTAGAGGTCGGCAAAGAAATGGAAGTCGATTGGAGAAGATGAAGTGAGCGTTTTCTGAGTATGGTGATTTGAAGCTCTCCTCAAAATCACAATCGATTGGAGAAGATGAAGGAGGCGGTGATGGAACGAGCCTTTTGTTCTTCACGATTTCCGTAACTGAACATTTGATCCATTCCTCAAGATGAGGTACAATTTTACAAGCATAATGCACAAGTAGGGATGTTAGGGTTATTGCAAGGAAGGGAAAACAGACTAAAATGGCCTCATATTTTTTGCATTTGAGGTCACTTAACGGCCAAAATTAGACGGAAGGACAAAAATGCGGAATTTAAAAACCTCACAGACAAAAAAAAAGAAAAAAAAAAGTTTAGGGACAAAAACCCCAATCCGGAAGACCTCAGGGACAAAAACTATAAGTTACCCTAAATTTAAATAAGCTAAAAAGGTCATAAACCAAACCCTCCCAAACACCCCCTTAAAGGAAAGGGAAATGATTTGTTTAAGGCAATATATAATTCATACAAGGCAAATTAGAATTTTTCAAGATAATTAAATAATTTTATTTGCCTTAGATAAGTAAATTATGTCTTGAACAAATCAATTCCCTGAAAGAAATGATCCTACTATTTATAAAAATAGAGGGAGATTTTGTACTCCCACGAATCAGAGATTTAAGTTATTGATTCATTTTTACCTAAAAATGATTCCACAATAAGAAACAGATTCTTCCTCATCCAAGAACTAAAAAATAACACACGGACTCATGCCTCCAGTAAAAAATAAAGATTAGTAAACATTTTTACTGAAAACTAACGTCGTTAAATGAATCAGTCAGTTGATAACTACTCTTGAAGTCAAAAAGCCCTAAAACACTAAACAGCCCAATTAACTAATTGCAAGAAATCAAAAGAACAAAAGGCACATTTCCTCGATGGGTGGAAATGAGAAAACGAAACTTACAGAGTTCGAATTTACATGGATCGGTGGAAGTCTGTATGGTATTACCTGAGTAAAACCCGAAAATTGAGTCTGAATCAAACACGTACTCTGTTTTCTGCCTTCTTTTGTCTGATCTCACGGCCCAGGTTCTACCTACATCTTGTATAGTTGTTAGTTTGGTCTTTGTAGCACATTATTGATCATTAAAATAAAGAAAATGGATAAAGAATCACTTATGGGTTACCATTTGGCCTGCTCACCTCTTGTTTATTGCATTTAGAGCGTCATAATTTCTATCTTATATTATTTTTTGTTACAACTTATTTATTCTGTTATGTAAGTTTCACAATTATGAAGCTAAAAGTGGTAGTTTTACAAATAATATTATCCAAAGGAACATGCCAACTAACTTTTGTTTTCTTAACTTCACTTATTTACACTTGAGATTATTTACAGTAGAGGTAGAAAGACTGTAGCTAGATTGTTTCAAATTCCCTGTGGTTTTTTGTTCAATTGTTTATTTCTTAAACTGTAATTATTTAAAACGGGTTAGGTAAGGGTGGGTTGACCCAAAAATATTCCTTATGATAATTGACACCAAAAGATAGGAACAAATAGGCCAATAATCAATTCCAAGTTGCAACATACATCTAAAATAAAAGAAAGCGTCAGAATACTTAAGCTAAAGTTTACCTTTATTAAGATCAAATATTCTTAAAATACTAGCAAGTACAAAGAGTTTAGCAAACTCAAAAGTAGTACTGTTTCTTCTCGTTACATCTTCAAAGACATGTTTTAAACTTTTGTCAAATAAATGACCATGTTAACAAAGTAACATGGTTTCTGATTTTCATCCAGATATTTTTCAAGCTTCTGAAATAACTTAATATCATATTAATGTTATGTGAATTTATTTTGATTGCAGGTTCTTGCAACTGTGTGTGAGGAGCTCCCTCCTGATGGAGTTCTGTTACTCTGTTAATCTGCTCATATTTTGACTTTTTAAAGAAAAAAATTATGTCAACTAATTCACGCCGGCAGAATTAAAATTTTTAGGAATTTTTATTTCACATTTCTATCTGCTTCTTAGTTATAATATTATGATGGAAAACTGTGTTGGAATTACAGAGTATATTGTGAATACGATGCATTCAGATGCTGTCTCTATTTCAACATCTTCATCAGAGAAAAATATTTTGAATTTCTCTGGAGGCCTAAATCTTGGTTTTAAAGGAACTGGAGGTAATTAATATGATTATGATGATAATATCCGTAGCATTAAGAGATTGATTCCTAAAAATGATATTTATTTCAGGTTTAAATTTGATTTATCCTTGTGACTTGCTAAAATATACTCTCTCCGTCCCACAAAAAACTTCTCATTTCACCTTAAATTTTTATCCCACAAAAAACTTCTCATTTCATACATGTGGTGGCTCCACATAATAAAATACTATTATTATTAAAGACCTCACCACTTACTATCCACTAACTTTCTTTCTCTCTCCAAACCAATGTTATATTTTAATCAAAATTATTACTAATGACCCCACCACTAACTATCACCTTAAAACTTGTGTCAAACTCAAATGGGAGTTTTTTGTGGGACGGAGGGAGTATATCATAACATGCAGAAATATTGTTAAAATGAATTGCAATTAGTACATATAGTTTCTCAAACTCGTGACTAGTACTGGTTCTTGATATTGCATGCATCTTCAAGTTAAACTTTTGTCAAAGAAATGATTATGGTACTGAAGTACCTTGATTTCTCACTTGACAATTTTGACCCATATTTGTGTTATACTTTTCTTTAAAGTTGTCGATGTGTTCACCTCCGCTCTCAACAAACCAACACCAAGTTGCAGGTTCCACCGGAGTCTCGGTTTAAACTAACAAAAACATACGATTAAACAATAAAGGGATTTCAACGCAACAAGTTTTAAGTTATTGACAGAAGCATTTCAACAAACAGTTGGTGGGCATTACACTAAAAGCATAAAAATATATGCAGGGTTTTTTTAGAAAGAAACTTAAAAGACTCAGGTTTCTGATGATCTTGGCAACAGCTTTGGTGGTATCTTTCAGAATCTCGGAAGCAATAACTAGGTCTACTGGAATGTTGGTGAACAGATTCAATATTGGCATCTTTTTCGTCTAGTTTTTCGCAGAAATTTCTACGAATTTTTATTCTGGGTATGAGAAATCAGAAACAGGTAAAAGAAAATCGACAACCTCTTACCTCTATGTCTTCTTTATGTTATTTGGGCTGATTCATCGAACAATTGATCAATTCTGGAGGAGAGAGGGTAAGGGTGGTTTGTTCCGGTGTGTTGTCTGTTGATAAGTTTATTTTTTTAATTTTAAACAAAAGTAGTAAAATGACGAGAATGCCCTCATATGCATTGTACATGGCGGCCTTAACAGAAAAAGTTAACAGCGTTTGGCCTAAAGGACTAAATGTGACAAAAGTTTCAAAAATAAGGACTATCTTTGTCAGTTTTAAAAGATTAGGATCAAAGTTGAAATATGGTACAACCCTAAAGGACCATTTGTGTAATTAACTCTTTTTTTTTTTAACAAAAATACATGTATATATTATAGCAATTTGTATCCATAGGATAATACTTCTGAATATAATAGAATTATTATACTTCGTAATAGCAATTTTCTTACTGTCTGATATATTTTCATGTAGTTTACTTGATCAGTTGCTGATAATAACTACTAACCGATACATTAATACACTCATTCTGCTTGTTTATAGAATTAATTGACGAGTAAGATTACAATTTAAGAATCTACATTTGACAGGATAATATAGTTAACTCTAATAATTTCATGACTCAAATTTCATAATTTTATATGTAGACGAGCTGGCACCAAGAGCGAAAAGGAATATGAAATAAACGTCAAGCATTTAAAACAGATTCCAATTGCAGATATGGAAATAGTCTTACTAAGTTTTTTTCTCACTCATGTCATTCGACTATCGTTGTAATGTATTGTGCCGCCCGAAAAGAAAAATGACCCCAATCAATTGAGTGAAATTTTTAATTACTGATGTCCTCAGCTGATTAGTTGTTATATAATCCATGAAATTGTGAACTTCATATTTTTTAAATAATTGTTTATTTAGTTTTTGTAATATTTTTAGGGGCTACGGGTTCAATCGAGACGCCTCAAGCTGAATTTTGTGTGATTGTTGGTTATTGTGCTAAAATGTAATCTACGGAAGTCCTGAATCAATAAAATACATATTTATTCTGAAAATATGATTTTTAATGAAATTTGGTGTTTTTTTAAAAAACATAACAAGTGAATGTAATGTAACTTAATTACACAATTCACGTATGACAAACAACTCAATAGTGGAAAATATGGGTGAGTATGGGGCGGTTTTTAACTAAAATCAAACCCCGCCCCAAAGGTTCGGGTTTTAAGAATTACACCCCGTTCGGTTTCGGTTTTTTCGGTTTTGGTTTTTCGATTTTTTCGGGTTTTTTGGTTCGGTTTCGGGGTTTTTTTCAGTTTTTTGTTTACCTTAAATTTACGAAATTGTTACCTTAAAAATTAATATTATGATTTAAACTCTCCAACCTTAACACATTTCGTTATAAATAAAATAACTAGTAAGTTTAATATAATGTAATGATAATTCAATTAACATAACTTGAAACTTAGAAAATATATGAATGAATCACCTAGAAATTCAATCATATATTTTATTTTAAAGATAATTAAATGTCAAATCTTTTATAAATATAAGAATATTTTTAAAATTTTTGAAAGACATATATAATGGCGGACGGGGCGGGGTTTTCGGTCGGGTTTTTCAAATGCCCCTGAAAACCGCCCCAAACATTTGGGTTTTTCAATAATCAAAACCGTTGACATCGGTTTTTCAAATGATTCGGTATTTTCGGGGCGGTTTTTTTGGGTTTTTCGGTTTCGGTTTTTCGGTTTTTATGCTCACCCCTAGTGGAAAAGGCACCCTTTTTCACTTGTGCAATGACGTCATTCAACAACAAGTAAGCATCGCTAGCTTTTTATATTATGCAATAATACTTCATGAAAAGGCACTCTTCTTCATTTGGATATGAAATGCCTGTTGATGGTAATCCTATTATATTTGACATTCTTAATTTCTCGATTATCTTTTACAAGTTTAAATAAAAATGTCGCCTAACTCTTAAATATATACATAATTATTATCTGCAATGTTTACTCATTATTCAGATTTTGATCATCCTGGTAAAGTGTGAAGCGTCTATTTTTGTTGTGTTGACTTTGACTAAAATTAAGAATATAAGTCTGGTGACCATCAACATGAGACGGTAGACTTGGCTCTTTTAAGAGAAACATTGTGAAAATATAAACATTCGCAAGTTTTATATTTTTTGTTTCGTTTTGTTTTTTTTTGTTTATGTGTTTTTATTAATTCTCTACTTTATTGCCAAAAAAATAAATTTCTTCAACTTTATTTTATTTATGTTTAGAGGAGAAATGGTTTCCCCCTTTTGGGGAAAATGTGTAATTTCAGTTGTATAATATTTTAATGGGTCAAAAAGGTTAAGTTTAGTTAAAACTGGAAGAATCATTTAGAATTTCTATAAGTTATCCGTGAGGACATATATGTATACATGCATGAATAATATCCATGCAAACCAATATTTGGGGGTCCCTCATCAAATACATTAATGTGTCTTCCATGATCATTTCATTTAAAAAAATCAATGGTTTAGATTGAGTTATGCTGGTTCCGTAGCCTTAATTGGTTCTGAAACTAATTCAACCCAATAGTATAGAATTAAAATCAGAACCAATTAAGGCTACATAACAAGCAGAACTCAATCTAAACCATTGATTTTTTAAATGAAATGATCATAGAAGACACATTAATGTATTTGATGAGGGACCCCCCAAATATTGGTTTGCATGGATGTCATTCATGCATGTATACATACATGTATAGATACCACTTATGTATACATACATGAAAACATATACATATATGTATACATGCATGAATGACATCCATGCAAACCAATATTTGGGGGTCCCTCATGTAACACCCAAATTTTCATAAAAATTTAAAACTATTTAAGTACAAGATTTAAATAAAAAGGTCCCAATAACTTGAATAATTAAATCCCAATAATAATATTTTCATTTAAAAATGTATTAAATGCGGAAATAGTTAAAATAAAATAAAGTGTTTTAAAAATATTAAATGTTGTCCACATCAGTAATGAAGAGATACAGCGGTCGACCGTCCACCTTCTCCTTTCCTTTGCTGGTACCTGAAACAATGTGGGGGAAAGTTTGGGTCAGCTGGGAAGCTGAGTGAATAATCTCAAAATGTAAACAATCATAACATACAACACATGAGGGCACATCGGTGTACTCCTACTCAGATTCTACTCAGTTAATTACTCAGATTTATTTCTCAGATTTTATTACTCAGATTTTAATTTATATAGCGCGCTTGTGTGATTTAGGACGAGAGATCAACCTCGCCCCTCCTCACACCTCAGATAGGCGTAAGCCAAAAACTCAGACGGGAGTGATCCCAAACTCAGACGGGAATAATCCCAAAAACTCAGACGGGAGGTGATCCCAAGATAGGCATATAGCCAAAACTCAGATGTGTGTTATTATGTTTTATCATCTCTTTAACATAATTATCTCAGATTGCCCTAGCAAGTAGTAGCACAGAATGACCCTGTGCCGAGCTCGGTTACCCAGGCACAATGTCTCAGATCATGAATAAATAAACAGATGCTCAAATACTCAGATAATAGGTCAAACTCAGATAACAGATCAAACTCAGATAACAGATTAAACTCAGATAACAATTATGGTGCAAGAAATGTAACACATAAGTCATGCATGTACAACGTTAAAACTGAATACACAGTGAGAATACTCACCTCGAGAAACGTAAGCTCCAAAGGGTTCCCGACAATCAGAAGGACAGCACGTTATCTCCTAGACGGTCCTAAAACCAAAAAGCGAAACCCGGAATTAAAATCCTACCCGAGGGTTTATTTCAGAAAACTGGCAGCACCCGTCAGTCTCACGGAAACTGCCATAACTCCTAAACGGTTCATTATATTTACCCCATATTTTTACCATGGCTAGAAGACAATCAGAACTACAATTTACTGTGAGACGGTCACTGGCCAAAACAGCCTCTAAGTGTCTCAAAACAGTGATGCAAGACAGACATGCTGCACAGGTCATCTTCCTAACAGCAGCATACTAAATTGACTATAACTTTTAAACCGTAATTCGGATTGACGAGAGGGTTGCGGTATTGAAAAGCTAACTCAAAAATCAAGGTCCCAGCACGGGCCAAAACTCTAAAAACGTATTTTAAGTGTGTTTAAAACGGACTCAAAGTCAGATTACAGTTTCTGTCCAAAACTCAGCAAGTCGTTTAAAACCTGTATTAAAACCCGACATCAACCCGACACGAATCCCTCGAAAATCAACCGAGATTTCAAGGAATATCATGTATATGGAATCTTCAAGCTCGACTCAGAAACAAATCAAAAACTAATAGAAAAACAAGAAAACGCATAAGTCACCTGTGTACATGCTTGCTTAAATATTTCACGTGTGTGTCTGCTAGTTTAAATTAATCCACCAGCCTACTAGCTTGCTTAAATTAATTCCACCTGCTTCTCTTCGAATTTCGTGCGTGTAATTCTTTGTTATTTGTCCGTTGTCACCAAGGGGTTTAAACGAGAAAGAACAAGGAAACGGGAAGGGGGTTTTTACCGAACAAGAAAGCTTGCTGCTTGAAGTCGAACAATTTCCAATGGTTGCTGGTTTCTCCCTTTCTCGACGAGCAGAAACAAAAAGGCAGCCGCTGGTTTCACGAATGATGGGTTTAGAGTAGGGTTTAGGTGTGGTTGGGACTTCCAGCGAACGTTACTGCTAAATGGGTTTATTAGGGATGAATTTTAATTTAATAGCACAATTGGATCAAAACTATTCTCGGGCTTCTTTCTCTTGTACTGGGCCGAACAAGGAGTACACCAAGAGGCTTGGGTTGACTGATGATCCGCATGAACCGAACCCACTAAGGCTAATGGGTTTGTTAATGAACTAACGGAAAATAGAGATTGAGGTTCTCGGGAATTATTAAGTCGCGATAACGAGAGGGATAGCGGAGACTAGATGCGGCCGAATGAAGAGTGTGGTATAATAGGGTTTATTTTATTCTTACGTATGGTTTACTAAGGCCTTAAGCCCACATCTTAAAAACTCGGGCCTTGGCCTTTGGCCGGCCCGACGAAAATAAGAACACGACCCATTGGAATGGCAACGCGAGACACGAATGTAACCGTCTAAAAAATACTAAACATTTATAACGTCTAGTTTAATTGGCTAACTACTGACACATATATATAATTAGTTATAAACGTCTGATACTAACGTACCATCTAACTACAGGTCATCAAAATAATACGAACCATCTAACTACAGGTCGTCTAAATAACGGTTCATATAATTAAGTAACTCGATAATTCATAACGACAATTTAAATTCACTTAACGTCCAATTAATTTATAATTAATTATAATTAAAATAAAATGTGATTAATATTGTATTATTTAATCGACATAAATTTCAGGGCGTTACAACTCAACTCCACTTGAAATAGACTTCGTCCCCGAAGTCATCGCTCGGAAGAAGCTCAGGGTAGCGATTTCGCATCTCAGACTCAGGCTCGCCAACGATACACGTCCTCGAATGGGGAGGCACAAAAAAAATTATGAATAGAAAGAAGCTCTTTAGGGTGACCAACTCGATCAGAATGAAACTCTGACTCTCGCAACTGTTCATACAAATTTTCCATCTCTGGTGGCGCAAGACGATAAGGGTTTAAAAAAATAAAATCGGAACGTTCTCTAAGGATCTCGGTTTAGTTTCGAAAACGGTGTCGATACATACGTAAAATAACCCACGACACCATCATGAAGACGTCTTCTTGCCCTCGTAGCCAGACACGGTTACTGTACCCCGCGATAAACATTGTGTTGAATCTCCGATTCAACTCCACTTGGAGATTTGTTACGGTTTTATTTGTGGCGACAGGTGATTTAGGTGTGGTACTCGGTCATTCAATCCATCCTCACGGTCACACTCGGCTCTCTCATGGCGATAAAAATAAGTTTTCATGGGAAATTACTTCCCGCATAGCTCAACCAAATGATCATTAAACATTTTAGTAACAGGTAAAATCTCATTATTGACAATTCTCTATCAGAATGGCTCAGAAGGGTCCTCTATTATGTTGGCCAACAGTTTGCTTAAGGTATAAAATAAATTAGTGGTTTACACCGCTATTAATTAATACAAAAACTAGCAAATTATTCACAAGGAATACACATATCACACAGATTTGACATATACTCAGTATATAACTCAAATGTATGATCTAGAAATACAACTCAGAAGTCTAACTCAGAAATGAACTCAATACATATCTCAGGAGTATAACTCGGAAATCTGTCTCATAAATAAACTCAGAAACATAACTCGGGAACAAACTCAGAAATCTTAACTCAGAAGTAAACCCCGAAATCTAACTCAGAAACATAACCAGAAATTTATCTGAGAAATAAACTCATAAAGTAATAGTATTTACTAACAGTAACATTTTATAAACAAATCACATTTTTACTCGTTCTTATAACTACTCGTGTGTTCCAATTTACTAGTTGATAATACTTGGACTGATAATTTCTTTCTCAACCGCGTTATTGGTTCTCAAAATAACTCTTCTTTAACATTATATTGTTACCTTACTCTATTAGGTTCGCATATTACCGATGTTGATAACCCTTTAATCAGCTCAAAATAACAATGTTGTCATTTCAATTCTCTTTAATATGTTCCCATTCTACTAGATTTAGTGGTTTCTCGATAATATTTTAATAGATGTTTTATCATTCATCTAGTTTAACGATCCATAATAGTCTGCTTCGCTGATTTTACACAATTTAAAGTGTCTCTTGATTATTTTGACCATATATTTACTCATTAAATTCATGTTACCCACTAGAATTCCAATTAAATTTCATAGTCTTCTTTTAATGATCTCTCATTACTCAATTTACGAATCAATTCCTTAATTTACTACCTTCGCATCTTTCGGAAAATCTCGCCAATAAAGTTCTCATTAATAAAAATTTATAACACCTCAAAAGCGTATTAATAAAGCTTCTCGTTGAGTTTAAAACTTTTCTCCTTTAACTCATTTTAATAATTTACTCACTTAACTCAATTTATTAATTTTCTTAAAATTTAAAAATTTGCCAATGATCAATCTAATTGAAATCTTCCCATTTTGCTCGATATAATAATTCACTACCAACTCACTTAATAACCATGTATTTGACACATTAATAGATCTCCTTACTTTATATATTAAAAATTTCTCATTATCTCATTATAATTACACGGGAACAAGTATACTTATTTTATTTTGTATATAATTATAGTATTTACTACTTCTCTTTTGCGCAATTGAACTCAACCCAATTAACTTGATTTATTCATTTCTCCATTAATCCCGACATATCAATTTGTTATAAACTCTACAATTACCCCATAGAATTAATATTATTATTCTCAATTACTCGATTCGATACTTACTCTTATAAATTTTCTAATCAAATATATGTATCTAAATTTCACACTTTAAATTCATACCAACAAAATCTCTCTGCATAAGCATCATGCTCATAGTAATACATACCGATAATTATTTTATTTTTAGAAATTTCCCTTTTTACTCCTACTCAACTCCACTTGGAGAAAACTCGTCCTCGAGTTTGGCACTAGAATTCTCTATTATGATAACATAAACCACATATACTCACTCAAACAAATAACATGCATAAAATAATTTCACAATAACAAGCATTGGTCCATCGATCCCTTCAAAATCTCCCCATAACCAACCAAAGGTTCGGTGTGTACAATAATAGGGGCCCTCTATTACTTTCGACACCTACTTTTGTTTGGTCATAAGTCGATCCCAAAGTTTACAACTTCCCACATAAAAATAATCCACAAACAAATCACACTCAGAAGAAAGAAAAGTTTACTTTCAATATCTGATAAATACATATATGCACTCAGCTGTGGTTACTCAAAACCTCATAAACATTACTCAGAAATCATGCGTATATTTAGTCTCATACGCGATACTCGGATAACTCAGATTCATAGAAATATTTCCACTTTGTTACTTTCACAATACGAATATCGTTTTATCTTCTACTCTTAGTTATCTCATTTGTCATTTCCCATGAATAACATTTACTTTTTCTCAAAATTTTATCCGATTTATTGCCGTTTCGAGCGACAATTAATATTTTCTAGTTCAACATTCTCGGTTAATTATTCTAATAAGCTTATATAGCTCGTTTATTAGCTTTGCGTTAACTTAACAATCTCTCACTGAACTCGATCTTCACATGACGTCTTGCACTCAACTATTTAAACCACTTACTCATAATGATTTCTCATTTTATTTCAATTTAATGATTCTTAAATAAATATTAATTTGTTGACTTTTCAACCTGAAACTTTCTCGATTATTACAACTCATGGTATTCACGAATTTTTTAATTTCTCATTTAATAAGTTTAATATAATCACTTCTCTTTTAACACTATTTAATAATTCTCTTTAAAACATTCTATAGATTCTTACACAAATTTGGAATTCCATATTTTTGGCTGCTTAATCTTGATTCAATATCTTCTCATTTTGCTATACTCATTTTATTATCTCATTAAACGTATTTCTCAAAAATTTAGTTCGATATCTCCTCGTTTAGCTCGAATGTAATTATTTTTTTTTTCCATTTTCTTGAATTAATAATTTCTCCTTACACAACTTGGTAAACCCTCATTTAAATATTTATTAATCTCTGATTTACTAGCTTCAATAACTCTTTCTTTAAAGTGTTTTCTTCGAAATGAAAACTTTTAATATTCTCCGAGTTTCAAAATTTATTACTTCTCTTTAATATTAGGAACTTCTCCGTTTCTCATTTACTCAAGCATGTTTCTCATTTGATAATTTATAAATTTTATATTACAAATTGGTATTCATTTATCACACTTTTGGTTAAAATTTCTCAGAATTATAAAATCTCATTCCAACTCTATTAGGTGTTCCTCTAAATTGGAAACTTTTATTATTCTCATTAAAATTTATAATTCCTCTAGTTTGCGTATTTGTGTATGCATAAATATATTAAACACTGGGAATGGGAATTAAAACCAGAATTTTACTCAGAATTATGCTCTAAATTATACTCAAAATTATCAAACCTCGCATTCGTATTCGTATAACTATATATACATAGTATTGAGTCGTACATTTCATATGTAATTTTCGTATGTTATTATAACTTTTAGGTTTATTTCACAGATGTAATCAGAAACAACGCTCGGAAAAATATACTTAGAAACTAAACACAAAAATCTCAGACTGCTCTACTCATCCATACTCAGAATACAACATACATCTCAGATAAATAAAAACTATTAAATATTACCAGCAACGGGGAAAAGCGAGAGGTCGACGTGACATGCTGTATGCTTGATGTGGAAACTTTACTCAGAAAATATTTTGCTCAATTCGCGTTTTAAAACTCGAGACTCAAACTTGAGATTGAATCCACCCCTTGTGAATCCAAATCCCTCAAGTCAGAGCTCTGATACCAACTTGTAACACCCAAATTTTCATAAAAATTTAAAACTATTTAAGTACAAGATTTAAATAAAAAGGTCCCAATAACTTGAATAATTAAATCCCAATAATAATATTTTCATTTAAAAATGTATTAAATGCGGAAATAGTTAAAATAAAATAAAGTGTTTTAAAAATATTAAATGTTGTCCACATCAGTAATGAAGAGATACAGCGGTCGACCGTCCACCTTCTCCTTTCCTTTGCTGGTACCTGAAACAATGTGGGGGAAAGTTTGGGTCAGCTGGGAAGCTGAGTGAATAATCTCAAAATGTAAACAATCATAACATGAAACACATGAGGGCACATCGGTGTACTCCTACTCAGATTCTACTCAGTTAATTACTCAGATTTATTTCTCAGATTTTATTACTCAGATTTTAATTTATATAGCGCGCTTGTGTGATTTAGGACGAGAGATCAACCTCGCCCCTCCTCACACCTCAGATAGGCGTAAGCCAAAAACTCAGACGGGAGTGATCCCAAACTCAGACGGGAATAATCCCAAAAACTCAGACGGGAGGTGATCCCAAGATAGGCATATAGCCAAAACTCAGATGTGTGTTATTATGTTTTATTATCTCTTTAACATAATTATCTCAGATTGCCCTAGCAAGTAGTAGCACAGAATGACCCTGTGCCGAGCTCGGTTACCCAGGCACAATGTCTCAGATCATGAATAAATAAACAGATGCTCAGATACTCAGATAATAGGTCAAAATCAGATAACAGATCAAACTCAGATAACAGATTAAACTCAGATAACAATTATGGTGCAAGAAATGTAACACATAAGTCATGCATGTACAACGTTAAAACTGAATACACGGTGAGAATACTCACCTCGAGAAACGTAAGCTCCAAAGGGTTCCCGACAATCAGAAGGACAGCACGTTATCTCCTAGACGGTCCTAAAACCAAAAAGCGAAACCCGGAATTAAAATCCTACCCGAGGGTTTATTTCAGAAAACTGGCAGCACCCGTCAGTCTCACGGAAACTGCCATAACTCCTAAACGGTTCATTATATTTCCCCCATCTTTTTACCATGGCTAGAAGACAATCAGAACTACAATTTACTGTGAGACGGTCACTGGCCAAAACAGCCTCTAAGTGTCTCAAAACAGTGATGCAAGACAGACATGCTGCACAGGTCATCTTCCTAACAGCAGCATACTAAATTGACTATAACTTTTAAACCGTAATTCGGATTGACGAGAGGGTTGCGGTATTGAAAAGCTAACTCAAAAATCAAGGTCCCAGCACGGGCCAAAACTCTAAAAACGTATTTTAAGTGTGTTTAAAACGGACTCAAAGTCAGATTACAGTTTCTGTCCAAAACTCAGCAAGTCGTTTAAAACCTGTTTTAAAACCCGACATCAACCCGACACGAATCCCTCGAAAATCAACCGAGATTTCAAGGAATATCATGTATATGGAATCTTCAAGCTCGACTCGGAAACAAATCAAAAACTAATAGAAAAACAAGAAAACGCATAAGTCACCTGTGTACATGCTTGCTTAAATAATTCACGTGTGTGTCTGCTAGTTTAAATTAATCCACCAGCCTACTAGCTTGCTTAAATTAATTCCACCTGCTTCTCTTCGAATTTCGTGCGTGTAATTCTTTGTTATTTGTCCGTTGTCACCAAGGGGTTTAAACGAGAAAGAACAAGGAAACGGGAAGGGGGTTTTTACCGAACAAGAAAGCTTGCTGCTTGAAGTCGAACAATTTCCAATGGTTGCTGGTTTCTCCCTTTCTCGACGAGCAGAAACAAAAAGGCAGCCGCTGGTTTCACGAATGATGGGTTTAGAGTAGGGTTTAGGTGTGGTTGGGACTTCCAGCGAACGTTACTGCTAAATGGGTTTATTAGGGATGAATTTTAATTTAATAGCACAATTGGATCAAAACTATTCTCGGGCTTCTTTCTCTTGTACTGGGCCGAACAAGGAGTACACCAAGAGGCTTGGGTTGACTGATGATCCGCATGAACGGAACCCACTAAGGCTAATGGGTTTGTTAATGAACTAACGGAAAATAGAGATTAAGGTTCTCGGGAATTATTAAGTCGCGATAACGAGAGGGATAGCGGAGACTAGATGCGGCCGAATGAAGAGTGTGGTATAATAGGGTTTATTTTATTCTTACGTATGGTTTACTAAGGCCTTAAGCCCACATCTTAAAAACTCGGGCCTTGGCCTTTGGCCGGCCCGACGAAAATAAGAACACGACCCATTGGAATGGCAACGCGAGACACGAATGTAACCGTCTAAAAAATACTAAACATTTATAACGTCTAGTTTAATTGGCTAACTACTGACACATATATATAATTAGTTATAAACGTCTGATACTAACGTACCATCTAACTACAGGTCATCAAAATAATACGAACCATCTAACTACAGGTCGTCTAAATAACGGTTCATATAATTAAGTAACTCGATAATTCATAACGACAATTTAAATTCACTTAACGTCCAATTAATTTATAATTAATTATAATTAAAATAAAATGTGATTAATATTGTATTATTTAATCGACATAAATTTCAGGGCGTTACACCTCATCAAATACATTAATGTGTCTTCCATGATCATTTCATTTCAAAAATCAGTGGTTTAGATTGAGTTCTGCTGGTTCCGTAACCTTAATTGGTTGTGAAACTAATCCAACCACACACACACACACACACACACATATATATATATATATATATATATATATATATATATATATATATATATATATATAGGATCCGGTGATAACTCTTTTCCCTGTGAGGACTGCGAGTTCTCCAAAAAAACTCTAAAAATGATCCAAAACAAACTTTTTTCAAAAAATATTCTTTTTTAAATATCAAAATCGCAGCCTATAAGATAAAAAGAAAAAAAAAAATCCAAAAATGATACAAATAAAAAAATATGGATCATAATTTTGATGCACAAAAAAAATATGGATAATTGTTATGATCCGTAAGAAAAAAGTGGATCATAATTTTTTTTTTCATTTTTTTTTTGTCAAATGTGATAATAATCATGGGAAGTTATATATATTTTTTTCGGAATTGTTTGAATATTTTTTGAGGTGTCCCCACCGTTTTTTGAGTTCTCACAGGATCCCACTTCTATATGTACTTTAGTAGTTGATAGTTATATTTGAAAAACAAATATACTTTATTTAGTTATGCATATAAATTTTAAAAAGTCGATTTGTTTGACCCATTTAAACTGCTAAATTATTTAACCTATTTAATTAAACGGGTTGAATGAATTGAGTCCACGTTGATAGTAAATAAATTACGGTTGATATACATATATGACGCGTTTATATGATTATGTTGGTTTCAGGTTGATGTTTCTAACCCACCAACCAGAACTCGACCTGAATTGGCACTCCTACCAACAATTGCAATTAGGCGCTAAACTTATTTTTTCATAACAAGAAGCAGAAATATTATTAAAATGACTAGAAATTAGTAATTATTGTTCCTCAAACTCATTACTAGTACCGGTTCTTAATATTACATGCATCTTTAAGGACATGTTTTAAACTTTTGTCAAAGAAAAGATTACGGAATTGTAGCACCATGGTTTTCGATCGGTTAACATATATTTATCCACATTTTCTTCAAACTTCTGGAATAACTTATCCATTGCAGAATTTCCGAAATGAGAAACTAGCAGTGATTCATGACCAGCACTTAATAGTTTAGCAACTGTTTTTCCATGGTTTGGCTCATCATAAGCTTGCATACTAGCAGCATAGCTAACTTCACATGATTCAAGGATATCGAGAGAAAATGATCCTTGATTGTGAATAAGATCTTTAACTTCATCCATATGTGGACCATAACACGGCATATTAAATGACTTAATTTCAGATTCTTTAACCACACCCTGCATGTAATAAATAGATTGCAACGCATCAAAATTAAGTTAGTTTAGTATCAAAACGTCATTAGCTAGATCTTGAAGCATTTTAAAAATGCCAAATACCTCCTTTGCTATATCGACAAGTGATTTAGCCATAATCTCAATGACAGGTATACCCTCAAAGCAAGATGGATCAACATTAATTCGGCATGGAATTGAAAAAACCATACGCCCTCCATCTACTATCTCATTAGAGCGTGATTCTAGGAAACTTGTAAAATCATTTTTAAATTGCATCTTATATTTTTCAAATACATCTGGAGGGCTCGTTGTTGCTAGGTGGATGTTTAGCCCATTGTTCTCAAGGCCTTTAGGTACCTGTCAATATAACTTAACATTTAAAGCATTTCCTAATAAAACAAGATGTCCTAACTTTGTGTTAGTATTTTTTTTCTTTTCTTTTGGGTTCTTTACTTCTATATGCTAACCTGAGAAAGCCATTAAAGGCTTGTAGACGAATGAAAAAAGTGCATACTTTTATCCAGAAACAACCTCCCATGAAAAGAACCAGGCACAGCTGAAACGAAACACCTGCCATAATTTTCAGTGTTGCCCTTGTTATGTTTTTCATAGAAAGTTGGTAATGATTTGAAGATGGAGTTAAAGTCGTTTCCATAAAGATCGTTTAAGCAGACTTGAAATTGTGGTGGCTTAAGATTCTTTTCTTTGCACACCTCATGGACTTCATTGATGATATTGGAGACGGCAAATAATGTGTTTGGTCCCGTAGAACAACCCAAATCTACTATTTTGAAACACTGCGGGAAACCATCGATGCTTTCTATGCTCTTGATTGTTTGCTTCAGTATCAACTGCACTTTCTTTATCACATCTCCCTAAAAAGTACAATGATAGTAATTGTTTCAACTCATTTCAATGAAGATTGTGAACACGCATTAAAAAAAACAAAGATAGTGACCAAAACTTTTTCTAGTGAGAGAGAGAGAGAGAGAGAGAGACTTGAACATAAGAGTTCCTAGCATAGCCATATTCTTCATTGCCACCATTCATGTGAAGGAATTCAGCTAAGGACTCTTTGCTTGCCATTGCAGTTGAATATCCAATGTCAATCCTGGATTATAATATATGTTCTTATACAATAGTTTTATGAATCCCAGGGGTGTCTGATATGCCGGAGGTGAGGTTGCCCAAACCCACACTTTAGAGGGGTGTGTTTGAGTTACATATAAGGTAGTTACGTATGCATACAATCACATGTGATTATCACATAATTTTGTTTTGTTTTATTAAATAAAAAAATTAAAAAATTATGTGAGTGTAAAATAAAAAAAATACATCTACATGTATAAACTATGTAATTAATCTTCCCCATTAATTATAACTCCCTCTATCCCAAAATTATTATACACTAGACGGAAAAACACATACTTTAAGAACAACTACATTAATTACGCCATGTCACCAATCAAAATTTTTTCTTTCTCGCTTAAGTGCTTTTTATTTGGTTGAAACCTAAAAGTAACAATTTATTTGGGACATATAATGCAACAAAGCTTAATTTTTAGAAGGGTTTTTCTATTGTGTGCCCTAGGGGCACATGTTAGAAAAACCCTTTTTAGAAAATATTCCATAATATATAAATGTTAATTTTAGAAAGAAATGATAACAATTAATATAATTTTAAACAAATAAATAAGTAATCTTCCATAAAAGAATATATATTATTTAAATATTTTATTGATCGCAATAAATATATTTCCTTTTATGTAGTGGAACTAGATAATATTTCCTTTAATTCATTGCAAAAAGGGCCTTTGGCCTAATGGTATGATGTTTTCCTTTCAACCTTGAAGTCGGGAGTTCGAGTCCCTTTGTGGACATATGTGATAATTAGGAGTAGATTAGATATGCCGTTTAAAAAAAATTATTGCAATTAATAATGGTAATAAATATATTTCTAAACAAAAATATAAATAATTAAATATTTAGTAAAATAATATATTTCTAATTCATTGCAATTAATAATTCATTGCAATTAATAACGGTGATAAATATATTTCTAAACAAAACGATAAGAGCATCTCCAATGAGATGTTTTTTTAAGAGGTTATTACTATTTAAATAACCTCTAAAATGACTTTTTACAATTGGAATAAATAACTTTTTTAGGAGGTCACTCCAACCACTTATTCTTCCCGAAACCACTTAATTATTTTTCAAAGTTTGATTCTTTTAGTCCCTATATTTAACAATTTTATATTTTAAACCCATATATATTTATATGTGAATCATCTATTATTTTTATAACTTTATCATATTTCAATACTTTTTAAGGTCAAGCAGTATAATATTTTTGTAAGAGACATTTTATTAAAATGTTAAGTTTTATAAATGCTTAAAAATTGTTAAATTACATAAGAGGGGGCATTTAGTAACATTTGATATAGATAAAGGTAAATTAGTAATATTAATAAGAAAAATTTTGTGGAAATGTTAACCATTGGAGATGTTTTTGATTAATAGGTTATTAGATGATGTCACAAATATAATAAGTCATTGGAGAGGTTAACCATTTGATATAGAAGTGATGAGTCCCACATATTATGATTAAATTGTATAGTTAGTGAGTCACGTCATATGCCACATCTACCTTTTATTTATTTTATTTTGGATTAAACTCCTAATCTAATATCTACTACTCCTTCCGTCCTATAAAAAAGTTTCAATTTCATTTGGGCACAATCGTTTCGGAGATAGTTAGTGGTGGGGTCCTTTGTAATACCTTTGATTAAAATATAAGGTTAGATTGGAGAGAGAAAAATATTTTATTGGTGGAATGGTTGGTAATAATATTATTTTATTAGGTGGGCCCCCAAATTTGAGAAACGTAAACTTTTTTGTGGGACAAATTTTTAAGGAGAAATGTAAACTATATTGTGGGACGGACGGAGTATTATAAAATATTCATTTTAAATTTGAGTATTAAAATTGGATATTAAATAAGATTATAAAATTTAAAATATAAATTGTAACCCGATCAAAAGAAAAGTAATAAAGAATTGGATAAGATCGTTGAACTTTATTATATTAGTTTCCTTAATAATAGTGAAAAAAGTGGATAAGATCATTAAATTTTTTATTAAGACTAGGTTAAAACATGCGCAATGCGGCAGCGGGTACCCTACGAACTATATGTTCCAGGCGATGAAATGTCGATTGGTTGCATTTTTGTTATAACGAATACAATACATAACTTGGGTTCATACGATGTGTTCATGAAAATTATTTTGCGGCAAGCAAAAGTTGTTCGGTTACACATTTTTCTAACAATAACAATAAAAGTGAATGATACTCATTTTTTTGCGGCGAATACTCTGTACCCTTCAACTATATTTTACATCAAGCGAGATAGCTCGTTATGGCCGTGGAGTATCACCTTATGGGGAGCTACATAGACAATGGTATGCTATGATGAGGCCGCCCATGAGCCTTTTGGCGAGGCTATGGCGGCCGCATGCCGAGGACTACAAAGCCTATGTCTTGTTAAAAATCATATAGTTAGCTTTGATCACAAGTTAACAACCTATCAAGTATTACAAGCAGCTTTTGTGACTAATAATATAACATCAAAGTTAAAAATTTTCAAAAGCGATTTTACCTTTTCTGAAAAATGATTGCAAAAAAATGCTTTTAAAAACTTCATGGTTGAGAGGCACGCTTGGCAAGAAAAAACTTCGTTGACTTGATGCATTCTCCAAATCTTCATGGTCTTGGCTCTTAACTACACCATGAGTTACACAAACATGTGACACGGTCCTCCAGCATGCTCTACCATACAAGTTAATGATACATTTTGAGATCATTAGTTCATAAATACATTTCGGCTACAAATTGCATAATAGAAGTCGAAGAATTAACATTTAAATCGAGTTGATTGATCCTGCTAAAATTTAAACAAGCAAATGATGCACCGAGAACCAAATTTTCAAATGTAGAAACTAAATTCTGATACACTAAATCACCAAATCGAAGTTTAAAATTAAGTTGTTTGATGTGACTACAAATTGCATAATACAAGCTAATAACTAAAAAAGGACCAAAAAAATGACTTTCCGTTACATGAGTTGAAACCTACCAGGTCAGGTTGGGTTAAATCGAAACATTTTTTTATTAATTTCTCTTAACTTTTATAAGCCATTAGTGTGTTAAATATAGTTAAAAAACTATACAATTTCAATAATAATCTAATGTTTTAGAGATAAAAGAATTTAGGAGGTTTTATGCATTAAAAATATATTTTAGGCAACTTTCAAGTTGCTTGATCTATTTCCTTATTAGAAGTCGAAAAATGGGCGAGCCGAAAACAGATTCTAAGAGTCAAAATGGGTGGGAATCCGGTTGGGTTAACCGAAAACAATATTTGTTATAAGTTTTGAACTTTTATAAATTATATTAAGCTTTACAACTAAAAAAGAGTGCTAATTAAGAAAATCATGACATGTGAACCCTTCTAATTAAATAACAGAATAATAGTTTGCATCATGAACAATTCCATTGTTTAACCACATCAAGAGAGCTCTTGAGCCTTTTCCTCTACATTAATCAAACCATAAAACTGTTAATATCCCTACAATACAATAGTTTCAATGTATCAAAATTTAACGATTTGAATAAATTTAATTAGATATAAGGCACTTCACTTTGATTTCTAACCAACTGTCCTACTTTTAAATCAAAAACTGGAATTTTACACAAATTAGACCCTAACCAATTCTATTTGTATACCAATTCGTTTTTTTATGTGATGTGAGAATTTTGACCCATTTACTTATAAAATTTTTGTTATACTTTTCTTTAAAGTTGTTGATGTGTTCAGCTTCGCTCTCAACAAACCAACACCAAGTTTAAACTAACAAAAACATTTAAACAATAAAGGGAGTTCAACGCAACAAGTTTTAAGTTATTGACAGAAGCATTTCAACAAACAGTTGATGGGCATTACAGTAAAAGCATAAAAAAATATGCAGGGTTTGTTTAGAAAGAAACTTAAAACGGGCCTTTAATCGTGATCTAAAATCATCATATCACAAGATATTTGTATTACAAATAGTTAAAGATCTATAATCTGGTACTTTGTTAAACTTTGGTTCTGTTTTTCTATTAATTTTAATGATTCAGTGTTGAAATATAATTGTTAGTGTAAATGATATGACCAGCAATTTAAAACAAATAAAAAATTATGACCATTTGTAATAAACAATATATTGAACTCACATTAACACCATGTCTTTATTAATATGTTCGTCATTTGTTGCCTTGTTGTTCCCATATTGCGATTCAAAACACAGATTTGACCAATTGTTGCATCCTTCTCAGCAATAATCATCTCCTTCTTTCAAAACCACACACCAGCAAGAAATATTAATAAAAACCCTAAAAAACGTCGAGTAATTTTTTGCGTTTTCAAACGAAAACACATAAAATTTTGAAATATTAAACCGATTCAAGCACAAAAAACATCAATCTTTGCTATGCCGACGGGTAGTCAAAACGGGTCAAATCGTATTAATTACTCTCAGGCGATTTCTAATCTTACATTGCCACAAAATCCACGTGAAGCAGTCTTGTATGGTCCTTCCATAACTCATTTTTTAGCAGTGAGTAATCGCCTTAATCTTCTTAAAGTTTATTTTATGTTGGATCACGAATCTTCCGGATGGCTTATCGGATACTTTCTTGCCTAAAGTACCTGAAATAACAAGGAAACTCTTAGTCAGATGCTCCCCGGGAGGTTTCTCGTGAGAACACTCTGACGGTTAAGTTAGAAAACGATTTATATGACGTGAGGTCGTGATCGGTGAGGATCGTATTGAATGCGAGCAATTAATGAGAAGGGTAGTAAATGTACCGAAAGCTTGATGATTCCATTGGTCATGGTGCGGTCGTATTTATAACCGATCTTCCTTAGGCGGGAAAGGAAGGTATATTGCTTCGGACCGGTCCCTCCGGAGTCCCGCGGATAATGGGCAGTCCCAGTAGGCTTTAATCCGTCGGGCAATATCGCTACCTTACGCCTGAGCCGCCCTAGGGACTTGGTCGCATTTAATGCGCTTCGTACCTGCGAACCGTCTTTCCATAATTCCCGTGCTGCGCTTGGATCATGATCATCGGGATCAGTGATCCTTCTGCGTCCGTTTCTTCTAGCCGTTCGTGAGGGTTGCGTTCGGTCAGGATGGTGTATGTGATATACCTCATTAAGTCCCCTAAGTTCAAAGAGGGTTATATGCGGAACCGTTGTTTGAACTTGTTCTCTGTCGATTGGGCGCACGTCACTTCGAAAAAATGACCGTTGCTTTTTAAAGACCGTTGGGTTTTAGCCGTTACCCTATCAATAGAAAACGCCTCTTTATATTCCTCCCCTATATATTCTTTATTTCCTCCTTGATTTCGACTCTCCTTCTCCACATAGATTTCGTTATCGATTTCAATTTTCCTTCTCCATAGATTTCCTTCTTTCGAATTTCCTTCTTTTCTACTTTCTTCTTGATCATGAGGAAAGATAAAACTTCTAAAGAGAAGTCTGAGAAATCTGTTCAGAGAACCGCCGCTAATACACACACCAATCTTACTCCTCCTGATTTGAATGCGATCTATGATGATTATCATATCGATCGTTGTTATCGCCTTCTCCTTCCCGGTCCTTCCGATACCATCCGTTCTGCTCCGGATGGATTCGAACCGGTATATCTTCAATTTCTCTTAGGCGAGTTAAGGTTTCCCATTGATGACTTCATCCTCATTCTACTCCAGGATCTTGGTCTTCACTTGGCACAACTTGCCCCCAACTCTTTCAGAAAAATTATTGGTTTTATAATGTCTAGTCGTGCCCTTGGTATTCCTCTCTCTACCAAGCTATTCCGCCATTTATACGTTGTTACCGTTCGGGGTGACTGGGCGGTAATCACCCACCGACCAGGCAGGAGTGAGCGGATCTCGGGGCTAAAAGATTCCATTCTCGACTGGAAATATGGGTTCTTTTATGCGACCGCTTAGCTTTCAACGACATTTCTCTTCCCTGGGGACCCATCACCGGGCGATCTTCCGAGGCTGCTCCTGAATTGACTGCTGCCGAATCCCAACAGGTTGAGAGCCTGTTGGGGTTAGAAATGGAATGGGAGGACCCAGATGAGTATTTCCTTAGGATGGCTGATTTGAGCCTTCGCTTCTTCGTTCGTCGAGTTCGCCCGATCTGGCAAGTTGACGGGAAAAACATCTCTTTATTTCAACGCTTAAAAATGCCAAAGCCTCCGAGAGAATCTGTAACAGTGGCCGACGGAGATATAACCCCCTTCCTTCCCCCTTCTGAAGTTATCCTCAGCTCCGAAGGCACCCCGGATGCATTAGGGGGGGAAGCTGAGGGTACTTCAGATGTTTCGACACCCGTTGCTGAAGCATTAGGGTTTATGACGGAAGATACCATGATCCCGGACTCGCAATCGAAGCTCTCCAAACCCGCCAAGGTTCGATATGTTCGAACCCTTTCGAAGAGATCTCGTGAAACGTCAACATCATCACCCTCCAAACGAAGAAGAAATGAAGGTACGATTTTATAATTTGGATTTTGTGTGTGTGCCCTTTTTACAAAAAGATTGTATCTCTTTTTGCAGGAGAAAAACCTGATTCACCTCCCCCGTCCGTCAAAGTTCCCGTAACAGTTTCCTTTACTCCTGCAACTTTGGTTATACCAACCGTTATTACTTCAAGTGTTATCCCATCATCTTCAACTGCTGATCCCCGGATATCGAAGCCTTTGCCGGCGCCTCCAAGTGCTTCCGCGTTGGCGATGTTTAGTGACTTTTTATTCAGTTCTGGTGCACAAACGTCTTCTGTTAGCAAGGGACTCCATCCTGTTCGTTCTTCGGGGCCGCAGTCATCGGTCCCCAATTTTCCGTTTCTACGTAAGACTCTTATTTAATCGTTGTCATACATGTGTTTTATGTAATTCAATTTTATTTTTCTTCCTTGCAGCCCGCCAAGTTCGTACTACCATTTCTGGTCCTACACGGGAGGTATCTGTTACCAGCCTTCCTGATCCAGTCGGCCTTGCTGCGACACTGGTCTCGAGTTTGCAGGCGACCGTTACTTCCACCCCTCCGATCGTGCACGTTACTGCCAGCCCGTCCACCGTTGCTTTGGACTTAACCAACGTATCTGACGAAGGTATCTTTCTTCAAGCACGATCCAACTTGCTCAATGCCGTCGAGTTGCTCTCAGAATTACAGTCAAGAGGAATCCGCAACCGACAATCGTTAGTCGATCGCCGCGGAGAGTTTGCCCGTATGGAAGAGTTAATCAATACCGTCAGGCGTTTACATCACAACGATGTTGATGAGAAAAACCGTTTGTCTGAAGAGAATAAAGATCTGTCCGCAGCCTTAGAAGAGATGAGACATGTCCTGTCTACTAAAGATGCCCGGATTGTCGAGTTGAGTGCCGAACAAAGCTCCTCGCCCGCCCGTATGCAGAGCTAGAGGTGGCATTGGTTGAAAAGGATAATCAGTTAAATGAGGTCGTTCGTTGCCACGGAGAATTGGACCTTCACAACGACAGATTGAAAGAAGAAGTTGTTGTTAAATCTCATCAGATTGGTGCCTACCGCGAAGATCTTGACTGGTTGGTTCGGAAAGGGGTGTCTGGGTTATTCCGAAGTTTGTTGAACTGTCCTGAGTTTGTTAGCAGGAACTCTCAGTTGCAATTAGAGAGTGTTAGGTTTGGGCAATACCGTGGGTGTCTGGACACTCACCAAAAATATGCTGAGGTTCTGCCAGAAGCTAGGCTCGTGCATGAGTACCCGGAGGCACAAGCAAACATCATGAACCTCTTGGGCGAGATAGTGACCCCAGACTACCCACTTCTGCGATCTCTCGAATCTGGTGCCATGTCTTTGGATGACATAAAAGAATTGTTAAAGAAAACATCTTCCGGGCCAGAGGACACATGTGAGAGTTCAAATCGGGGAGAGGGCCCTTCCGTACCGTAGTTGCTTGTTTATTTTGTTTCTTGTAGCCGTTTGTTTACCAATTGGTGTAATGTTGGTTGTAATTTGTTTTGCCTTTTTTTTTGGCGTTTGCTTGTAATGGATGATTTCACCGTATTTTGAATTCGATGGTTTTTATCATATCCGTTTACTTATCGTGTTCGCTTATTTATCGTATTTGCTCATTCGTTTATTTACCGCATTCGTTTATTTATCGCATTCGTTAATTTTATGGATATGTTCGTTCGTTTTTCGAATAGGTCTTAACTTTCTGACAAGGCGTCCCTCGCAGAATTGGAATAGGGCGCGTCGCTCCCAATCCATACATATACATGCATGCTTATCTCGTTGACTCAACCACCTGTGTGGTTTGTAGGTTTTGTCCATTCGTAGGACGGCACCCGTTCGTTTAACCACACATGTTGCTTTTTAACTTAGAAAGTTTTGAAAAAAGAAAAAACTTGCTCGGAAGATGTTTCATTAATCATTCATGACTTTCTATTACATTAGCAGTGGAACACCAGACTACTAATTCGGACAATATTCATACCAAAAGGTCACCAAATGATTCGATAAATAAAAACAAACTTAAAAATAAAATTTTCGCAGGTTCCGCATGTTCCATGTTCGTGGAACAAATGTAATGTCCATCGTTTCCAAAACGTAAGAACCGTTCCTCTGTGCCTCTTTAATTTTATACGGCCCTTGCCAATTGGGGCATAGTTTTCCAGGTTTGTACTAGAGGCTCGCTTCGTTCTTGCGCAGGACAAGGTCTCCTACCTTACATGCCGTTCCCTGGACCTTCTTGTTGTAGTAGCTTTCTGCCATAGACTTGTATGCTGCTTGCCTCAAGGCGGCGTTTTCGCGTCGTTCATCTATGATGTCCAGGTTATGCCTCAACACCTCTTCGTTCTCTCCTAGATGGAAGCTCTCCACTCGCGATGAAAGGATGATAACCTCTAATGGAATCACGGTTTCGGACCCATACACCAGACTATACGGGGTCTCCTGCGTACCCTTCCTAACTATCGTTCGATAAGACCACAAGACACCCTGCAGCTCATCTGCCCAGCTGCCCTCCGTTCTGCTTAAACGAGTCTTGATTCCTTTCACTATGGTTCTGTTAGTAACCTCCGTTTAGCCATTGGCCTGCGGATGAGCCACGGATATGAAATTTTGACGTATACCCATTTCTGCGCACCACTTTCTGAACGGGTTGCTAGCGAACTGCTTCCCATTATCACTCACAATGGTATGTGGGAGACCAAAACGACATACGATCTGCTGCCATACGAATTTGACTATGTTAGCTCCTGAGATACATGCTAAAGGTTTGGCCTCCACCCATTTTGTGAAATAATCAATCGCTACTATCAAGAAACGCAAGCCTCCGGGAGCCTTAGGGAAAGGTCCGACAATGTCGATTCCCCATTGATAGAAAGGCCATGGGCTTTGTATGCTGGTTAAGTGAGTGGAGGGAGCATTCGGAACGTTCGAATAAGCTTGGCATCTCTTGCATTTCTGCACATACCGGCGAACATCCTTGGACATACAAGGCCAGAAATAACCCGTTCGAAGTAGCTTCTGGGTCAGAGACCGTGCCCCCGAATGCGATCCGCATAACCCATCATGGATTTCCCCTGTAGCCTTCTTGGCTTCGTCATTTCCTAAACATCTTAACCAAGGGGTGGAATACCCCTTTCGGTACAAAACACTGTTTCAGATTGTATACTTCCCGGCGTTTGTTTTCACCTTTCGGGCCTTACCCACTTCGGACGGTAGTATTCCTTTTTCCAAGTACAGACGAAAGGGGGTCATCCAACAATCTACATTGCTCTCTATTTCCACCACTTCTTCTCTTTCCTCCTCAATGCTCCGTTTGTCTAGCACTTCCACCAATACCTTTTTTGTAAGATGACAATATAACATTGCTGCTAACTTACTGAGTGCATCGGCCTCCTTATTTTTAGTTCGAGGGATCTGCGTAATCTCGAAGCTTTCGAACTGCTCTGCTTTCGTCTGAACCCGCTTCAAGTATCGTTTCATATGTACATCTTTTGCTTTGTAGGACCCTTTAACTTGGTTAACAACTAACATTGAGTCCGCGAAAGCTTCCACCTTCCGGATCTCCAAATGTTTAGCGAAACTTAAACCTGCTAACAGAGCTTCGTATTCGGCCTCATTATTTGAACACGCGAAGTTGAACCTCAAGGCGTAAGTCACCCTTTCGTCATTAGGTCCAGTCAGAACTACCCCCGCTCCACATCCGTCTGCCCCCGCGGCTCCATCGGTATACATTTTCCATATAGGAGATGATTTACAACGTGTGCCCGCTTTCGGACCTATCAGGTTCTTTTCTTCGCCTTCCTTGATCGTCAAAAATCCTTCCTCATCTGGCATTTCAACCAAAAAGTCTGCTAACGCCTGGCCCTTGATGCTAGGTCTAGGGTTGAACGTGATATCATGCTCTCCTAACTCGATTACCCATTTTTTCATCCGTCCCGACCGCTCAGGTTGCAAGAGTATGTTCTTGATCGGTTGATTAGTCAGGACGGTCACTAAGTGGGCTTGAAAATATTGTTTCAGACGTCTGATCGCATAAACCAATGCTAGGATCAACTTCTCAATTATCGAGTAGTTGAACTCCACTCCTTGTAGTGCTCGACTAACGAAGTAAACGGGCACTTGTTTCCTATCCCTTTCGGCAATGAGTACTGAGCTAACTGCTTCCCTGTTGGTTGAGAGGTACATTACCAACGGTTCTCCGTGTATGGGACTGGCCACGGTTCTCGAAAGCTTCATTAGCCTCTTCCGTCCATTCGACCTCTCCTTTCTTCGTGCATCCGTGTAATGCTTTGAAGAAAGGGATGAACTTTTCTGCAGACTTTGCGAGGAAACGCCCCAACGTAGCTAACTTTCCATTCAGACTTTGCACATCCTTCACCGTCCGAGGGGTATGCATTTTTAACAATCCCCCCACCTTGTCGGGATTAGCCTCAATTCCTTCCGTTGTTACCATGTATCCCAAGAACTTGCCTTTACTCATCCCGAAGGAACACTTCTTGGGATTTAGCTTCATATTAATTTTCGTGAGTTGTATCAGCGTTTCTTCTATATCTTCGATCAGATTCAGGTCGCCTTTGCTTTTGATGACCATGTCATCAACGTATACTTCAAGGTTCCTTCCTATCTGTTTTTCGAATGCCTTATCAACCAAACGCTGATAGGTAGCCCCCGCATTCCGGAGACCAAAAGGCATCTTGACGTAACAGAATGTCCCCTTCTCCGTATGGAACACTATTTTTTCCTCATCTCCCCAAGCCATTTGGACCTGATGATACCCTTTATAGGCGTCCAGGAACGACTTCCATTGGTATCCGCCTAAGGATTCTACCTTCTGTTCGATCTCCGGAAGGGGTAGCTATCTTTCGGACAGGCTTTGTTGAGATCCTTAAAATCTACGCACATGCGCATGGACCCATCCGCTTTCTTTACCGGGATTGGATTCGCTATCCATTCGGGATTTCGGGCACTTCGTAGTACCCCTGCTTTCACCAAACTTCGTTGATCATGAGCTTGTGTTCGGTCACCTCTCGGGACACCCCAGTCATATCTCCGGGAGTCCATGCGAACACTTTTTTATATTTCTTCAATAGAGTTTCCAATTCGCCCCTCAACGGTTTGGGTAGGCTCCCCCCAATTCGAACAGGTATTTCAGGATACTCCGGGTTGATTACTACCTGCACCTCCTCTTGCTCCGTCCAACTGTCTTAGTGTGTGATGCTGTTACACTCCAACGGGGGCATAGGCATACTTCGGACAGTGATTACCCCCGATCTGAGGGGAACTTGAGCAGACCATGAATTGTGGATGCAATTTCCTGAAACTGCTACATTCCGGTTCTTCCCAGAATAGCATTGTATCATGAAGGGGCCTCTATGATGATAAACTCTGTCAAGATAGTTTTACTGTGAAAACTCTCCCAATCGGCTAACATGAGGGGTAAATGAATATTCCCTTTGGGCCAGACAGACTGTCCGGAGAATCCGACGACAGGAGACTTAGCTGGTTTCAAGAGAGCCCGGATGTCAGGAGGGAATTTGTCGAAACAATGACTGTACATGACGTTCGCCGAACTTCCTTCGTCAAAGTAAATTCGGCGGACCATCGTTTTAGCTACTATCCCAAAGATAACCAAGGGTTCTGTTCCAACATATCCGTCAGGAACAGGTTCCCCCCTTCCGAACTCCACGACTCCTCCGTTCCTTTTACCTACGAAAAAGGGGGGCGCTTCGTCCTTGATTGCGAAGATTTCTGCATTGTAAGCAGCTACGTCCTTCTTGGTTTCGACGATGTTAACCTCCGTTCTCTCCTTTCCCTGTGCCTCTTTTTTTTTTTTTTTTTATAGCTTTCACAGGTCGCAGTGGCATGCCTCATAATCTTGTGGAATTCACAATACGCGTTCAGGTATCTGGGACACTTCTTCCTTATCACCTTTCCTTCCATCCTTCGGCTTCCGTCGCCATATATACTTCCGAGCGGTAGGGGCCATATCTGTCCCCTTGAAACTTCCCTTCTGGGATTCTTGCCTTGTATGGTGATCTTCCGGAAAAGTTGGGTTTGACGGAACCCTTTCCCTTGTCTCCCCCTTTGTATGAACTGGACCCGGTAGTGTTCGTCTTTTCTTGAGCCTCAAAACGCAGCTTTTCAGCGATTTCCTCTTCTTGCTTCAACACTTTGTTTACCACATTAATCATGTCGTCAGTTTTGTCAAAATCTCTCTTTGATAACTCGCGAAATAACTCTCCCTCACGGAGACCGTACGTGAATGCGGCAATGATTAAAGAATCCTCTCAAACAGGCATCTTCCGGCTCTGCTCGTTGAACCTTTTAAAGTACGATTTGTTAGACTCCCCTTCCCGCTATCGACAAGCCATAATGGATTGAGATCGTTGTTGGTACTCTTTCTGCTGTATGAAGCTATGGCTGAATTGTAAGACCAGATCTTCGTAGCTGGAGTTACTTCTTTATGGAAGACTTGACAGCTAGTACCTTGCAGACCCCTTAAGGGTCCCTGTGAAGTATAAACACCACAGTCTTGGATCCATTGGGATCATCCTCACGGCCCATCGAAAACTGGCCACATGATCATCCGGGTCTCCGGTTCCGTCGTATAATTTTACTCTAGGCCCTTTCAAGCCCGGAGGTATGGGCATTTCGTTGATGTCGTCCGTAAATGGAGACCAAAAATCCCTCGGACTGGACGCCATGTGTCGATGGGGAGCTTTTCTTTCTTTCTTCTGCGAGGGGTGTTTTTCCTCTTTCGGCCTTTCCAGCTGAACGTTTTCCGTTTTTCGAGCTCTTCTTGAGGGAGACTGGTCCTTATATACCACCTCTACCGACTCATCTCTGCTCGAGTACGTCAGGTTCCTTTCTACCCCGAGCACCTCACTTTTCAATTTTTTTTGAGTTTTCTCTATTTGCCTCATTTTTCTGAACTTACAGAAAAGGCTATATTCCTCCAACTCCTCCGGAGTAGGTTCATCCCCTCCACTTCCAGGTGGTGGGCATGCAGAAGTCGATGCAGGTGTAAGTACTCCCCCCGTCGATTCTCTGGGGCGGACATGCGTCGTCTGATGGTGATTAACGCCGTTCAACGGATTTTCTTGGACCATTTTGTTCTAGGTCCCACGGATGGCGCCAAATGTTAGATCACGAATCTTCCGGATGGCTTATCGGATACTTTCTTGCCTAAAGAACCTGAAACAACAAGGAAACTCTTAGTCAGATGCTCCCCGGGAGGTTTCCCGTGAGAACACTCCGACGGTCAAGTTAGAAATCGGTTTATATGACGTGAGGTCGTGATCGGTGAGGATCGTATTGAATGCGAGCAATTAATGACAAGGGTAGTAAATGTACCGAAAGCTTGATGATTCCATTGGTCATGGTGCGGTCGTATTTATAACCGATCTTCCTTAGGCGGGAAAGGAAGGTATCTTGCTTCGGATCGGTCCCTCCGGAGTCCCGCTGATAATGGGTAGTCCTGGTAGGCTTTAATCCGCCGGGCAATATTGCTACCTTACACCAAAGCCGCCCTAGGGATTTGGTCGCATTTAATGCGCTTCGTACCTGTGAACCGTCTTTCTGTAATTCCCGTGCTGCGCTTGGATCATGATCATCGGGATCAGTGATCATTCTGCGTCCATTTCTTCTAGCCGTTCGTGAGGGTTGCGTCCGGTCAGGATGGTGTATGTGATATACCTCATTAATTTATTTCAAGTTTTTTAATTTAACCAATAAACATGTAAAAAGCATAAAAAGGTTGTTATGTGAATTTATTTTGATTGCAGGTTCTTGCAACTGTGTGTGAGGAGCTCCCTCCTGATGGAGTTCTGTTAGTCTGCTCCAGGTCACATTTCTATTGCAGAATTCAAATTTGTAGGAAAATTTATTTCACATTATTATATATTCTGATGGAAAATTGTTTTGGAAATACAATGCATATTTTGAATAGTGTAGAGCCTTATACGATGCATACAGATGTTGTATCTATTTCACCATCTTCATCAGAGACAAATTTTTTGAATTACTCTGGAGGCCTAAATCTTGGTTGTAAAGGAAATGGAGGTAATTCATATTAATATATGATGATAATTTCCGTAGCATTAAGAGATTGATTACTAAAAATGATATTTATTTCAGGTTTAAATTTGATTTATCCTTATGACTTTCTTCCGTTTACAAGAAGGCCACTTTTTCTTGTTATTGATAGTGGCAATAGTAACACTTTTAAAGTAAAACAACTTTACCTAATAGTGCCCACTACAACATATTGGTATTTTATTTTACTTTTAATTAGACTAATTAGGTATATATAAACATTAAACAGGTATTAAATACATCAGTAAAAGGAGAAGAAGTTGCAATGCTGTTATCTCCAAATTGTTCAACAGCAAATGGAAGTCAGTTCACAAGCTTTCTGACAGCTCCATTACAGGCTTTTCTCACTTTACTTGGTTATTCAGGTTCTGACATCCAAACGGTATGACTCTATATTAAATCATTTAAGTTATTCAAAACGGGTCGGGTCGAAAATATGATTAAATAATAAGTTATGTTATATATATATTCAGGATCAGCTCAATGAGGCTGAGAAGATTTTTTCTTCGTCTTTAAATCATTGGGGAGAGATGTTGGCATCTTCAGACACACACCACCCTGTATGGGCCCAAGTTTTAGGTGACCAGTTTTGCATGGTTTGATTCATCATACGGTTTCATACTAGCGACATAGTTGACTTCAAACGATTCAAGGAAATTGAGAGAAAACGATCCTTGATTGTGAACAAGATCTTTAACCTCATCCTTGTTTGGAATATAAAACGACATATTGAACGAGTTAATTTCAGATTCTTTAACCACACCATGCATGTAACACATCATTAGTTAGTTTCAAACTGAATCAAGTCATTTTTAGCTAAAAAAAAGCCAGATTAATACCTTCTTTGCCATATCAACAAGTGATCTAGCCAAAAATTCAATTAATATGTGTAGTCTTACAACATGTTGGGTCAAAATTACTTCGGCATGGAAATGCAAAAACCATACACCCTCCATCTACTATCTCATTAGAGCGTGATTCTAGGAAACTTGTAAAATCATTTTTAAATTTCATCATATACTTTTCAAGTACATCTGGAGGGCTCGTTGGTGCTATGTAGATGCTTAGCCCGTTGTTCTCAAGGCCTTTAGGTACCTGACAATATATCTTAACATTTAAAAAGCATTTGCTAAAACGAGATGTCCTAACTTTGTGTTTTTTCCCTACCCGAGAAAGCCATTGAAGGCTTGTAGACGAATGGAAAAAGTGCATACTTTTATCCGGAAACAGCCTCCTATGAAATGAACCAGGCACAGCTGAAATAAAATACCTACCAGAATTTTCTCCGTAGTCCTTGTTATGTTTTTCATAGAATGTTGGTAGTGATTTGAAGATGGAGTTAAAGTCGTTTCCATAAAGATCGTTTAAGCACACTTGGAATTGTGGGGGTTTAAGATTCTTTTCTTTGCACACCTCGTGGACTTCATTGATGATGTTGGAGACAGCAAATAGTGTGTTCGGTCCAGTAGAACAACTCAAATCTGATATATTGAAACACTGCGGGAAACCATCAACCTCGGCTATTCCCTTGATTGTTTCGTTGAGTATCGATTGCATTTTCTTTATCACATCTCCCTGAAAAGTACAACGATATATAGAAATTGATTCAAGTCATTTCGATGAAGAATGTAAACAAAACTTTTTCTCTGTGTGTGAGTGAGAGAGAGAGAGAGTTCCTAGCATAGCTGGATTCTTCATTGCCACCATTCATGTGAAGGAATTCAACTAAGGATTCTTTACTTGCCATTGCAGGTTAATTAATTTCCAATGCCAACCCTCAAGTATAATATATACTCGTTTTATGAATCTACTCAAAGTCTACAAGCAATGGCGATTCCAGTATTATATAAATTGAATATAATAACATTGCTGAAGAAATAATTTGATAATGAAAATTTTCCAAATTTAATTGCTGTAATTCCATTGGTACAAATGAAATTGTTGCAGTTAGTTGGATAGTTTAGGGAGCGAAAGGTGGGAAGGTCGCATTTTGTAATTAACATGTTATTCCCCCTTTGTATAATATTCCCATATATTATTACATTATGTGGTCACATATTTTAGTCCCAGTTACGGTCAGCAGAGTTTTACTCTGTTTAACGTAAATTGACCGACAGATTTTTTGAATACCATGTGTCGATGCGTATGAAAAGATATATACGTACACACTATCAGCAACATTTTAAATTAAAAATTAAAAAAATAATCATGTACTGGTTTTAGCTTTTCAGTTGCATCAGGGTCCAGGTGTGTGTGCTCCTTGTTAAGGTTATTTTAGTCTGTTTTCCTTGTTAATATGCTTTCTTTTGTCTGATCTCACGGCTCTGGCTCTACGTACATGTTGAATATATAGTTGTTTGTTTCGTCTTTGTAATTATATTTAGCACATTATTGATTCGTAAAAATAAATGTCAGGATCGAATAACTCAACAAGTTATAAATCACAGATCTACTCAACAATAGAAGTTACAGCGGATTAACACTATGTTGATTGAATAAGAACAATGTAAACTGGAAATCAAATAAGAATAAACAAGAACACAGTTTATCACAAAAATCTTCAATGTATTAATATTAATCGATCAATACATGTTTGTTTACAATTCATAAGGAACTATATATAATAGTCCTTGAAGCCTAACATTATACCCTAGTTATTCTAGGACTAGATTACATTCGAATTATAAAAAGATTTAAATTCTAAACTAAATCTGCTAGAATCTCGAACAAGATCAGCTCCATATATCGACATCAGTAGTAAACTTGATCATCAGAAGTAAGTCCAAGATCCATAGTGTTTCTTGTAATTCTGCCCCATTAGAACTAAGTCTTTTTAAGTACCAACTGCAGCATCAGTAGTATCATTTATATCCCAACAATCTCCCCCTAAACTTGTTAATTCACCTTTAATTAATCAAGTTTCTTTTTCCTTCTCATCTCTTTCTTTTCTCTTCTTCTCTTCTAAGAGTTTAGCCCTCCTTTCATCACCTTCTTTTACTTGCTGATTTCTCAATCTTCTTTGTTCAATGATATACTTGTTGTTCTTCTTAGTAAAGTAATTATATTTTTCTGAGAACATTACAGCATCATGAGGTCTAATGAAGGAACAACAAATGGCTTGATACATTGTTCCTTTAGAATGATTGTACTCTTTTCCAAACAGAAACAGTTCACATGTTTTGCTAGCTCGTTCAAAGAAGTATATATTAACTGTTGGGAGAACATTCCAAGCACATACAACTTCTTTGCTTTCAAACTTTCCAGGGTAATCATCTGGATAAAATGCAGCATCAATCATTTCAGTTAGATATCCAGCACCTGAGTTTCTCCATTTCTTCTTAGACATTCTTGGTTTACCAATGATTAACACTTTGATTACATCACTTCTGGATAATGACATGATCATTGGCTTCCAAGCACTAAATCCTTGAGTTATTTTGTCTTCTCTGATTAGTTCAATCACATTATTGACAACTCTCTAGTTAATAATTGGATTCTTTTGTAGAGGAGATTGAGGAAGATCAAGTATTGGGAGGTCTTGTTTTGCTTTCTTCCTTGCCTCTTCTTCAGCATCTATTAATTTTCTTTTATTGGCAGATGGATTTGAGGATTCACCAGTCATTGGTTTTCTGGTAATCACCAGTTTAGGATCAATATCAATCAATTTTGTGACCTTAACTTCTTCTTCTTCAGGCGCTGCCAATTCTTTCTTTCTTGCAGTGCAGTACTTGTCAACAATATTCAGCATCTTCATTCTTCCAATTGACTTTGCACTGTGACCTTTTGTTTTCAAGTATTTTACCATTTTAGTTTTCTGCTCAAGAATTTCTTCTGGTAGTTCAACATTTTCTCTTTTTCACTCTGCAACTAGATCTTCAAGACAGTTCAAATGTTCTTCTTCTATTTTCTTTTGTTTATCAAATTCTGCTTGTTGATCTTCTACCAGGAATTCTTCAATCTCTTGAATTGCTGCATTTTTCAATCTTTCTTCTTCAGCTTTTCTTTTATCTTCAAGAGCTTAAGTCTTATCACACTTCCTTTGATATCTCATTCTTTTCACCTTCCATACATCTTGCTTTAAAGGTCTAACCAGATTAATTTTATTTACCATATAATGACCTAAAGCTCTTTGTGGATAATCATCATCAAATTTTTCTTTTCCTTTTCCCACACATTTTGGAAGTGGAGTGTACTTCATGTCAATTACTGGTACACACTTGATTGAGGGAGAAAATGTATGTACTTTATTCTCTGATAATATTTTAGGGTGAGAAGGTAAAGCACATTCATCAACCTCATCCCAGTTCACATCATCATCAATATCTGGGATTACAAGAGGTTGTAGTTCTGGTGTTGGAGGTCTTGGAATTACTACTGCCGGTTTAGTGAGATCTGGTAATTCTTCAGACTCAGTAGTAACAAGGGTAGTTACTACTGGTATTAGAGACTCCAAGCTGAAAGGTCTGTAAATCACCATTTGTAAATTTGAGGAGTTTACTACTGATGTTTCTTCTTGAGTGTTTACTACTGGTATATCATTAGGAATATCAGTATCAGTAGTAACTGGAGATGGTATTTGATCTGGAATTGTGGCATTTACTACTGATGTTGCCTCTTGTACATCTTCTTCCAAAGGATCAGTAGTATGAATTTCTTCAGTTTGTTCTACCATCTCAGTAGTATTTATGGGATCACTAGCACCCATACCATCAGTAGTATGAGAGAATGTTTGTTCTGCTGCTGCTGGAGATTGAATTGCAGACACAAACACATCATCATCCATGCTTCTAACTGCTCTGTTCAGGTCTTCATCATTGAACTGGCCTGTTTAACCATGAGCTTCTTTCAAGTTTAAGAGGGAGGCTGCTGCTTCTGCAATTGAGTTATCAGTCATTTCTTGTATGTGATCCTTCACCCCCTTAGTGAACTCAACCTGTTGAGCATCACTATCAACAATCTTCTTCTTTAATTTTATGATAAGATTTGATTGTCTTTGAAGCTTGTAATCGAACATCTTCTGTCTTCTGTTCATCACATTAATGTAGTGCTTCATGTAACTCATGATTTTCCCTTGATTATTTATGAGATTCAGGCAATGTTGTACAGTGGTTTCAAGGTTTTCCTTCCTATCTGTCAATTGTGTTGGTTCCATGTTGCCCTCACTCCATCTAGGTAGATCATCGGGCTTGTTTGGTACATTGGCTTTAAGGTTTTCCATCCTATCCATCAATTCAGGAATTTTCATTCTACCCTCATCACTGCTTGGTGATTCATTGGGTGTTTTAGATACTCTCTTCTTCCTAGAAGAAGAAGAAGTACATCCCCTTGTGATTTCTTGGCACCGGGGTCCTCTAAGTGCTGCCTCAAAGGATGAGTCATCACTCAAAGTTGCCGAGGTCTAGGTCCTAATGATGTTCCTACTGTCCTGTGCACCAACCTTTGGTGCATCAGTAGTAGGAGCCCTTTCCTCATGCCCTCTCTCCTCCTTGGAGGACAACTCTTCGAGCCTGGGAGTTGACTCAATGGGTTCCCTGGTGTCCTTTTTGGAAATTCTTTTCCTTTTATATGTTTTGGAAATTGTTTGGCTTTTAGGTTGGTCTACCTCAGAGTGAAGAGTAGCACTCTGAGGTTTAATAACATGTTCCTGGGACACATTCAGAACATTTTGTGGTGTGGTGTGGTTGATTGAGTGGACTTATTGGATTCTGTTTGGGCTGTTTTTGGTGATGGAGTGGGTTGGGGTTCATTTGGGTGGCTTGAACCTTCTCCAGTAGGGGGTTGATCATAGATCATGTTTTGAAACAATGGTGTAACTTTTCCAGAAAATTTAAATTATTTTCTAATATTTGAGTACACCTTTTTATTTAACTCTCGTGTAGGAAAAATGTTCTTTGTTATTGTAAGATTAGAAATTTCACAGTTTAAAATATGAGCAAGAAATTTTGGGTACATTAAGAATTTTGTAGATGAAAGATTTCCAAGCATTCCTTCAAAAATCATTTTAGAAAAATTGAATATCTGGTCTGTGCACAAACAAACAACAGCAGATGCTATTGATTTGTTGAACTCATTCCATGTACTCTTTTTAGGTGAGATACAATGCTGAATTGTGTGAACCAAAAATTTCCATTGAGGTGAAAGAAGACCCTTTTGAAAAGTGACTATGTCAAGTCTTCCTTCATACCCCATTTTTTCAAGATTTTCAGCAAGAATCTGTTTAGGAAGAGAAGATATACCTGTTTCATCATTCAGTTGTAGATGTTGTCTGATTGATTGTTCTGTTATGATTATTGACTTTCCATCTACGGTGGATTTGATTTTGAAATGATTTGCTTCTTCAATTCTTTCAGCATTTTCCCAGAAATGAACAAGATGTTGTTCATAGGCTTTAGGATTTACAGATAGAGCAAATTTGATGTAAGAATTCTTTAGGAACATTACTATTGGTCGAAAGTCCTTTGTTCCGTCTGGATTCCATAGGAAGGCACACATCTTGTTTTGATCTCTCACTCAGTACTATCAGGACAAGGTAGTACGTTTAGTCGGGAATTTTGATCTGAGTGTTGCAGGTCTACACGAGAAGCTCTTGTGTATACGCGATGTTCAAAGGCTAGAGGAAGAATCTCTCCCCGAGGTTCCAATGGATGAGTTCGATGTATGGCTGAGAGACCTTGCTGATTCGTGTTGCCTAGCTTGTGGCAGCAAGGATATTTGCGAGCACATGCCCGATGTGGGACTGTAGGACGCTGACTTTGTCAGCGATTCAGGTATCTTCATGATTGATTGTCTCGTTACTTCTAGTGAATCATGGGTATTGGATACCGGATGTGGTCATCACATTTGCAATCATTTGCAGGGATTTAAGAAGAACAGGAGGCTGGGACGAGGAGATGTTGAACTACGAGTAGGCGAAGGTTCCAAGGTTGGAGCTGAAGCCGTAGGAACATATCTTCTCAAGTTGCCTTCAGGAAGAGTTTTGGAACTTAAAGATTGTTATTATGTTCCTAGACTTATTAAAAATGTTACTTCCTCGGATTCAAAATAAGTGATACACTTTCCTTTTTGGAGTGTATCAAAATAAGTGATACACTTTGAAAAATTACTTTATTTGGCAAAAATTAGTGGGACCCACACCCACTAACTATCTACTTTAACAAAGTGAAATGACCATTTTACCCTTAATTTTACTTTTAAACATTATTAATCTCACTTCATTCAAAAAATGTGGGACTCATTCTCCACTAACCATCCAATTAATCTAATTTAATCATCATTATAAACTTTTGCCTTAAAAAGCGTGACATCCAAAATGTATCACTTATTTTGAATCGGAGGAAGTATTTCTTTTGATTTACTTATAGACAGTGGTTTTTATGAATAAGGATAAAAAAAGAAGCATCCTTATTTGAAGAAGTTGAAGAAGCAATGCATTTTCCTAAAATATACATATATGTATACACATACATACATATATGTATATATACATATATATTCATACCATAGATATGCATATGTTCATATTTTGTACCCTATATGTGTATATATATACACATATATATACGTTATGCATATGCATTTTCGTAAATGAAAATGCAAGTTCCGATTGAAAATGCAAGTTACGACTGAAAATGCAAAATATGTAAATTGCATGTGTATATATATGTATATATATACATATATATAGGGTATAAATATGAACATATGTATATCTATGGTATGAATATGTATGTATATATACACATATGTATGTAGGGTCCGGATCCGGTGAGGACTCTTTTCCTCGCGAGGACTGTGAGGACTAAAAAAAAAACTCTAAAAATGATTTAAAACAAACTTTTTTTAAAAAATTCATTTTTTAAACATTAAAATCGCTATGTATAAGATCCAAATTTTTTTTTTCCAAAAATGATCCAAAAAAAAGTATGGATCATAATAATGATCCACAAAAAAAATCTGGATCACTGTTATGATTCGCTAAAAAAAGTGGATCATAATTTTTTTTTGAATTTTGTTTTTTGTCAAATGTAGTAATAATCATGGTGGGTTATATATATTTTTTTTGGAATTTTTTGAAATTTTTATGAGGTGTCCTCGCGAGTCCTCACCGAAAACAGAGTCCTCACAGGATCCCACTTCTATGTATGTATATGTATACATATATGTATATTTTACGAAAATGCATTGCTTCTTCAACTTCTACAAATAAGGACCCTTTTCTATTGATCCATACCCGGTTTTTATTATGAGTTTTATGGAAAAACAGTTTCGTGATTAAAAGATGATATTTTATATTTTAAAGCAAATTCCTATAATGGTCTATACACGTTAAATCTAAATAACATAGAACAGGATATTTGTCACATAAGTAAAAGATCCAAGAGTAACTTGAATCAAACTTATCTTTGGCATTGTCGTTTAGGTCACATAAACGAGACTCGCGTAAAGAAGCTCCGCGATGATGGAATTCTAGAGCCATTTGATTTAGAATCATATGCGATATGCGAAGCCTGTTTATCTAGCAAGATGACAAAAGACCCTTTCAACCATTTGAATGAAAGGACAAGCGAGTTGCTAGGGATTTTACACACAGATGTGTGTGGACCCTTTACTCCAGAAGCCAGAGGTGGATACCGCTACTTCATTACCTTTACTGACGACTTCAGTAGGTATGGTTATGTCTTTCTTATGAGACTAAAGTCTGAAAGCTTTGACAAGTTCAAAGAATATCAGACGGAAGTAGAGAACCAACTAGGCAAGAAAATTAAGTCACTTCGGTCTGACCGAGAAGGCGAGTATTTGAGCCAAGAGTTCGACGATCATTTGAAGGTATGTGGGATTGTTTCACAACTCACACCTCCGTATACACCTCAGATGAATGGCGTATCAGAAAGGAGGAATCGCACCTTGTTAGACATGGTGCGTTCAATGATGTGTCGCGCCCCACTACCACTATCATTTTGGGGAAATGCACTCGAGACTGCAGCATTCACACTCAATAGGGTTCCGACCAAGTCAGTAGAAAAGACTCTGTTCGAGCACTGGACGGGGAGAAAGCCAAAATTGTCTTTTCTCAAGATTTGGGATTGTGAAGCGTACGTTAGACGTAACTTCACAGACAAACTAAACCCCAAGTCAGATAAGTGTATCTTCGTTGGATATCCAAGGGAAACCTTAGGATACTATTGTTATCACCAAGAAGACAACAAAGTTTTTGTTGCTCGGAAAGGTGTCTTCTTGGAGGAGAAGTTTCTAGGAACTGAAACTCCAAGAAAAGAAATAGAGCTTCAAGAAATTGAAGAGAATGAAGATCCACCGACGACTTCAGTCGAACCAGTAGTTCAACAAAGAATTGTTGATTCCCAACCAGACCCACCGGTTGAGGAAGAAGAAACACGCAATCCGTGTAGGTCCAGTAGACCACGCCAAGAACAAGACATGTATCTTGGATTCATGATCGATGAAGATGTTGGAAGTCTACTAGAACCATTAACCTACAGCGAAGCTGCTGACGGCATCGAGTCTGAAAGATGGCTCGAGGCTATGCAAGCTGAGATGCAATCCATGTATGACAACCAAGTCTGGGTGTTATTAGACTTGCCACCACAGTCACGAGCTGTTGGATGCAAGTGGGATTTCAAAAAGAAAACTGTCATGGATGGGAAATTGCATACTTACAAAGCACGACTCGTCGTGAAGGGTTTCACGCAAACACATGGTGTGGATTACTCTGAAACCTACTCACCAGTCGCTATCCTTAAGTCTATTAGAATTCTTATGGCCATATCAGCATATTACGACTATGAGATATGGAAAATGGATGTTAAAACCGCCTTCCTTAACGGGGAGTTGAATGAGGACGTATTCATGATACAACCGGATGGTTTTATTGATCCAAAGAATCCTGATAAAGTATGCAAATTGCTAAAATCCATTTATGGATTGAAGCAAGCATCTAGAAGTTGGAACTTACACTTCGACAAAAGAATCAAAGAGTTTGGTTTTGTCAAGAGTGAGTTCGAGGCGCGTGTCTATACAAAATTCAGTGGGAGCATAGTAATCTTCCTAAACATGTATGTCAATGACATACTGCTCATAGGAAACGATATACCAGCATTACAAGGAGTAAAATCATAGTTAGGTAAATGTTTCCAGATGAAGGACTTGGGAGAAGCCGCGTTTATACTGGGTATAAAGATCTACAGAGATAGATCTAGGCGGCTTATTGGACTTAGTCATAGTACATACATTGACAAAGTACTGAAGAGATTCAGTATGTGTGATTCCAAGAGAGGACTCATTCCAATGACACATGGCATTACACTGAGCAAAGCTCAGAGTCCTACATCTAGCAAAGAACAAGCTAGGATGAGTTTGGTACCGTATGCTTCGGCAATTGGATCAATCATGTATGTCATGTTATGTACTAGGCCCGATATTGCTTACTCCATAAGTCTTACGAGAAGATATCAAAAGAATCCTGGTGAGCCCCACTGGGTGGCTGTCAAGAACATTCTCAAGTATTTGAGAAGGACGAAAGAAATGTTCTTGGTCTTTGGAGGTTCGTTGGAAGAATTGCGTGTAACTGGTTACACAGATGCAAGCTTCCAAACCGACAGAGACGATTACAAATCTCAATCGGGAATTGTATTCACACTAAACGGAGGAGCTATATCTTGGAAGAGTCAGACACAAGATACGATAGCAGATTCGACTACAGAGGCTGAGTACATTGCCGCAAATGATGCTGGAAAGGAAGCCATGTGGCTTAAGAATTTTATCGAGGATCTTAGAGTTATTGCCAGTATCTCTAGACCCATCGAAATATTATGTGATAACAGTGGAGCAATAGCGCAAGCTGTTGAGCCAAGAGAGCATCAAAAGACCAGTCATGTACGCTAGAAAAATCACCTCATACGTGAGTATGTTAGAGAAGGTGATATTATAATTAAGAAAATACCAACGGATGACAACGTTGCTGACCCGTTGACAAAACCATTAGCTTGACCAAAGCATGAGAATCATGCGCACGCTATAGGCATGCAGTACCTAGATATTGGTAGCTAGTAATTTTGATTATGATTCATAGACATGTTTGAAATCGATACATTATGTAATAACATTTCGTGGGATTGAAATAGGAGGTTTTACGTAATATTTTCACATTGTTTATTCTTAACATGTTTTAAACCTATCCTTGATACGCAAAGTTTTTGAGTATCTAAAATGTCTGTGGTTGCTTGAATTTAGTAGGAGCTAAATTCAAGAGTTAATACCATTATGAATATTTATCTATTCATAGCTATTCAATAGAGAAACAAGGGTTGTTAAAATAAATATTCATAGATGTTTACAGAGTTTGCTAAACATTAGACGTGACCAAAAGATCGAGATTACTTCATGGAGCCCAAGCAAGAGTAATTTCAAGTAGATGTCCTCTGACCTGAGATGTTTTGGTTTGAGACACGATGACTTCTGATCTTTAGCATTTATCTAACGTCACACCGTAAAAGGGTGATCATAAGGAACTTGACTAAGACATCGGAAGTCGTGGGCAAGATAACGCAAATGTCAAGATGGAATTTGCACCTTCTTTAATTAGAAGAGATATTTCATGGCCGCTCGACGACTAAGACTACTGAAATGCGTGGCCGCGCTCGGAGAATGATTAGATCATTCGGTAATCCGTTACTCATTCGGTAATCCGTTACTGCAGAAAGTCGAAATCAGAGTCGAGAAAATTCGAGTATATAGAATAAGATCCCTGCTCCATGTCTATTACTCAAATTAAGAAATATCATGATGCGAAAGGAAAATCTGTTAGTGTTATTCATTTTATGAATATTATCTCTGGATGTAAGAGTTCTTATAACGTGGTTATCCTAAATGTCTAGATAGGGACCACTTTAGGCCAACGATGATCAGAAAGTGATTCTTAACTTGCACAAGTGGGAGTCTGAAGGATTTAAGTGCACAGATAAGTACACGTGTCACCGTGTCCAATGTTATAAGCCACTAAAGGGTCACACCACTACACACCCAATAATGGACAACCGAATAAAGTAAGTTGTGTGGAATAATTATAAAGAAGAGAATAAATAATAATAAGTTAATTATTATTTGTGAGGATGGTTAGATATTAGGTTAAGTCTTTAACGGACAGTTAACTAATAGTCTATTAATTAACTAGTAAAAGTCCAAGGGTTTAAAGTGTTAATATGAAGTTTAATTATGAGATTAATTATAATTAAACTCCAAGGACTTAACTGTAACTTAAGTCCTTATAAATAAAGGCTTAAGGTTAAGGTTTAGAGGTTACACATTACAACACCACAAAACCCTAAACCTCTCCCTCTCTCTCGGCCGATCGACGAAAAGAACCCCAAGGGGATTTTTCGGTTTGCTTGTTCGTTCGACGAACGACACACACACACACACACACACACACACACACACGTCTTTGTGTGATACTTTGTTGGTACAACGCGGTCTTGCAGCATGTCCAGGTGGTGCAGTAGAGGAGGATCATTCTTTAGAAATCTAAAGGTAATGTTCTTCATCTTATTCTTCTTGTGATCTCATTGACTAGTAGAGATCCAGTAATGTGGGATTCAAGTTCCGCCATGTGAATCCTACAAGGTTTTCCTACAAGTCATTTGTTGATCCAAAAATGATATCATCTACATATATCTGGACCAGTAGTATGTCATTTTTGACTTTTCTTATAAACAGAGTTTTGTCAATTGCACCTCTTTTGAAATTGTTCTTCAATAAGTATGATGATAATGTATCATACCAAGCTCTTGGTGTCTGATGTAGGCCATATAGAGCTTTGTCTAATTTGTACACATAATCATCATGCTCAGGATTTTCAAATCCTGGAGGTTGACAGACATATACTTCTTTAATCTTCCCATATAGGAATGCACTTTTAACATCCATTTGATAGACTTTGAATTTCTTGAATGAAGCATATGCCAAGAAAATCCTTGTTGCTTCAATTCTTGCAACAGGAGCATATACCTCATCATAGTCTATTCCTTCTTCTTGAGTGTATCATTGGGCTACAAGTCTGGCTTTATTTTTTATCACTATACCTCTTTCATGTTTCTTGTTTCTAAAGATCCATCTTGTTCCAATGGCCCTTTTTCCTTTTGGTAGAGGTACAAGTGTCCACACAGCTTGTAATTTGAATTGGAGAAGTTCTTCTTGCATTGCTTCAATCCAATATGAATCCTTCATGGCTTGTTGAATCTTTTTAGGTTCTTCCTGAGACAGAAAACAAGCAAATAAACATTCATTAGATATTAGACTTATATTGCAAGTGTTTGAATATAAAGTTGAATTAAATTTGCTTCTAGTCTACATATTTGAGTTCACATCACTTAGAACTAAGTCTAAGGGATGATTCTTTTCGGTTCTTGAGTTTGAAATTTTATCAACAATAATTTGACTGTCAAGGTTTGATTCATTGGATTCAGGAACTTGTGCATCTGTCCAGGTTTCTTCTTGATTTTCCGGATCTTCTTGAGTTTCTTCATTGATACTGGTATCCGTAGTAATATGATTTTCATTCATATCATGTGGTTCATTGTTATTACTGCCATCAGTATTGTTTGGTTCACCATCATCATTTTGAGTTTCTGTGATCCTACTGGAATCCGTAGTATATTCTGAGTTTGATTTATTACTGGTATCAAGATTGCTAGGGTTATCAGAGTTACTACTGTCCTCAGTATTAACTGTGGGATCAGTATTAACAAGGATATACTTCATTGTATCTTGACTACCATTGAATGGTGATGACCCTCCTTGTGGATTTTGATTGTTTGTTTCACCTGCACTACAATCATAACTAAAATTAAGAGATTTGGTTAGATTATCAATAATGAATAACCAATCTGGACCATTTCCCTGTTCATTCATCAAGTTTTCATTAAAGGATACATCCACACTTTCTTCAATGATCCTCAGCCTTTTGTTGAATACTCTGTATGTTTTGCTTTGAGTTGAGTATCCTACAAAGATTCCATCATCTGATTTGCAGTCAAACTTACCAATTTGTTCTCTTGTAATTAAAATTGTACAAGGAAAACCAAATGATTTTAAGAAACTTATTGAAGGTTTTCTTTTGTTAAAAAGTTCATATGGTGTTTTAAAATGTGGCTTAACTATTAATACTCTGTTTTGAACATAACAAGCAGTATAAAAGGCAAACAGCTTCTGCCCAAAATGTAATTGGTAATTTTGAGTCTGCAAGCATGGATCTGGATGCTTCAATAATTGTTTTATTTCTCCTTTCAGCTACTCCATTATGTTGTGGAGTTCTAGGTGAGTTTTACTGTCTGTCAATACCTTTAAGATCACAAAAATAAATTAGATTAACATTTTTAAATTATGTGCCATTATCACATCTAATGGCTTTCACTTCGAGATCTCTTGTATTTTCCAGTTTGACTATCAGATTCTTTATGATTTCACTTGTTTCATCTTTGGTCCTAAGAAAGAAAACCCAAGTATACATGGAAAAATCATCAGTAATAACAAGACAGTACTGTTTCTTTCCAGTACTCATTACATGTGTAGGACCAAATAAGTCCATATGTAAGAGCTGCAAAGGGTCAAGTAGAATTGATTGCTTTGGACTTATGAGAAGTCTTGTGTTGTTTACCTTTCAGGCATGCAACACAATGATGATCACACATGAATTCCTTTTGAGGTAAGCCAATTACCAGATTCTTTTTGACTAAATTATTCATATTTTTAAAATTTGTGTCACACATCCTTCTATGCCAGAGTTCTAATTCATTGGTATTTACCTTGGATATAAAACAGTTGATCTCATTTGATGAAATTAGTTCTCCCCTATATCCAGGCAATAAACATTGTTTCTCCTTGGGGTTCTTAAAACAACATATTATTCATCTAAAATAAAGTCAGGAGAAAGGATGATGCACTCTATATCTGCAAAAAGAATTTTGTTCTTTTTATCACATACTTGTGAGACACTAACCAGATTAAATTTAAGCTCAACAACATAAAATACATCATCAAAAGTAATCTTACCATTTGATACTGTACGTTTACCTGTTATCCTACCTCCTCTTGGATTTTCACCAAAAGCATCATATCTTCCTTTAAAAGACTTAAAATCTCTAAGAATTTGAAGATTTCCAGCCATGTGCCTAGAGCATACACTATCAATATGCCATGTTCTTCCTTCTTCAGGGATCTGAATGCTCTGCACAAAAAGTAAATGGATTAGTTTATTTTGGGAACCCAAGCTTGTTTTGTCTTGGATTCATCCTTTGAAGAATAAAATTTTTGAACAATGTGAGCTTTTAGTGCAGGTTTGGTCTTCAGTTGTTGATTGTTACTGCTTTTTGATGTTACTACTGACTTTGGTGTATACCCATAATTTTTGGCTTTTGAATATTTTACTACTGATGGACCAGTAGTATTTGGGTAATATGATTTCTTAGCAGGATCAGTATTATTATAGTAATTGTATCTGACAACATTGTAATTAGGTTTAGTACCAATAGTAAATCTTTGATTGTTACTACTGATGTTTGAAAAACTTGAATACTTAGAAAATTGATTTGACTTTCGATTATTTTCAAAATAATGACTTCTTTTTGGACTTCCATGCATGATATTTTGCACAAATCTTTGTGTAGATCTTTCAAATTTGGGGACTTCAACATGTGGATTTTTAGTTTGTTGAACTTTTTCAGTTTGTTTTAATTTGGATTCTTTTAATTTTTCTTTATTTTCTTTAAATTCCTTAAATTCTTTGCAATTTATTGGATTGAAGTGACAATTCTTTGCTAGATGATTGACTTTATTCCAAATCAGACATGTTAATTTTGTTGTTTATGTATTTGCAGGGTTTCTTTGCTCTTTTAACTGATTTAAATTTCTTTGATTTCCCCTTCTTAAAATAGTGGGTATATTTTCTGAATTATATTTAGGGGATTCTGTTTGACTTTGTGTGGTATGAAAGCTTGTATCAGTTAATTTAATGGTTAATTCATCATCAGATGAATCATTACTGGTTTTAGTTTGACTTTCTAGCTTTAATTCATCTAAAATTATTTCTGAACTAGACTTGAGTGGAGGAATAAAATTTGTTGAAGGTGGGACTGCATGATATCCAACACCATGAACAACTTTTTCAGTGCTGTGATTGTTGGTTAACTCATCAATTATTTTAGAACTTCTTTCAAATTTTCTTAATGGTTAATTTATTTTGTTCTAATTCTAGTTGACATTCTTCTAACTTAGTTAAGGTTTCTTTTAATTTTAATTCAGCATGTTCTTTATCATAAGTTGCTTGTAATAATTCATCTTTTAGTTTTTGATCAGTTATTTTATAAATTTTGATTTGATTTTCAAGATCAGTAATGCAACCATTAAATTCTATTCTTCTGTTTCTATTTAAAATCATCTCATCAATAGTTTCTTTATTTAGTTTTTCTAGTTCTTTATATGCTTTAATGCATTCAGGAGTGCAAGATTTGGAATGTACCTCAGTAGTAGAATCAGTGAAGGTCATGAGTGCTTGATTTTGAGCATGTTCTTCTGCTTGAAAGCTCCAATCATAACCTTGTCCCTCTTGAGATACAAGAGCGGTTGAGTTTGATGAACTATTCTTGTTGTAGCTTGATCTTTGATCTTTGCTAGGACATTCTCTAGCAAAGTGAACAAAATTGCCATACTGTAGCACTTGACTTTGATTTTGTCAAATCCAGCACGTTCACCTTTGTTGAAGTTCAGATTCTATCTAACAGTTCTTTTAAGAAATCTTTTGGTGTTTAAACTCAGCATTGCCATCTGCCACTTTATATCCATCTCTTCCAGACCATCAGGATTGATTTGTTCCAAGTCTTCACTAATTTGTGTAGTGTGCACATGGCTAGTAAAGAATGATTCTCTTGCTATATCTTCAGTTTCTTTAGATTTTTCATTTGTAGCATCCTGACCTGTACCCGTATTTGACACAAAAGTTGCATTGTTTAATGGTAAAGTAGGAGTTTTCTGACTTACCTCAGATTCAAAGACTTGTAGTTCATTGTAGAGTTCATCAAGTTCTTTGTCTTCCAATGCATCTCCTTGTCTATATATATCACAGTATATATAGACCACTCTTCTCCAAGAGATCTGAGAAACTTTCTGTTGACATCATCATTGTCTGGTTTAACTCGAACTAGATTGAGTTCGCCAATAAGTTTGTTGAATCGATCAAAAACTTGTGACAAGGATTCATTCTTTTGTCCTTTGAAGTTTTCAAAGTCTTGCTTCAAGACAGACTTCATGTTTCTTTTAGTACTTTTGGTACCAACAAACCTTTTCTCCAGTGGCTGCCACAACTTCTTAGCATCGTCGTATTCAACAAATAAATGTTGGTAGTCATTGGGAATAGCAAGCAACATGGTGCTTAAAGCTTTCAGTTCAATTCCTCTGTCTTTCTTCTCTTTGTCACACTTGAGTTTGTCTGATTCAGTTGATGAACTTGTGAGTTGAGTTTGTATGGTTTTGTTGCCTTCTAGAACAACTTCCCACATGGAATAATCAGTAATAAGCATGTACTGCTTAATTATGTTTTTCAACATCCCAAAGTTGTTGGGAGTGAGAATTGGAATCTTGTTTGCCTGCGTGCTTTCATTGTTATCAGACATGATTAATAATTTTAGTTTCGAAAGTATGAAACTTTTTGATGTTCTTAATTCGTAGATCTAGAACCTTATAGCTTTGATACCACTTGTCATGATCGAATAACTCAACAAGTTATTAAATCACAGATCTACTCAACAATAGAAGTTACAGCGGATTAACACTATGTTGACTGGATAAGAACAATGTAAACTGGAAATCAAATAAGAATAAACAAGAACATAGTTTATCACAAAAAGCTTCAATGTATTAATATTAATCGATCAATACACGTATGTTTACATTTCATAAGGAACTATATATAATAGTCCTTGAAGCCTAACATTATACCCTAGTTATTCTAGGACTAGATAACAATCAAATTACAAAAAGATTTAAATTCTAAACTAAATCTGCTAGAATGTCGGACAAGATCAGCTCCATATATCGACATCAGTAGTAAACTTGATCATCAGTAGTAAGTCCAAGATAAGTAGTGTTTTTTGTAATTCTGCCCCATCAGTACTAAGTCTTCTTAAGTACCAACTTCATCATCAGTAGTATCATTTATATCCCAACAATAAAGAAAATGGGCAAATAAGCATTTATGGGTTACCATCTAGCTGCTTATTGGCCTCTTGTTTATTGCATTTAGAGCCTCATAATTTCTATCTTATATTATTTTTTATTACTGCTTATTTATTCGGTTATGTTAGTTTCACAATCATGAAGCTAAAAAGTGGTAGTTTTGAAAATGAAATTATATAAAGGAACATGCCAAGTAACTTTTGTTTTCTTGATTTTAGTGGTATTGGAGATTGGTATAAGGTGTTGTTCATGACCTCAAGTCTCGTAGTGGACAAAAAAGTAGATTAGATGCCGTTCAAAAAAAAAAAACTTCAGTTATTTACACTTAAGTTTGTATAAAGTAGAGGTAGAAAGACGGTGGGGGCAACCGCCAATCAATGGTGTTATTCTTTTTTGGGCAAATGGACAAATTAAAATGGGGTGCAGGGGACAGGATTTGAATCAATGACCTTTAGGTAATCAGCGGACGCATCAACCACTTGGCTAAGATCTACCACTTGGCAAGTGATGTTTCAACGTATAACATTAGGGGTGAGCGCGGTCTGATATAAACGAAACCGAAAACGATGAATTTTCAAAACTGAAACTACACCACTACACCAATTACATGTTTTCAGTTTCGGTTCTATCGGTTTCGGTCCGGTTCGGTTTTTATTCAGTTTTTGAGCCCAAACGCTCTTCCCTTTCAGAAAATCAAACCATAACCGATAGAACAAAAAACCATGAATTTTTAAAACCAAACCGATTTCATGTTTTTGGTTCGGTTTCGGTTCGGTTTTTTTGGGCCCAAATGCTCACCCCTATGGGTAGAGATTAGTGAATATTGACACATAATAATATTTACATATAAATTATTATGAAAAAAGCAAATCAACGAAAACAAATTCAATAACTGAATAGGGTAAAAGTACTTTGTGATTTCACTTAAATACAGAAGAACCATTAAATTAGAGAAACGTTCAAGGAGGTCCATCATTTTTATCAAGTCCTGAGAAACAAATCTCAACCATTGATCAATAAGATCTAATGGTCAAGATTAATCACATATTTTATACATAAAGGGGTATTTTGGTCATTTGTCACTTAAATTTTTTTTTATTTTTTATTTTAAAATTTTGACCTTTTTTTATTTATGTTTTTTTTAGTTTTTAATTAAGGGGTATTTTGGTCATTTTGAAAAAAATATTTTTTTTATTTTTATTTTTAATTCTTTATTTTAAAGTTTAATTTTTTTAAATTTTTATTTTTATTTTTTTATTATTAATTTGAAAAAAATTATTATTTTTTCATTAATAACAAATAATGTGATTGCATAGTGAATCACATGTGATTGCATTCTGAATCACATGTGATTGAACTAAAACATCAAATGTGATTAAATATAAAATCACAAAATCACATGTGATTACAGTAAAATTAAATGTGATTACAGTATAATCACATGTGATTAAGTCATACACGTCATTATCAAATAAATATTATTTTTTAATTAAAAAAATATAAAAAAATAAAAAAAAAGAAAATTTTTTAAGTGCCAAATGACCAAAATACCCCTTCATAATAAAAAAAATTAAAAAATTAAAAATTCTAAAATTAAAAATAAAAAAAATAAAAAATATTTTTATTTTTTAAAAAATGACCAAAATACCCCTCTATATATAAAATATATGATTAATCTTGACCATTAGATCTTGTTGATTAATGATTGAAATTTGTTACTCGGGACTTTTTAAAACTAATGGACCTCCTTGAACGCAACTCCATTAAATTAATGTAACAAATCTTTTCCATTTAACTCAACAAATTACGCTTTGATGTTTAGTCAAAGAAATGAGTAAATTAAAATTCATCCCTTTGTTGGTAGCTAGATGTTGAACCACATGGTGCTCGAATTTATTAAATAGCAAGTCCATTATCGATTTTCCAAAATGAGCTGCCATCATTGGCTCGATGACGGCTCTTATGAGCTTTGCTGTGTTTTTCCCACGTGCGGGGGAGCAATCAGAAACATCAGTGTTGTCTGGTTCCCAAGCAAGGGCAAAACTGTCCAAACTTTCAAGCACAAACGAACCCTCTTTTTCAATAGCATCCCTAACCTCATCCTCATATGGTGTATAATATGGGATATTAAATGACTTGATATCAGATTCTCGAACCCAACCCTGTATTAGTATATATCCGAAGTTTCATTTTTGGATATTCAAAATATCTAGACAAAATTAAAAATAAATATTTTTTAATGTATATAACTAATCTACCATATGGGAACAAGTAACAATTGATCAATTATCACAATTTAGTTTTGTTTATTCGCATTAAAAAACAAATTTTCAATGAGTTATAAGTATTTAGCACTTAAATGTATAAAGCATTTGATCAATAGATGGTATTTTTTAAATTGTTTTGATAATTGGACACTTTCTTCAAAGATCTTCGGATATCCGATAAATTTAGGATATGGATTCGGATATTGAAAATCCACTATCCCAATTCTCGGAAATCTGGTTTTGAACACCCTGTATACAGTTAAGCAGAACTAGTTAGAAGCCAAATGTTATATATTTGCTAATTTTCTATGAGCTAAAGCACGTAAAAATGCTTAATATTTTAATTCGGTTGAGATGAAACATGTATGGATTAAGAAAGGAAGGAATTGAACAATATACCTCTTTGAGCATATCAACAAGTGATTTGGCGAGAAGCTCCCAGATAATGCAGCAATCTTCGCTAGTTGAATCAGCGATGCTCCTACCTGGAATTGTTAAAACCATACTCCCACCACATATCATTTCTTGAGACCGCAATCGCAAAAAATTTATAAAGTCTTTCTTAAATTGTTGCTGATATGCTTCAAATACACTTGTCGGACTTGTTTTCGCCATGTATATATTAAGTTTGTTGTTTTCAAGGCCTTTAGGCACCTATATATATTATAAGTTCGCCACAATATATTACGAATCCTAGGATCTAAGCTAATTAGTGTACTTAGGAGTAAATAGTAATTTGAATGATTAGGGTGGAGAGAAAGTAATTCACAGTGAATTTGGTTAATCTGTCATTAAGTATGCAAGTTGGAGGATAAATATCCACTTTTAGATGATCCAGTACAAACATTGTGTTTTCCTAAATTTTTTAAGTATTCGTCATCGATGAAGGCCCAAATGTGGATGACATGACTCTTTTGTTTCTGCATAACCAGGATCGTATAACTAAAGAGCTTCACTAAATTGGGTATAACTTAGGCTACGAGCTTCCGTTTCATGTTCACGACCAGACAAAATCGAAGTTATAAATGAGGAGAACGTTTTTCGGTCCCAAAATATTTTATTTTGGGATGTATTTGCATTTTAAAGTTTGTGTCTATATTTTGGACGGGCTATTTTCAACTTGTTTGTCTTTTAGGCCCATTAAAAAATATATGTTAATTTTAAGGTATCATAGTTGTAATTTTTATAAAAGTTTATTTTTTCATCCTTTTTACAAAATTTGTATTTGCATCAATATTCTTCCATATTATCGGTATCCGTTGAATCAACGATAATTAGAAGAATTGTTCATGATATTCGTGTGATCAACATGTTCAATTTTGTTTATTTTGTTTTTAGTCTACATAAGTACTTATTCTAAAATACTATACATATTCAATGCAAAGTTGCAAACCGAAGGCAGCGCTAACCTTAGAAAGCCAGTGAATGGCATAGGATGAATGAAAAAGGTGGATGCTCTCGTTTGGAAAAAGTCTACCATAAAAAGAACCAGGGATAGCAGAAACAAAACAATGGACACTCTTATCTCCATCTTTCAATTTTGTATAAAATGTTGACAGTGATCTGAAAAGGATATTGAAGTCATTTTCATAAAGATCGTTTAAAAACACCTGAAATTGTGGCACTTGAGAATCATTTTGTTTACAGATGTCATGGACTTTATCAATTATGTTGGATACAATAAATAAGGTGTTTGGCCCTGAAGAACAGCCCAGGTCTGCTATGTTGAAGCACCGTGATAAGCCATCAAGACCGTTAGCTCTTCTCTTGATTGCCTCGTTTAATACCGGTACCGCTCTTTGTAATCCAGATTTCTGAAATTGTTTTAGAAAGCAACATTTTCCTGAGTTAAATATAATATTAAATATGACATATTTACATAAATGACTACAAGATGGTTATTGTAAATGTAGACAACGAATGGTGATGACATTTTATACCCAAGTATGTTACATTTTATATCTGAATATTTATTTTTCCACATCAGTGCCATGATAGTTGACTCTCCAACTGACACACATATGTAAAAAATACTCTTTTTTTTTTGTTTTTTAGATCTCTCCATTATAAAATATACACTAAATAATCAAAGAGGCATGCCAATGGTTTGCTCCAACTGATGAAAAGAGAAGTGTCAACCGTAGCACGGTTGGTACCAGTTTTAGTTACTAATGTGACAAATAATAAAGGGAATTGATTTTGGTACCACAACTTTTAGTGGTTATACCACACTGTACATATTTTACAGCCAAATGTATAAGTATATTAAGCATTGGATATGATACGCACATTAAAAGTTTCTGGTAAAAAAATCACTCTCTAATAATAAAGTGTTACCGTATATAAGTTTTAGTAACACTTTTTAAAAAATATATGAAAACGTTTCAATTTTTACTCAGTCTATAAGATGTGCGGGTAAAAGTAAAAAATAAAAATATTACTAGTTTTTAAAAAAACTGTGGGAACTAAACTATTAAAATTTTATCATCCGTGCTTTTTGTGTCATTTTAGATTTTACCTAACTGGCTTTTGCGCACATATTTTTGTGTAGATAAAACAATTTTTTAAGGAGACGAAAAAGTTATATTTTTCCCCAATCTTTAGTGACACTTTTGTTATTGATAGTGACATTTTTGTAAGTGGTCAATGTGTCACTAAGAGCATCAGGTGTGTGATGGTTTGAGCCAAATACTTATCAGCGTCACCTCAACATTCTTTATTCTACCATCAAGCCTCATCATAGGTATAAGTGTAAGGTGTTGACTATATCTATGAGTCATGAGTTCAGTTAAAATAAGATTTCTTTTATAAAAAAACTTATTCCATCATCAATTGGTTTTATTTTAGAATAGATCCTTAAGTGGGCTTATATGTTTGGGCTTAGATGTTTCGTGTGGTGAGATTGTGGGCTAAAAGCCGCTACACAACTGACTATCTAAAAACAATTTGACAAAGAACGAACTAGCATTGAAGATAAATATTGAGTGTGAGGAGTAAACCTGAAGATAAGAGTTGCTTGCATAGCTCGATTCGCCTTTGCCGGTGTTCATGTGGAGGACCTTTTCAATAGACATGGTTTTTCTTGTTTTTTTTTTTCAAAAACGGGCTCTTTCCTTTTGTTGTAGTTATGCCTATATGCAACATTGTGTTAACTTGCTTTAAATAAGGCTTATAATTTCATTCCTTGTGATGATTAGGTTGCATTTATTATTATTAAAAGGGATTTTCTAATATGTATTACATAGACATATCATATTGATATTAATGTTTTTTATGTCTCTACGTTTAATTGATAAAAATCTTCATTTTTCAATTAGGTAACATTTTTTACACAGAAAAAACCTTATTTATCTTTCTAAAAAAGCGGAAGCACATTATGAACAAAGTGATTAGCGTCAATTTTCTTTTTCACTATAATAGTGGCCGGAGTTTTCATTTTAACAGCAAAAAGGAACACCAAATAGGGGCCGGAGTTATATTAAATTTCGAATTTTATGTAAAGGGGGGAGGTTATTAGTACTAATTAACCTCATCGTACTAATTAACCTCATCTGAAAAATTAGCAAGATTCAAACGATACCAGCTTCTATGTCTTAAACCATAATTAAGCTTTAATTAGCCCCTTACACCTTAGGTAATCTTATTAAGTATAGGCTTAAGACCGGTGCCAATGGTGGCGGCAACTGACGCCGTCAGTTGCTGCCAACTCAGCGCCACGTCAGCAGACAAACTAACTAACACTAAACTGACGTAGCTTTGCCAACAGCACTCCGTCACTTAACCAAATTTGGACCCCACCATTTACTTTTCTTTTTCTAATTAAAATATACAACTAAATAAAACATATAACTAATAAAAATAAATTACATTAATTATAAAAAAAATTACATAAAAAGTTTATCTTTTTTTTGAATTTTTTAGATTTTTTTATAAATATTACGTTTTTTTTTTCTAATTATTAAAAGGAGTTAAAAAAATTAAAATAAAAGTAAAAATAATGTCTGGAAAAAAAAAGAAAAAAAAAATAAAATAAAAGTAAAAATAAGGTCTGGAAAAAAAAAGAAAAAAAATTAATTTTTTAATCACCGCCGCTCGCCCCTTCGCTCGTCGCCAAAGCCACTGCACCTAAACCGGCGCCACCACCGACGGCCCGTACCAACGATGCCGGTACCAGTGGCCAACCGGCGGTGCCCAATCAGCGGTGCCCAACCGGCGGTGCCCAACCGGCGGACCGTTGACACCGGTCTAAGGCAGATGAACGCTGCACAAATCCATAATTATATTTATTTATATTAAATTTTTGTTGGTTATATGATCATGAATTCTGGATTATTTCTTTTTTCTTGGTAGAAAAAGAATTATAAAAAAGAGCACTATTTTTTTACTTTGGGAATACGAGAGTTCACATCAGCATCACATCACATCACATCAGCTTTTTCTTAAATCGATCAAATACATGACAAATCCTAACCAAACCAACATAGTAGGTGACCAAACCCCTTCCCCGTCGAAATCAGCCTCTTATCTTGCTCAATCAGGCGACCTCCAACAGTCGTTGCATCGACCGAATGGAGCGACGGGCGACTAGTAAGGGACGAAGAACGCTTACATGCAGTCAGTGGCGGACCCAGAAAAAGTTTGAGGGGTTGCACAATTCATTATTCATACTATTATAAAAATAATAACAAGAAATTGGAAAGTACAATTTCATTACATATGTAAAAAAAGTCTATAAATTATGTTCTAAAGTTTACCTTTTCGTTCTTTCTTTTTCTGAAAATGACTGATTACACTTTCAGTTGTAACATCTAAAAGCGCTTTTTTCTACTACACAGATCAACGTTTGATTCAAAAAATCATCACACATTTTAGTGCGCAAATCGGTCTTTAGAAGATTCATTGCGGAAAATCATCTTTCAACTGTTTCAGTTGAAACCAACAAAACCAAAACCAAATTTAATAACCTACATAGCAAAGGGAAAGAACGATGTTTTTTCCTGTTTCAGAATCAGTTGATAATAGAAACTTAATAAATAAGAAGTAATGAGCTTTACTTGATTTTTTATTGGACTTTAATTATAGTTTTCTTAAGTTATCTTTTTAACAAATATTAAAATAAAACATATATTATTATTTTTTCTATTACATAAGAATATTCGTTGCATTTTTTTTTCTTAGTGGTGTCACCTACATTAAAAGGAAAAAAGTAACATTAATTTAAAAAGTTTGAAGAGTTACTCGCACAACCTCATATATCATACTAGGTTCTCACTGCATGCGGTCTTTTGATTATTTAGTAAGGGAGGTTAGATATAATCATGTTATATGTTTTATGATTTGGCTAAAACATAAATTCAAAAGACACATACAACGGCATAACATGTTACAGTTTTCTTTGGTCCCCGCATATTTTATTTAAATTTCTATTTTTTTTTCTTTCTAACAGACATATTTTCAACTAAAATTCAACATTTGTATTAAAAATACGAATCAAATTAATTAAAAAATAAAATCACATTACATTAACTAAAAGTAAAACATGTATTAAGAATTTTTATATTAGTCAATAATCATTCTTATATTAAGAATTATCCCTCTACTAACGAAAATACAAATTACTAGTAATATTATTTTTATTAAAGATTATCATTGATAAAAAGCATATAATAATTAGGAATTAAACTTGCTCGTTTGGTGCGCCTTTGTCTATACATAGCTTCGCCATCCTACATGACATTAGGTCAAATCAGGTGTGTGCTCATTCAATATGAACACGATGTTATGAGCAAGGTATGAGTATTAGTTAAAGTCATGTTAAAGATTTTTAGCCATGTAATATGATTTTAAAACACATTTCATAATTATCATATCACACATTTGAAACCTACAAAAAAAAAAAAAAAAACCTCAAACCAATAACAATTTACAATATAAAGAAAAGGCTCGGTGAGCCGTACATTGTAGTCACATGAGAGCGATGGGTTCTATAACACCAAACGCGGTGTAGTATAACAATTATAGAGCATGCTACATACAGGGTGTTTAACGTGGCTTTAACATCCCCACATCCAATGCTATTAAAAAAGGTTTTGGAGAAAAAGAAGTAAGTTAATCTAAATTTGATTTAGAAAACATATCTATCTTTCAATATAATTTTATTTTTTTATATTCTGAATAACTAAATATTTTATTAAAAGCTGTAAGTGCAACCAAATACAATAACAAAACGGCTACAAGCTGACGCAAAGCTTTCAATAATTGGAATCGGATAAGTTCTTAAATTTTAGTGATGATTGTAAGGATAATTTTCAACCAATCATTTTAAAAAAATTGGATATTTTCAATAAATTTGGTTTATTGTCAAAAAATATTTGTTAATAAAGATCCAAAATATCTTGTAATGATCTAAATTTTTTAGAATGATTTGTTGAGAATTGACTTCGAAGTCCTACTTAATATTGAGTCCTCATCGTCCTAACCTAATTATTAATTTCTTTTTTGAACGGTCAGTTAGTAAGTTAGTGATTCGAGCATAGATAGTGACATCCACGAGGGGCAGTATGTCTTCCATCGAACTCTCCACCTATGAGGAATAAACCGCACCACCTTTTCATCTAAGGAAATGCCTCCAGCAAGACTCGAACCCGAGACCTTATGAAGGAAAGCCCCTGAAGTTTCCCTTAGTGACTAGTTGATCTATACCGACTGGTTAACCCAATTATTAAGTTACCCATGCAACTAGAACACTAATAATTAGCAACGACAACTTTCGTTACCTAATCCTCAGATAAGCCATCGCTAAATGGTTATAACGAGTTATCAGCAGAAATTTTCAAAACTACCTCGCAGGTATTTTTTTTTTCCATCATGAAATATGATAGAATAATTAAATCCGTTGGTGATCCTTGTTGGTGATTTGTATCACCAATATTACTCAAGTGTAATGGGATAAACTTATTGACCAAAAGTAAACTTAATAAATATTGAACAGGTTAGGATGGTGCGGAGTGCACGCTTGTTTAAATTTATTCTGATTAAAATACACTGACTACACGGGAGTTCGGGGGCAGCGCCCCTGGCGGGGTCCAAGGGGTAAAGCCCCTGGCTGGGCGGTTTTTGGATAATATTCCTTTATAGAAAATGAATAGAAAATCCGAATTCGTGATTTGAACGCGGTTTTTGACCATAATATTTGACCCGGATCCGACCCGGTTTTGGGCGGTTTTTAGAGCAGTTTTAACTGCGATTTAGCAGTTTCGAGTACTTTTTTCGTCAGTTTTTGGAAAGTTATTAACACAGGTTTTGGTCATCATTCTTGGGTACGAATTCATACGAATTTCACATTTTCCGTTCTTGAGATCTCTCTGTTTTTATCTGATTGAAGATTTCGAATGTACCTTCGAAATACTTTGATCTGAAAGTGACTACACGACTTCAGAGACTCCAAGCATTCGAAATTCATTACTAAGTTCTAACAAAGATCAAAGTCTACTGTGAAAATGGCGAACAATGAATCAGTGAAAGACATGACGAGCAAGTTTGACAAATTGACGAAGTTTGAAGGGCAGGATTTTCGTCGCTGGCAGAAGAAGATGCATTTCCTCCTTACCACTCTGAAAGTGATGCACGTTCTGAGTACACCCATTCCTGAATTCGTTGAAGATGAACCGCTTGAAGTGGCGAGGAAGAGATCCAAGTGGGAGAACGATGACTACATCTGTGGTGGGCACATCTTAAATGGTATGGCTGACTCTCTCTTTGATGTTTATCAAAACGTTGAATCCGCAAAGGATCTATGGGATTCTCTTGAATCCAAGTACATGGCAGAAGATGCTTCTAGTAAGAAGTTTCTGGTTGGTAATTTCATGAACTATAAAATGATTGATACCAGGCCTGTCATGGAACAATTCCACGAATTGTTGAGGATTTTGGGACAATTTGCCAACATAATCTGAAAATGGATGAAGCAATTTCGGTTGCTATGATTATGGACAAATTGCCCCCTTCTTGGACAGAGTTTAAACACACTCTTAAACATAATAAAGAAGAGTTAACTTTGTTGCAACTTTGAAGCCATCTTAGGATTGAAGAGTCCTTGAATAATCAAGAACTTGATAACAATCCTAAAGGCAAGAACATAGTTGGCTCTTCTTCTGTGAATATGATGGAAGGTGATGAATCCAATGTAGGGTTTCATTGTACTCGATCGACCCATAGGACCGACCGCCTAGCATGCTTGGTTCGAACCTTGCTGACCAAGAACATGAACTTGTTCTTGACCGGTTAAACCAACTAGCTGATTTAATCCCTAAAGCGGAAGTGGGATTAAACCTAATCCTTAAACCCTAAAGGATTGGGATGTTGGAAATCTAACTTGATTAACAAGAAAAGAAACCTTGTAAGAGTGTTCCATGAGGCATACCTTAGTTAGTGCTTAAGATAGATCCACTGACGTTGAACACGACGAACGATCCTCTAGATGATCACTTGCAACGAACTTGGATCTTCAAGACTTGAAGAACACGAAGAACGAACGAAGAACACAAGCTTGTGTTCTTGGTGTTTCGGCCGATCGAAGGGGAGGGGGAAGCAAGGGATTTTGTGTGGTGATCAAGGGGTTCTAGTTTAATTAATATTAGAATTTAATTAAACTTCCTTTTAACGCTTACATCCCTTATAGTTTAACTGGTTTATCATTGTTGCACTTAACTATCAAATATCTAGTATTAATACACTAATAATTCGATACCCATATACACGAATTATATATACTTGTATTAAGTTACCCATGCAACTAGAACACTAATAATTAGCAATGACAACTTTCGTTACCTAATCCTCAGATAAGCCATCGCTAAATGGTTATAACGAGTTATCAGCAAAAAGTTTCAAAAATACCTCGCATGTATTTTTTTCAATCATGATATATGATAGAATAATTAAATCTGTTGGTGATCCTTGTTGGGGATTTGTATTACCAATATTATTAAAGTGTAATGGGATAAACTTATTGACCAAAATTAATCTTAATAAATATTGAACATGTTAGGATGGTGCGTAGTGCACGCTTGTTTAAATTTATTCTGATTAAAATACACTGACTAAATGGGGGTTCGGGGGCAGCGCCCTGGTCGGGGTCCAAGGGGCAGCACCCCTGGCGGGGTCCAAGGGGCAGAGCCCCTGGCTGGGGTCGAGCTTTTGGAAAGTGATTAACAAAGTTTTTGCCTGGGGTCGAGCTTTCGGATAATATTCCTTTATAGAAAATGAATAGAAAATCCGAATTCTTGATTTGAACACGGTTTTGACCCATAATATTTCACCCGGATCCGACCCTGTTTTGGGCGGTTTTTGGAGCAGTTTTAACTGCGATTTAGCAGTTTCGATTAGTTTTTTTCGTCAGTTTTTGGAAAGTGATCAACACAGGTTTTGGTCATCATTCTTGGGTACGAATTCATACGAATTTCACATTTTCCGTTCTTGAGATCTCTCTGCTTTTATCCGATTGAAGATTTCGAATGTACCTTCGAAATACTTTGATCTGAAAGTGACTACAAGACTTCAGAGATTCCAAGCATTCGAAATTCATTACTAATTTCTAACAATCCTTTGCTAAATTCTTTGTCATATTGTAAATTAAAAGAAAAACAAAATGACATGTTTTTTCCACGGAGCCCAACTTAGGATGGATATTTACATATAATACAATTGTCATAAGTATATTACTGTTCATTAACATTGCAACGGAACGGTACGGAAGAGACCAAGAATTGCGTAAACGTAAAGTTGAGTAGTTGTGTATTGTTCTAATTTAGTTGTACATTTATTAATTAACGGAGAACACGTCGTACCCAGCATATGGGCTCATCCACCAAGCTAAGAAATAAGAAATACATAGTTAGACTTTAAACAGATTTAATTATGATTTAATTGTACACTCATCAAATTTACATATACTACGTATTTATAATGGAAGTCTTCAATAAAAGTTTTTGTGATCCATATGTAAGTGATAATTTTTGTTTGCAGTAACTAATTTTATTCAGGTTTTCACATCCTAATGAGCAGATCTAGCAATTATTTGCTAATAACAAAAATATTATAACTATTATTTTAATTTGATATATATTTAAACTGAAATACGTATTTTTAAAACAGTTCATGTAAAGGTTTATTGAATTACTGTAAGAATAAACTTAACATTATGATATCTCTTAAATAAATTTCTTTTAAAATAACACTACAAAACAATTAAAAATGAAAAATGTATCACTTATTTTGAATCGGAGAATTATTAATTATAAAAAAGGTAAAATTTAAAATCCGCAGCAACGCGCAGAGGGAACTTAGGATGGATATTAGCAACAGAAAGTAAAATATGGTCCTGTGTCCGAGAAAGTTGAAAAGATAAGATAGTTTGGCGGTTGGGTAATTTTAATACAACACATTTGGCCAAAATATATCATTTAATAATGAGGAGAACTATTCCAAAATACGGATTTACAAAAACCTTTGGTATGAAATCAGAGTATAATTTTGGTGTTGCAAAATATATCAAAACCAAAGCTAAGTCTAAATCCGTTCTAGTGTTCTTATACTATAAGCCCCGCATCTCTATCCATGCGTACCTATATCTTCGATCCCGAACCTGAGTACATAGCAAAAACAACAAAGAGTACGTGAGACAAAAAGTCTCGTGAGCTACATGGGTTTAGACCCAACAATAATAGTAAGTATTATATAACATGAGAACAATACACAAGTAACTCGTCCGTCTATCTAGTCACCTTATTGTGACTCTAAGTCCTTGCTTTCCTAGCAATCATATCTAGTTACCGAGATGTCCCCGAACTAACTAGAACCACATTAACTTATTAACCGAAATCCATCGCCATTAATAAGTTTCAAGATACCGGCAAGAGGGATTCGCCAAATCTGCCGATACCTGCCTTACTCGCCGGACTACCTCTAGTTAGCAAGACTACTACCGTGGTTGAGTCGATGGGAATCCACCCAACTGCCCCTCAAACCACATTGATGATCCTTAAACAAATATCTAATCCATTGCTTGATTCAAAGATGGTGATTTAAGAGAAAACTTGGTGAAGATGATAAGGGTTTTAAAGAGAGAAACAAGAGAGAGGGAGAGAGCTTTTGCTTGGATGATAACTTTGATTAATGGCAAAAGTTGACAGTTAGGGATTACAGTTTGTTTATATACCATGTCCCTAATTGTCTAATTAATCCTAAGACTAATCTAGTAACTATACAATATTGGCAATATTACCCCATAGACTATGCATTACAATATAAATAAGTCCTAACACACACCTCATGACCGGGGTCCCCCGCATCATCACATCATCTCAATCGTACCATAACTCAACAGTTATGTTAATCTAGCTCTCGGCTATCACGTCAATCATCAAACAAGTTAGTTCAATACTAATAATAATATAGGCTATGTACTCAGTAAAGTCCACACGTAATAATAATATAGGCTATATAGTCTACACAATTAAGCAAATAGACCGTAACACAAGTAAGAAAAATGTATTTCATAGGCCATGTACTCAGTAAAGTCCACACGTACTCACCTTAGCAAATAATGCTCCAACCGTGTTCTTCACACACAATCCCGTGCTTCAAGTATTCGATCAACCTTCCAAGACTTCACCTAAAGCCTAATACAATAATCACAAGATGTTCAACATCACATACTACTAATAATACATCCATTTATCTCTACATACCATTTACTATCACTTTCCCCCAATTTTTGTGACTTACAAAACCCTAGGTTTAACCAACCCTTAAGATTCTTACAAATCTTTACCATACACTTGATTCCCTTGTTAAAATACCATCTATTAAGTGTATACATCAATTATTTCACCAATAACCATAACCCCAATAACTAGGGTTTCAAACCCAAGCTTCAAGATCCATAGATCTTGAGCTACAAAGATCAAAGAGTGAAGATTTACCTTTAATCTTCAATTAAGAGTGAAATCAACCAAGGTTTTATGAAGAAATCGCCCTCAAACTGCTCTTGAGCTCGAAAATCGACAAAGGAAGAACTAGGGTTTTAATAATGCAATAAATGAGCAAAATCCCGTATTTAATGCTGTCGGAAGGAGTTCGCGCCGCGAACCACAAGTTCGCGCCGTGAACTATGCGCGTCGTGAACAGTTCGCGTTCGTGATCCCGTAGTGAACTCCAATCGGCCAAAACCCCAAAATCTCTGTTTGATGTTCACGATCGTGAACACATATTCGCGCCGCGAACTACTCTATGCATTAAGGATGCATTTTTCGGTCCTTGTCTCGACCCGGTTTCATCTATAACTTTCTCATACGATGCCCAAACAACACGAAACCAATTCCTACGTTCTTTAAACGATTTATCCTTATTTATCGTATTTTATATAATTTATTTATTTACAAAATTCGGATCGTTACATTCTTGTATTAAGAATTAGCCCTCTACTAACGAAAATACAAATTACTAGTAATATTTTGTTTTTAAGATTATCATTGATAAAACTCATAAAATAATTAGGAATTAAACTTGCTGGTTTGGTGCGCCTTTTTCTATACATAGCTTCGCCATCCTACATGACATTAGGTCAAATCAGGTGTGTTCTCAACCAATATGAACACGATGTTAAGAGCAAGGTATGAGTACTAGTTAAAGTCATGTTAAAGGTTTTTGGTCATGTAATATAATTTTAAAACACATTTCATAATAATCCTCCCTAGTTTAACATTTTATATTACACCTTTGAAACCTAAAAAAAAAAAACCCAAACCAATAACAATTTACAAAAATAAAGAAAAGGCTCGGTGAGCCGTACGTTGTAGTGACGTGAGAGCGATGAGTTCTATAACACCAAACGCGGTGTAGCATAACAATTATAGAGCATGCTACATATAGGATGTTTAACGTGGCTTTAACATCCCCACATCTAATGCTATTAAAAAAAGTTTTGGAGAAGAAAATAGTATTTTAATTTAAATTTGATTTAAAAAACATATCTATCTTTCAATATAATTTTATTTTTTATATCTTGGATAACCAAATATTTTATTAAAAGTTGTAAGTACAGCCAAATACAATAACAAAATGGCTACAAGGAGCTAGGAGCGCAAAGCTTTCAATAATTGGAATCGGATAAGTACTTAAGTTTTAGTGATGATTGTAAGGATAATTTTCAATCAATCATTTTATAAGATTTGGATCATTTTCAAAAAATTTAGTTTATTGTCAAAACATATTTGCTAATAAAGATCCAAAATTTCTGGCAATGATCTAAATTTTTTAGGATGATTGGTTGAGAATTGTTTTCGCAGTCCTATTAAATTCTGAGTCCTCATCGGATCCTAACCCAATTGTTAAGTTTTTTTTTTTAACGGTCAGTTAGTAAGTTAGTGGTTCGAGCCTAGATAGTGACATCCACGAGGGGCAGTATGCCTTCCATCGAACTCTCCACCTATGAGGAATAAACCACACCACCTTTTCACCTTAGGAAATGCCTCCAGCAAAACTCGAACCCGAGACCTTATGAAGGAAAACCTCTCATGTTTCCCTTAGTGACCAGTTCATTTATACCGACTGGTTAACCCAATTATTAAGTTACCCATGCAACTAGAACACTAACAATTAGGAACGACAATTTCCGTTACCTAATCCTCAAATAATCCATCGCTAAATGGTTATAACGAGTTATCAGCATAAATTTTCAAAAATACCTCGCAGGTATTGTTTTCCGTCATGAAATATGATAGAATAATTAAATCCGTTGGTGATCCTTTGCTAGATTCTTTTTCATATTGTAAATTAAAAGAACAATAAAAATGACATGTTTTTTCCACGGATCAGTGATATATTAGTCAATGCAACTTAGGATGGATATTAGCAGCAGAAAGTAAAATATGTTCCTGTGTCCGAGAAAGTTGAAAAAATAAGATAGTTTGGCAGTTGGGTAATTGTAGATGTCGAACAAAATGAGTAACCTTTTAGTACAAATTAAAACAAGTCATGCTTGGTTGATCCCACAAACCATTTTTATTTTTTTGTCTATTTTTAATCAATTAATTATATTTCAACTTTTAAATTTTCACTCATTAAAATTTTTAACGACATGGTAACATGGTTTATATCCCAAAGGTTTGATATGATTGAGTTGTTAAAAATTAAGAACGTAAATGATCTGAGCCGACCCTGAGCTCACCTACGCCCAAGCTCGGCTCGGTTCGAACATTATGTGTAAAGCTCAAGCCAAGCTCAGCTTGTGACTGATTTTGCGGGCTTGGTTTGTTTGAGCTCATTTAAGCTTGTATGTACATTATGTGATACAAATATTTTTTATTTTGTTAATTTATATATGTATTATGTAATATACGAAAAATTTGTATTAAATAATATATACGAAGTATTAGTTTATTTAGGCGCATGAGTCTAAATAGGTTTTGTGTCTGAAGTTCAAGCTTAAGCTAGTTTAATTAATGAACTACAATTTAAGCTGAAGTTCGGCTCAAACTGATTCAACTCTAAATAAATAGCTCACGAATAGTTAACACTCTTATTAAAAACCTTGGTAACTGCCTATCTCATGTTGGCCCAGGTCTGGATTTGCGCTAGGTGATATTTGCGAAGGGCCCATAATCCTTCAGTGCCTATTATTACCCAATAATTTTGTAACTATATGTCTAAATGTTAGCCGAATAAGATGGCCCAATCTAGGAAAATTAATAAGGGGCCAAGTGGCGCACTGGTTTTGGTGACTCCGAGAATGGATCACCGGATCACGAGAATTCCATTAATAAGACAAAATCAAGAATCTAATCCGAACCACTTAATCACGATCTGTAATCATCAGGTTAAACAAGTTTAAAATTAATATATTTGTATTTTAGTAGTTTATAGATATATTTAAAAAACAGATTTACTTTACTTGGTTCAACATATACATTTAAAAAAGTGAATTTGTTTGACTAATTTAAACAGCTAAATTGTTTAGCTTGTTTCATTAAACGGGTTGAATGAATTGAGTTCATATTGATAGTAAATATATTAGTGTTGAGATTTATGACACGTTTATACAAACATGTTGGTTTTAGGTTGATGTTTCTAACCCGCCAACCAGAACTCGACCTGAGTGCCACTCATACCAACAATTGCAATTAGTGGCTAAACTTATTTTTCATAACAAGCATAATTATTATTAAAATGACTAGCAATTACTCCGTAGTACATATTGTTTCTCATACTCATTACTAGTGTTGGTTCTTAATATTACACGCATCTTCAAGGACATGTTTTAAACTTTTGTCAAGGAAATGATTACGGAATTGTAGCACCATGGTTTCTGATCGGTTAACATATATTTATCCACATTTTCTTCAAACTTCTGGAATAACTTGTCCATTGCAAAATTTCCGAAATGAATAACTAGCAGTGATTCATAACCGGCTCTAAAATTTTTGGCAACCGTTTTGCCATGGTTTGGCTCATCATAAGCTTGCATGCTAGCAGCGTAGCTGACTTCAAACGATTCAAGGATATCGAGAGAAAATGATCCTTGTTTGTGAATAAGGTCTTTAACTTCATCCTTATGTGGACCGTATAACGGCATATTAAACGACTGAATTTCAGATTCTTTAACCACACCGTGCAGGTAATTAACAGATTGTAACACGTCAAAAGTTAATTTCGTATCAAAACATCATTAGCTAGTTGAAGCATTTGAAAAATGCCAAATACCTCCTTTGCCATATCTACAAGTGACTTAGCCAAAATCTCAATGACAGGTATACCCTCAAAGGAAGATGGGTCAACATTAATTCGGCATGGAATTGAAAAACCATACGCCCTCCATCTACTATCTCATTAGAGCGTGATTCTAGGAAGCTTGTAAAATCATTTATAAATTGCATCTTATACTTTTCAAATACATCTGGAGGGCTCGTTGTTGCTAGGTGGATGTTTAGCCCATTTTTCTCAGGGCCTTTAGGTACCTGACAACATATCTTAAAATTTAAAGCATTTCCTAAAACAAGATGTCCTAACTTTGTGTTTTTTTCCCATGGGTGTCTATATACTAACCTGAGAAAGCCATTGAAGCCTTGTAGACGAATGAAAAAAGTGCATACTTTTATCCGGAAACAGCCTCCCATGAAAAGAACCAGACACAGCTGAAACGAAACACCTGCTAGCGTTTTCACCGTTGTCCTTGTTATGTTTTTCATAGAAAGTTGGTAATGATTTGAAGATGGAGTTAAAGTCGTTTCTAAAAAGATCATTTAAGCACACTTGGAATTGTGGGGGCTTAAGATTCGTTTCTTTGCACACCTCATGGACTTCATTGATGATGTTTGAGATAGCAAATAGTGTGTTTGGTCCCGTAGAACAACCCAAATCTGCTATTTTGAAACATTGTGGGAAACCGTTGATGCTTGTTATGTCCTTGATTGTTTGCTTTAGTATCAACTGCACTTTCTTTATCGCTTCTCCCTGAAAAGTACAACAATAGTAATTGTTTCAAGTCATTTCAATGAAGATTGTGAACAAGTGTTAAATAAACAAAGATTATGAACACAACTTTTCTCTGTGTGTGTGAGAGAGAGAGAGAGATAGATAGAGAGAGAGAGAGATAGAGAGAGAGAGAGAGAGACACTTGAATAAAAGAGTTCTTAGCATAGCCGGATTCTTCATTGCCACCATTCCTATGAAGGAATCTAGCTAAGGATTCTTTACTTGCCATTGCAGTTGAATATCCAATGTCAATCATGAAATATAATATATGTTCTTATATAGTAGTTTTATGAATCCTAGCCTCCTATGGGTGTCTGATATGCCGGAGGTGTGGTCGCACAAACCTATGCTTTAGAGAGGTGTTTCAGTTACATATAAGGTAGTTATGTATGTATACAATTAAATATGATTATCACATAATGTTGTTTTTCTAAATAAAAAAGTGATTAAAATGACAAATTACATCTCCATGTATAAACCATGTGATTAATATCCACCATTAATTATAACTCCCTCCATCTCAAAATTATTATCCATTAGACTAAAAACATATAGTTTAAAAAACAACTACATTAATTACACTATGTCACCAATCAAAATTTTCTCCCTCTCGCTTAAATGCCGCTTAAATGCTTTTGATTTGGTCGAAACCTACAAGTAACAATTATTTTGGGACATATCAAAATAGAAAGATGGACACTTAAATTAAGATGGAGAGAATATTGATAATAGTTCAGATTAATTATTTGGGAATTTAATTAAAACTTGGACTATGTTGAAAAAACCATTTAAAATATAATGCAACAAAGCTTAATTTTTAGAAAATATTCCATAATATATAAACGTTAATTTTGGTAAGAAATGATAAAAGTAAATATAATAATTTTACACAAGTAAATAATTAATCTTTCATAAAAAGAATATATAATATTTTAATGATAGTAATAAATATATTTCCTTTATGTAGTGGAACTAGATAATAATCTCCTTTAATTTATATAAGTTAATTCTTTGCAATTAATAATGGTAACAAATATATTTCTAAACAAAACAATAAAGAATTAAATATTTGGTAAAATTTCTGCCGCTCATAAAATTTCATCTATATCTAACTTCATTCGTTTTAAAATAAGAGATGCATTTTGAGTTTTATGTTTTTTTGATACAAAAATTTATAGTAAAGATTAAATTTGTTAAAATTGGATAGTTAGTAAGTGACATATTGTGATTAAATTGGTTAGTTAGTGAACCACATCATATGCCACATTAACCTTGATTATTTTATTTTATTTTGGATTGGATTACAAATCTGATATCTACTATTATAAAATATTCGTTTTTATATTTGAGTATTAAAACTGAAATAAACAATTGGATAAGATAATTTAACTTTTTTATATCAGTTTCCTTAATAATAGTGAAAGAATTGGATAAGATCATTTAACTTTTTTATATCGGTTTCCTTAATAACAGTGAAAGAATTAGATAAGATCATTTAAATTTTTTTATATATGTTTCCTTAATAATAGTGAAAGAATTGGATAAGATCATTTAACTTTTTTATATCGGTTTCCTTAATAATAGTGAAAGAATTGGATAAGATCATCTAACTTTTTTATATGAGTTTCCTTAATAATAGTGAAAGAATTGGATAAGATCATTAAATTTTTTAATAAGATCTTGAGGATGCGTTTTATAGATTTTTAATGTTATTTTCTTTTTACAAATTTAGAATAACATATACTATGTAATTAAAAATAAAAGAGTGAGGATCTATGGAAAAGCATTATTAAATAAAGAACATATGGAATAGTTTACATCCATTAGATCTAGAATTTAAGGGATAAGATGATGGGGATTTAGAAAAGGCGTGTGATTTCATTTAGGTGGGGGAATTTGGATGGAAAATTAGGCTTAAAGGGTGTTATTATAAAAATACCCCTCTCAGCCTCACAATTCAATTTCACGATTCAATTTCTCACACATTCTTCTCTCACTCGACGAAGACGACGTAATTTACTCTTTCTCTCACAAACGAAGCGATTTAGGGTTTCAATCAAAGGTTTCAACTGGACAATCGAAGGCCTGTGTTTATCTCAATGGAACCATATCTCTTAAAAACTGCTAGGGTTCTTCTGATTATGTCTCACAATCGGCTAGGGTTCTTCTTTACACATGGCTCAATCGGACATTCTAATGCTTTAAATCAGACAATCGAGAGGTTTCAGTCAAGGAGTTTCAGTCGAGGTTCTAAAAGGTAACTTATCAGTACTAGGGTTTTTTTGGTTCGTCAATTAATGGTGATACTACTTGTTCTCGTTTTTTATTCTATTTTACATTGTCTGATCTGTTTGTTATAATAAATGTATGACTGATTCTAATTTTCACTTACGTTTTTGTGTTTGTTATATATATATATATATATATATATATATATATATATATATATATATATATATATATATATATTCTTAATCCAATGGTATTTTGACTTTACTTAACTTGTAAATTCTAATTGAATGAATTTAATTGCATGAATTTTAGGTTCTTTACACTGTAGTTAGGAATCTATTCCAACTGTTATTGATTATTAGGTGATTCTCTCATAAAAATGCATTCGCATTTGCATTTTCATATGAGAATCGATCAGTTGCAGCCCTGTTATATAAGAAAATGCATATTGTTTGTTTGCATTTTCACATGATTTACTTTATGTCAACTGCAAAGATGCTAAAATGCATGCCTTTTCATTTGAGTATCTATGTAAAGTTTATTGACACAAAATGCTAATATGCTTCCTAAATTGCAGGTAACACTAGGGTTGTAAATCAGAAAGAAGTTGAATTCATTCATTAACAGCTATAGGATGAAAATCGATGCAATCCAGGGTTCGAAAAGATGGCAATATTAACATTACAACTGAGAAAACAGAATCCGATAATGATTGTTGAGTGGAACCGAGTTATGCCAAAAATCCGAAAAAAAGAAATAGAATGCCGGAAAAGGAGAAGGGAGCAAGACCAAGAAAGGAACCGAAAAAGGAAAAGGAAGGTATAAATCTGTCTTTATGCATTTTCATGTTATGTGTGTGTGAAATATGAAGGTAAAAAGAAGTCTGATTTGCGTGTAACGAGTATGAACTATAACATAGAATAGGTATGTGTATATGCATTTGCATTTTTTTGTGTGTACAAAGTAAGGAAAATGCATTAAAAAAATGTGAAAATGCATAAGACTTATGATGTATGCATTTTCATTTATGAGAGTCTAAGAATTTGTTTGAATAATCAAAAAACAATTGTCTTTAAGATGAAAGTGTTTATGTATGTGTCACGATTCATTCGCGTATTGCAAAAAGTATTATGTAACATATGTCATATTTGCATTATAGATTGTGAAGAAACGGAAGCTGATGATGATGATGATGATTATGATGATGATGATGATGATGATGATGAAGATGATGATGACCACTTCATGGCAATAAAGGAAATGTTTGTTTATTGAATTTTGATTAAGTTGAAAAAGTAATGGTGTTTGATTTAAGGTAATTTGTGCTTTAACCAACTATTTAAGGCAAATTGTTTCTTTATTGAATTTTGTATATTAATGTTAACTATGTTATAAGCTTTATTCTCTCATAAATATTGTGTAATTTTTTTACAAATATGCAAACAAACGAGTAGTAATATTTAACTAACGATTCTCTCTGCCTCTCTCAGGTATAGAAAGAAGAAGAATATGACGAGTAAGTTCTTTACAAATACATGAATTTACAAATACATGAAAAGTATTAAAAACTAACAAAGGAAGAACGGGTTAAACTTGCGGAAGATGCCGAAGTAAGAATTATGAATAAGCTACAAAGGAGTGAGTAAAAAAATGGATGTTGGGCTATGTATAAAAAAAGCTTTTATGTATAACTAAACTATAAACTAGGTAATTAGGTGGTTTTTGTTCATATGAATTGGTAAATTTAGGTGGGTGGTTGTTTTTTAGGTGGTTCTTTGTTTTTTAGTTGATTGGTTGGTTTTGTTGATATGGATTGATGGATATTTGCATAACTAAACCAGATTGGTATTGTTTTTGTAATTTTCGTATTGATTGAAATTTAGAATACAAGTGTTCATAATACATAAAAAGGAATTACTGATAGTTGGTTGTTTTTATGGTTATTATTTGGATTTGTATTTGTATTTGTATTGATTATAGTAGTTGATAGACAAAGTGCATGGACATTAGAATTCATGAAGTGTTGATGATACATGAAAAGGAAAATAGAAACCGAGAATACCTAGATAAAATAAAAATGCATATGCAACTGCAAGTATGAAAATGCAAATTCAACTTCAAGTATGAAAATACAAATGCAACTGAGAGTATTTAAAACATAACTAATATTTTAAATTTCAGGAAATAACTAGATATAATGAAAATGCAAATTCCAAAATATGTTAAACTACATTTGGTAAGACTATAAAACAGAACCAATAAAAAATTAAAGTGCTACTCAAGCAAGTCTTTAATCATCATCTGATCGTGGTGTTTTTCATCTTCTACTTTTTTTTTCTAGACAAGTGCAGATATTATGCGGATCATAGTTGTCACAGTTTCCACACTTTCCCCCAATTCCTTCAGAACAACCTACAAGAAATATTGTTAAAATGTCATAAAACTTTACAAAATGAAATTGAAAATGCAAATGTAACTGCAAGTATGAAAATGCAAATGCAACTGAAAGTATTTAAACAGATTTTAAATATAAAATTTCAGGGAATAACTATATAAAATCAAAATGCAACTCCAACTACAAGTATGAAAATGTAAATACAATTGACAGTATAAAAATGCAACTGTCAATATGAAATGTAAATGCAAATAACAATATTTATAACAGAATCCGAATGTAAAATTTCTGAGAATAACTACATAAAATGAAAATGCAACTACAAGTATGAAAATGCAAATGACATTTTTCTAAAAGTTGTGTAAAAATTCAAGGAATAACAAGATTTAATAAAAAAAACAAAAACATGTGCAAAAATGTAAATTCAAATTGAAAAACGAGTATCTGATACAGAATGTGTATCTATAAGTTTAGGTAAACACTACATAAAATGAAAATGCAAAATGCATGTATGAAAATGTAAATACTAGTATTTGGAACATGTGTTTAAATTTCATGAATAACTAGGTATAATGAAAATGTAAATGCAACTGCATCTATGAAAATGAAAACGAATATGAAGAATTTTATATCCTAATTTTGTTAAATTCTAAAACTTTATTGATTCAAAATAACAACTAATAAAGCATTGAAATAACAAAACTAAGAAAATTCACAAGAACAATGATTCATCTTCACATATTACAAAACTACCAAAACACATACGAATAATCCATGCAAATATGATAGACAAAAATATGAAAATGAAAGTGAACATTGATTCAACATCTTCCGCAATATCAAAATCATCAAAACGAATACAACTAAATGAAAATGCAAATGAACACTGATTCCAACATCTTCCGCAATTTCAAAACGAAAATGCAAATGAATAATAATTTATCATCTTCACCAATTTCAAAATCACATATTCATCAGTTTGACCAATTAAACATGAAGCAACAAATTAAACATTCAATTAAACAACGTATCATACACAAACACATCATATTAAAAATCATTGAACTAAAAAAAACCATTATTCGAATCAACATATTACCATCGCTGCGTAGAACTGAATCCAATTGTATATCAGATTCGGTAGCCATTGAAGCAAGCTATATTGAGCTAATAGAAAAATTGAAATCTGCAACAATGATTACTCCTGCAGATGAATCAGAAGGCACCCCTTCTAAATTTACAAATGCGTAACTGAAGAAATTATAAGTAAGCAAATGAAGAAATCGAGGAGCTGATTGAGGGTTCATATTTGGTTGAAATTGGCGACATGATTCAGATCTAAATATGCGAAAATTGTTGAAACAAGAAAGAATCAAATGAAGAAATTGAGGAGCTTATTGAAGGTTCGTAAATGGTTCAAACCAGTGACGTGGTTCAGATCTGAATCTGAGACCTCGTTCTCTGGTTCGTAATGGTTGAAAACAGAAGGAAAAAAATGAGGTTCATACCTGGAGCTGAATCGAACATTAAACATGGTTGGTATCTGGTTTTAATGGAGAAGCTGTAAAGGAAGCCATTGATGGAGCTATGGAGGAGATGTGGAGAATATGTGAAAATACAATTGAAAAACACGTACTTAATGATGGAAATTGAAAAGGAAAGTATATATTAAAGGAGGGGGAAATGACAATCATGCCCTTGAGTGCCCTTGGATATTTTAATTAGATCAATGCTCCTAATTGCTTTTTTAAATTATTTAAATAACCTAGCTTCTTTCTTGATCCATATTCAAAATAAAAATTATAACCCAACTAAAAGGAAAAGTAATAAAGCAAACCAAATTAGATAATAGTGAAATAATTAGATAAGATCATTAAATTTTTTAATAAGATCTTGAGGGTGCGTTTTAGAGATTCTTAATGTTATTTTCTTTCTACAAAATTACAATAATATATACTACGTAATTGTTAATTTGGACAAAAGGGGCCCACATCTTTTAGAACATCCAAGTGTACTATATTCAGTTTAATAGTTATTGGTTAATTCGACATATTTTAAACTTTCTTATAGTTTACTCATATTGGCATATCACCCAAACCAAATTGCCTATTTTGTTTTTCTATAAGATAATTACCATTTAGTAGTTGTTAATAAGAATATTTTTTTTACTAAGATATTAATCGCTACATTTGTTGTTGATATACCATAGATTTTGGTGAATAACTTACGTTCTAGAATATTCATACCTTTGATGCACAATTTAAGTTGTTAGGCATAAGTTATTATTGTGAATTTTTTATTTAATGAATTGCTAATAGTGGTTATACAGTTACCTCTTCCTCCAAGTGTATAATGGTTGTTCCACAACTGGATATACCCTTATTTTATTTTATGAAAATGCACAATATTGAAATATTATGAAAATTATTAAAATATTATGAAAACTTATATAAGTCACTCGTGATTTGTCATAGTTTATGGACTAGTAATGTTTAAAAGTAAAAATAAGAGTAAATGAATCATTTTTCTTTATCAAAGGAGGTAGTTAGTAGGTATCGGTTTCACTATTTTTTAACAACTAAGAAAATGTTTTAAAGTGTATCATTTATTTTGAAACGTCCAAAATGAAAAATGTATCACTTATTTTGAAACAGACGAGGTATATTGAATGGCAGTAATCTTTATTATATATCAAGTATTTAGAAATTTTATGAATATAAAATCTTAGACTTTGAGTAAATTATTTGAGTAAATTACATGGATAGTCCTTGTAGTTTGTCAAAAGTTTTAGATTTAGTCCTTAGGTCTCCGAAATTACACGAATGGTCCCTATGGTTGAAACTTTGCCACGCTTTTTGTCCATAATACTAACGTCCGTTAAAATTTGTTGTTAGAGTTTTTTAAATGACGTTAGTATTATGGATACAATCACATGTGATTATCACATAATATTATCTTTTTAATAAAAATAATAATAATAATAAATAGTAAAAGAATATTTCTAAAAAAATTAATTTTTGTAAAAATAACCAAAATATCCCTTCATGTATAAATAGTGTGATTAATATTGACATTAATTATTATTAATGAGTAGTTTTAGTTCTCAGATTTTATTATTTTATCCCTTTATTCTCTTTCGGCCATGGCTTATAGCCTTATATCTTGGGCCGTCAAAGTCGTGTTTTATTTTGTTTCATGTTATCCAGTAACACGACACGACACAACACGAATTCGTTCAACACGAAAACAACACGGCACAAAGTCGTGTTTTATTTTGCTAACACGAACACGACACGATTAGAAAAACGATAAACACGATAAACACGACAACACAAAATAAATAATAAATTTCTCACTTATTACATGCTAAAAACACGACAAACACGACAACACGACAAAATCATAACTATCGTGTCAATTTCGTGTTAATCTCTGAACACGAACACGACACGACTTCGTGTTCGTTTTACACAACATGAACACGCCACGAACAAATTTCAGTTTCGTCCCAAGTTTACCGGATTTGAGTATGTGCATCGTGCAAAGTGATAATTACACTGGGCCCATAGTCCTTTAGGGCCTATTATTATCCAAATAATTATAGAGCCTAATTATATGTGTAATGTAAGCCCAATGATATGGGCCAATCCAAAAAAACTAATAGGGGGCCTAATGGCTCACTGTCACACTGGCTTCGGACTTCGGTGAGTCCAAGACTAGATCACGATAATTCCATAAATAAACCGAAATCGACAATCTAATCAGACATTTTATCATTGTGTGAAATCATCATATGACAAGATATTCGTATTCCAAATATCTATAATCAGGTACGTACCAATATTTCTTTCTTGTTAAATTTCGGCTCTGTTTTTCTATTAATATTAGTGATTCAATGTTTGAAATATATTTTCCGCAGTGGAGGAAACCTTAAAGGTTTTTGACCAATGGTTGTGTGGGAAGTGTATGACTTTACATGCGGTGTCCCGTGCTTGTCACCACCCGGATGGTCTTGTCCGTTTTCTTAAAGGGTCCAACGAAATGAGCGGTTACATTGTTGGCATTCCAAAGCCATCTAATATGGAGTTTGTGGCAAGAGTATTTGAGGGGCCGGTTCTGGATGCTATGCTTCTTGATCTTGTTTTTAAAAAGCCTATTACCACCATCAAATGTATTCCTCGTTGTCGTCTCGCCTTCTCTTTAGCGTTGAAAAACGTTCTTTACAAGGTGGTTGCCCACCCCGACTCTGTTGAGGCATGGGTTCGGTTTCTTTTCTTTCCACGTTGCACGCTTCAGGTGTGTAGGCCCAATAATAGACAAGAACGTAGGTTCGATAATAGAAAATACTTGCAACAAAATTTTATATTAGAATCTTTGGCCACATGGGGGAAAGAGGATGGTATTACAACGTTAGTTAAAAAAATGTTAGATGCTTCTGGGTCAGGGCTTTTGGGTCAGGGAGGAGGTGATTTTTTGCAGCAGAGCACATCGAGTAACACCAATGTTAGGCAGTGTCTTCGCAAGGTTGCCAATGGGCATTTTTCAGCGGCAGTGAAAATGTTATCCTCTTCCGGCGTTGCTCCATATTGTATTGATACCATTAAAGCCTTAGAGGCTAAGCATCCCTACAAGCCACCCCCTTCCATGCCGAGCCACTCATTTTCTGAGCCTCCCCTTGCAGCAGAGTTTGATAGTGTCCTTTGTTGCAATTAATCTTTCCCCAAAGGTACTTCATGTGGGAGAGATGGTTTGAGGGCACAACATATTTTAGCTGCTTTATGTGGTGAGGGATCTGTTACTGCCACAGACCTATTGAAAGCAATCACCTCAGTCGTTAATTTGTGGTTAGCAGACAAGTGTCCGCCTATATTAGCTGAGTTTATTGCTTCTGCCCCTCTCACGCCACTCCTTAAACCAGATAACGGGATAAGGCCTATTGTTGTAGGCACTATTTGGAGGCGTTTGGTTTTCAAGGTTGCTATGAAATGTGTGGGTAAATAAATTTCTAAGTACCTTGGTGATTTTCAGTTTGGAGTTGGAGTGTCAGGTGGTGCTGAGGCAGTTTTACACAGTGCCAATAGGGTGCTTAGTGAATATCATATTGATGGGTCTCTTGGAATGCTTACAGTGGACTTCTCGAATGCTTTTAACCTTGTGGATAGATCGGCCTTGCTCCATGAGGTTAGAGTGAGGTGTCCCTCTATTTCATTATGGGTGAATTTCTTATATGGGCAGGCATCGAGGTTGAATATAGGAGACTCGCATATTTGGTCTGCTACTGGGGTGCAATAAGGTAACCATTTGGGACCCCTTCTTTTTGCTCTTGTATTGCACCCGCTAATTCATAAAATCAGAGACAATTGCAAGCTTCTTCTTCATGCTTGGTATCTTGATGATGGGACTGTCATTGGAGATGCTCAAGAGGTGGCCCGGGTGTTAGACATTATAAGGGTTAGTGGTCCAAGTTTGGGTCTAGAACTTAATATCAAGAAGATTGAATTATTTTGGCCCTCGTGTAATGGAATGAAACCGCGTGAGGGTTTATTCCCTGTCGATATCAGAAGGCCATCAATGGCTGTTAGTAGAGACCCAAATTTTATTAGTGGGTTGGCTATGAGGAGAGTTGCAAATGCTGTTGATTTGATGAGACTCCTTCCACAATTACATGACCCGCAGAGTGAGCTCCTTTTACTACGATCATGTATGGGTATTGCCAAACTCTTTTTTGGTTTAAGAACTTGTCAACCTGTACACATGGAGGAGGCATCTTTGGTCTTTTACAAAGGATTGCCTGAGTCGATTGAGGACATTGTGGTATGTGGAGGGCATTTCTTTGGAGACTTAAAGTAGCAACTCGCTTCTCTACCCATTCGTTCCGGTGGTTTGGGTTTGTACTCGGCAAAAACGGTTTCCTCTTATGCTTTTGTGGCCTCGAGGGCCCAATCTTGGGTGCTTCAGGATCACATCTTACGTGACAGTGGGATATCTTGTATGGATGGCGATTATGGTTGTGCTTTGGCTCTTCTTCGTGATATGATTCCGAGCTTTGATTTTAGCGGCTTCACTAATAAGGAAACCGCCACCTCTAAAGCCCAACAAACATTGGTGAGTGCCCTTTTTAGTGAAATGGTCAAGGATTTGGATGTTCGTTTCGACATGAATGTGAGACAGAAAGCGGTTTTTGATTGTTTACGGGCACCTCATGCTCAGGATTATCTTCTTGCTATTCCCATAGACGGGCTAGGTCAACATATGTCACTTGTGGAATACCGTGTCATTCTTAAGTATCGTCTCCTAATTCCATTATTTCCAGTTGATGCGTTATGCCCTGTTTGTCGCAAGGCAAGTTTGGATTCCCTTGGGGAACATGTTATTCATTGTAAAGAGCTCTCGGGTTTCAAGTACCGACACGATATGGTTCGAGATGTCCTTTTTGACATATGTAGGCGTGTCGGGATCTCCGCAAAGAAAGAAGCACCTGTGAACTTTTTGACTGACCCGTTGGATAGAAGATCCACAGTTAGACCTGCTGACATTTTGTTTTTTGGATGGGTTGGGGGGAAGCACGCGTGTGTGGATCTAACCGGAGTTTCTCCTCTCGTTGGTTTGAGTAGTCGAGATGTTACGGTGGGACAAGCTGCTTTGAAAGCCGCCTCGTGCAAAGTGACAAAGCACGAGAAAGCATGCATTGAAAATCAACACGTGTTTATTCCTTTTGCATTTGACACTTTCGGTTTCCTTGCACCTGAGGCAGTGGAGCTTCTCAACAGAGTCCAACGTGTTATGCATAGCAATTTTATGACACCTAGATCCACAAACGTTGTTTTTAAAAAAATTAATTTTGCAATTCAAAAAGGGATAACGGCGCAGCTTGTTGCCCGTTTACCTTCTTTATCCGTGTAAAAAGAATGATCTTTATCAATGAAAATTTAAATATATTTGCTGGTGTAATTGAGTTGGAATTTCATGTTATAAGTTAGGACTTATATTTTTTACTGCGATGCATATAATTTGAATATACAGCACTTTGCTACCATTGTTTTGCTGTTTTAAGATACTTAAAACAATTTTAGTAGTATTAACTTTTGAATTTTGTTAATGACAAGCTTATGGGCTGCTGTCTTTACCAAGTTTGTACATTCATTAAAAACTAATAATCCTAAAATTTAGAGAATTCTCTTTACATATCGACAGCTCTCAAGACTGTTATTGTCATTTTCCTTAATTTATTTAGACATTTTTAATTCTTTAATGGCTTATTTTATAGCTATGGCCTATGGCACACGAGTCACGACCACCGCAAGCAACTGTCCCTGGATTAGTGCCTATGTGGATGCCGCCACATATGCATTTTTGTTGATTTGGCATTCATGTCTTCCAAAATGGACTTTCAAGTAAGGGTTTTGTTAATGACAGCCCTTAGGGCTGTCATTAAGAGGTGGTTACGTGCATAAATCGTTTGTACTTTCAGTGGTGGGGGTTGATTCCTAAAATGCAGGCGGCGGTTATTGATTATTGTACAATTTTTTATACGTGTCTTGACGTCTTAGTAACAGCCCTTAAGGCTGTCATTATCATGTTCCTTCAAATAATAATAACAAATTATAATAATACATGACTAAAATAACAATATTGCTTTATTCCAAAATTTGGTTAGCATAATATTTAACCCTTAAAGTTTGATTGACGAACTGTATTTTAACAATTCTGTTATCCTCTTACCAGTTTAAGTCGTCATTTTGCTGAGATGTAACCCTTAATTTATTTCATTGTTAAACTACCTGTAACACGCCACTATGATCATTGATCGACATCTCGTCCGTCTTCTCCAAGTTCACAAATTGCTTCAAAGGTTCATGTTTTCCCCCAAAAACATATACACCAATTAATTAATTATTATATATAAATGTATTCGTTAATAAACATAGATAACATGCAATAAACAAAAAGGCCAATAAACATAATCCGATAATTGCGTTTATAAAGCTTTCATATTTATTCAACCACATAATATAATAATATATGTTGTATTATCTCAACAATATTAAAAGCATTAACGTTCCAACTCAACCATATATAGACAAATAATTTATATTTTGGTCAAGGCTATAACTATAATAAGATGCTTTGTTTTCTCAGCCGACGGAAGTTTATCCACGTATTTTTCAAACTTCTGAAATACCAAGTCCATTAAATCATTTCCGAAATAAGTAACCAACATTGGTTCTACACCAGCTCTTACAAATTTTGCTACCCTTTTGCCACTGCCTAAATCATTAGAAATTTTCGTATCTTCAAAATTATTGTCATATGGGTCCCAATTGAGTTCAAATGATTCAAATATATCAAGAGAAAATGACCCTTGTTTACGAATAAGATCAATAACTTCATCTTTATATGGATTATAACTTGGGACATTGAATGAGACGATATCAGATTTCCTAACCAACCCCTGCAGTTAAACATATTGTAAAGCCTAAAAAGTTAGTTGCCAAATAATTAAAAAACTAATAAGGTCATGAAATTAGAAGTATATACATATACCTCGTTGAACATATCAACAAGTGATTTAGCGATCAGCTCCATGACACAACTAGTACCACTACTAGTTGGATCAACATCATTTCGGCCTCCAATTGAGAAAACCATATGCCCACCACTTGTTATTTCACGAGAGCGTGATTCTAAAAACATTGTAAAATCCTTTTCAAATTGCGTCTTATACAATTCAAACACATTAGGAGGGCTTGTTTTCGCCAAGTGGACATTTAGCTCATTGTTCTCAACTCCTTTAGGTACCTAACAATATATTTCACTACGAATAGTCAATTGTGTTAAGAGGGGTTGACATGTATTCTTGAAGCGTTCATATAAATAAAAACAATTGGACCTACATCATTTATGTGTTAGCAGATCATGTTTACATGTATATTAGTCTAAGAGTAGTTTAGGCCCATATTCTTGATTGGGCTTAAGCCTAATCGGCGTCAAATATTATAGTGTTGTACTATATAATGTTTATCATGTTAATTATGCATGATGAATTAATCCCGATCAAATTATCAAGTATAATTTAATAATGTTATGAATTAAAATTTAAACATGATCGAGTTTAAAAGAGTTTCTTAGATTTGCATGCATACATGTTCTTGTATATTAACATTTCCTTGAAAACTTAATTTAAAATTTTTTAATTAAAATTATGGGCAATATTTACTAACCTGAGAAAGCCAATGAAGACTGCTAGACGAATGAAAAAAGTGTATACTCTGGTCTGGAAAGAGCCTCCCATGAAAAGATCCTGGTACAGCCGATATAAAACATGGGCTGAAATTTTCTCCCTTGTCCTTTTTATGGTTAGCATAGAACATTGGTAGTGATTTGAAGATCGAGTTAAAGTCGTTTCCGTAAAGATCGTTTAAACACACTTGAAAATGTGGGATTTTAAGATTCATTTTTTTGCACACTTCATGGACTTCATTGATAATGTTTGATATCACCAAGAGTGTGTTGGGTCCCGTTGAACAACCCAAATCCGCTACATTGAAACATTGTGGAAAACCATCAACATTACCTATTCCCTCGATCATTTTCTTTAGTATCGGCTTAACTTTTTGTATCGAAAAATTCTGAAATAATTGTTTGGATGAAGCCCTAATTAATATGATCTTAAGAAGACATATATTAAGATGGGTTTATGGGATATAAATTTATTTATTTATTTATATATATAAGAGAAAACTCATGCGACAAAACATTAATTTTGCGAGAAGTGCAAGAAGTGTTTTTAACCATTAGATTAAAAGATCAAACTTAAATAAAAGAACATTTAATAGATAAAATCAATAAGTTTAAAGGGAAAAACGCTAAAAAGTATAACTCATAAACAATGTTAATTCCTTAATTATTCTTTTCCTAATTTAAAACTTAAATGAACAATATTCTTAGTGTATGAATAAAATGTTTAAAAATCACTAAAAAGTTAATAAAATTCATTTTTTTTAATTATATGATTGCTGGCTTGCGTTGGAATAATTAGATCGGCGATTCACTAGTAAGAGCATCTCCAACCATAAACTCTATAAAACTTAATCTATCTCTATAATTGGTGGGTCCATCAACTCTAAACATAACTTCAACTCCAACCATAAACTCTATCAATCCCACTAAAACTAGTGGGACCCATATAAATCATATTTTTAATTAATTTATTTTACATCACAAAAGAAAATTAGTGAAGGATGTGTGAGGTTAATGGATAGAGGCATGGATAGAGGGGATACCCTCTCACTTTAAATATAGAGGGAGCTTTTCTCTCACTCTATATTTAGAGGTGGATTGGAGGAGAAAAAACTTTAAATATAGAGATAGAGGGGTTGATAGACTGATAGATGGGTTGGAGATGCTCTAAACACATCTTCATCTTCATTTAAGTACATAATTCGAGAACTCACTAGTGGACACAATGTCATTTAAGTACATAAATTGAGCTCTCTAAATGATATTCATTGGCAAACACAACGTCATTTAAGTACAACTGAGTTATTTCAAAATTAACTTATAAAATAATAAATTTGAAGTAATTTGATAAGGAATGAAAATTCAAAAGTTGAAATAATTTATATAATGAAATAAAATATTGCAGAGATTTAATTAATTTATAAAATAATCAATCAAAATGAATTTTCGTAAAAAGATCATATTAATCTTTTTAATTAAAAAATCAACTAATATAAATGAGTGGTAGAAACGTTTCACGCATGAAAAACAAAGGTATATATATACACACACACAAAAAGAGAGATAGAGAGATACTTGAAGAGAGGAGTTGGTTGCATAGCTGCATTCCTCATTGGCACCATTCATGTGTAGGAACTGTTCTGATAGCATGACTACAGGTTCCTTACTTGCCATTGCAATTGCTTTTAACTTCCAATGCCAAGATTGAACTATGATAATTCTCTATATATAATGCTTCTCTTAATGTGATTCTCGAGGGTATGAGGATCACGTTCTCCTACATCTATATTAACATAAAAATTGAGTTCTATATTAACATAAAAATTGAGTTTCAATTTGAAGTTGTAATAAATATCATGCATTAAATTTTAATAATAATATTATAATAAATATCATGCATTAAATATTAATAATAGTATTATATAAATCCATTTATAAAAACAAACCCATTAAATTGTAAGACCAAGAGTTTTGAAAATAAATATAAATAATTATAATAATAAAAGTTTCAATTAAATAAGAAACTTTTCAAGTTTTATGAATGCTACACATTAGCATCTATAAATACCATTTTCATATTGTAAAAAATTTAACACCTTATTAACATAAGGATTTTTCTAACGTATGCCAATGGGACACATGTTTAGGTGTATTAACTCACTCAAAATTAAATTCCAATTTGAAGTTGTAATAAATATCGTCCATTAAATATTAATAATAATATTATAATAAATATCATGCATTAAATATTAAGGGTTTTTCTAACATGTGCCCCCTAGGCACATGTTTGAGTGCAATAAATAACTCAAAGTTTCTTTATATAATCTTATAAAACATTAATGAAGCTCATATGTTACATAAGAGTTCCTAGCATAGCCATATTCTTCATTGCCACCATTCATGTGAAGGAATTCAGCTAAGGAGTCTTTGCTTGCCATTGCAGTTGAATATCCGATGTCAATCCTGGAGTATAATATATGTTCTTATACAATAGTTTTATGAATCCTAGGGGTGTCTGATATGCCGGAGGTGAGCTTGCCCAAACCCACGCTTTAGAGGGGTGTGTTTGAGTTACATATAAGGTAGTTACGTATGTATACAATCACATGTGATTATCACATAATTTTGTTTTGTTTTATTAAATAAAATAATAAAAAAATATGTGAGTGTAAAATGAAAAAAATACATCTACATGTATAAACTATGTTATTAATCTTCCCCATTAATTATAACTCCCTCTATCCCAAAATTATTATATACACTAGACGGAAAAACACATACTTTAAGAACAACTACATTAATTACGCCATGTCACCAATCAAAATTTTCTCTTTCTCGCTTAAGTGCTTTTGATTTGGTTGAAATCTAAAAGTAACAATTATTTTGAGACATATAAAAAAAAGATGGACTATTAAATTAGGATAGAGAGAATATTGATAATTGTCCAGTTTAATTATATGGGAATTTAATTAAAACTGTGACTATGTTGAAAAAACCATTTAAAATATAACGCAACAAAGCTTAATTTTTAGAAAATATTCCATAATATATAAACGTTAATTTTGGAAAGAAATGATAACAACAAATATAATTTTAAACAAATAAATAAGTAATCTTCCATAAAAGAATATATATTATTTAAATATTTTATTGATCGCAATAAAAATATTTCCTTTATGTAGTGGAACTAGATAATATTTCCTTTAATTCATTGCAAAAAGGGTATTTGGCCTAACGGTATGGTGTTTTCCTTTCAACCTTGAGGTCGGAGTTCGAGTCCCTTTGTGGACATAGGTGGTAATTAGGAGTAGATTAGATTTGCCGTTTAAAAAAAATTATTGCAATTAATAATGGTAATAAATATATTTCTAAACAAAAATATAAATAATTAAATATTTAGTAAAATAATATATTTCTAATTCATTGCAATTAATAATTGCAATTAATAATTCATTGCAATTAATAATGGTGATAAATATATTTCTAAACAAAACGATAAGAGCATCTCCAATGAGAGGTTTTTTTAAGAGGTTATTACTATTTAAATAACCCATAAAATGACTTTTTATAATTGGAATAAATAACTTTTTTAGGAGGTCACTCCAACCACTTATTCTTCCCGAACCACTTAATTATTTTTCAATGTTTGATTCTTTTAGTCCCAATATTTAACAATTTTATATTTTAAACCCCTATATATATTTATAAGTGAATCAGCTATTATTTTTATAACTTTATCATATTTCAATACTTTTCCTCCCGTAGTTACCGCCAGTGTTTCTTTACCGCCCGTCCGGTCCGGTCCTACCGTCTCTTGGCGAGCTCCTACGGTGTCATCCAGCACTTCTGCCTTAGCCTTGTTTGGCAGTCGAATTCTTGGTTCTGGAGCAAGGTCATCATAATGGCTGCCGATTCCCTTTCATCTCAGCCCGTTAGGAGGCAATCCTCCCTCCCGAGCAGAGGTACGTGCTAAATGCTTCTTTCGCTTATGTTCTTTTATACATGTTCAACCATGCTTCAGCTAATCTTAGTTCTTTCCTGTTTTATAGGGTTTGTTCGTTTTTCTCAGCCCGTATCCACACAAGGTACTGCACACGTCGAGGCATCGCGAACTGCTCCTGAGAGGCCTTCCGGTGAAGGGACTCATTTGCAACAAGCTTTGCCGGAACCTCCAAAACCGAGTTCCTTAATTGCTTCAGTTCTAGTTCCCCCAATTATCCCAACTCACGTATCTGCCCCGTCTGATCATTGCGAAATGACTGATGAAAAGGCCTTTTTGAAGGCCCGGACAAATCTTCTTGGGGAAATTGAGATGCTAGACGATCTTCAAGCCCGTAGCGTTCATCGTGTACAGAGTCTTTCCGATAGTGATATCGCCTTCCAGCAGGTTAACCAATTGATGGAGAAATGTAAAGCGTTATATCAAAAAGAATCTGAAGGTAACAAGGTCTTGACACAATCCCTTGCATCCTCGAACAGTGAAAATGATGACCTAAAGAGGGAAATTGGGGATTTGTCTTCTGAGCTGAAGGAACAGAAAAGAGTAAACGATGAATTGGAAAAACAACATCTTTCTTTTTCTGCTCGGATTGCTAAGTTGGAAGCCTCTCTTGTTGAAAAAGATCTTCAATCCCAAGAATCAGAGAAACGCGTAACGGCCGTGCGATCAGAAAATGATCTGTTGAAGCAGGAAATCAAAGAACAAAAAAGGTTGGTTGATGTAGGTCTTGCTGACCTGGAATGGTCGTTGCAGAATGGGGTTCCTGGCGTTATCCAAATGCTCCTGACATCTCCGGAGTTCGTTAACCGGAACGCCAGCCTTCAAGAGGAGAGCATGAAGCTTGGTCGGTACCAAGGCTGCGTTGATACGCACAAAGAGTACCAGAACCTGTTAGGTTCCCACCGTCTTGTCCACGATCATCCTGATGCCGAGAATAATGTAATGTCGCTCTTTGGGGAATTGGTGAACCCAAATTATGAGCTTGTGAGCTCTATCGAATCTGGTGCTTTAGGTTTTGGCAGATCTAAGGGACCTTATCGGCAAGCTTCCTTCTGGTCCGGAAGACATTGGTGAAAGTACTAACCCTGGCCCTATTTGATAAGTGCGCTGCCTTGAAGATGCTTTCCGGAAGACCCTTTTTTTGTTTCGTTTTTGGTGTCGTTTTTTTTGTAACTGCCCCCTGGGCTTGAACAATATCCTGTTCCTTTTGAATCGTTACTTATGCTGCTCTTATTTACTCTTTAATTATCATGTGTTTGTAATGTTACATTACTTCGTTTGTTTCGATATTTTCCTTTAGTCATGGCGTCCCCCACTAAGTTAGAAAAATTTATGATCGTTTCGAATTTACGAATCCGGTTTTCGTCCGGAAGTAGGATTGACACTTTCCTCTGGAAAGTGAAAAACCCTAGTCATAGCTATGAGTTTTGTTTTATTTTATTCGATATTCGTCGTTTTCGCTATTTTGACTTATGTTTAACTTAATCAAACAACATTTAAAAGACCTCTCTCGAAAGGTTTCACTATCATTCAAAATCGTTCGATACAAAAGGATTGTGGGTCGCCACATTCGGTTCTTCGATAGTACAAAAGATAAAAAATACAGAAAAAGTAAAAAAGACTTAGAAAGGTTTTCCAGAGGGTTTGCCTTCAGAAGTGGAATTTACGGAGGTTCCTTATGTTCCACGTTCTGTGTATCAACGATCCCGCCATGGTTTCAAGAACGTAGGAACCGTTCCTTCTTGCTTCGCGAACCTTATACGGACCCTTCTAGTTTGGACAAAGCTTTCCAGGTCTGTGTTGCAAACTGGCCTCATTTTTCCGGAGAACTAGGTCTCCCACCATGCATGCCACACCACGAACCTTCCGGTTGTAATGTGCTTCCGTCAATGATTTATATGCTGCCTGTCGGAGTGCCGCTTCCTCTCTTCTTTCCTCCACCAGATCTAAATTGTGCCTTCATGCATCTTCGTTCTTTTCCAGGCGAAAGGTTTCCACTCGAGGAGAGGGTATGGTTACTTCCAAAGGTATAACCGCCTCGGAGCCATAAACCAGACTAAAAGGTGTTTCCTTTGTTGCGCTCCAGGTCGTCGTTCGGTAGGCCCAGAGTACACTCTGTAACTCATCCGTCCATCCTTTCTTCGACCTATCCAAACGCATTTTAATACCTTTGACTATCGTCCGGTTAGTGACTTCCGTCTGCCCATTCGCTTGAGGGTGGGCTACGGAGGTGAAGTTCTGGCGAATGCTTGATCTTTCACACCATTCCCTGAAAGGGTTGTTCGCAAATTGATGTATTCTTCCGTATCCTTCGACATTTGCGGCCAGAAGTATCCGCTTCGGAGCAGTTTCTGGGTTAAGACCCTAGCTCCGGAGTGGGAGCCACACAGACCCTCATGTACCTCCGGTATTGCCTCTCTACCTTTCTCCAGATTTAGGCATTTTAACCACGGGGTTGAAAAACCTCTTCGATACAACTTTCTGCCCATGACCATATACCTTCATGCGTTTATCCTTGTTTTCCTTGCTTCTTTCGTGTTTTGGGGTATACTGCCATTTTCCAAGTATTGTCTGATGGATGTCATCCAACATTCGTTCGTCGTGCTGATGACTGCTAACTCCTCTGCCTTCTCTTATTCTTCAATGCTTCGTTTGGGCAAAACTTCCACCAAGACCTCCTTAGTTTGATGGCAGTACAACATCGATGCAATCTTACTCAGAGCGTCTGCTTCCTTGTTCTTGGTTCGAGGTACTTGGCTAATTTTAAACTTCTGGAACCTAGTTATCGTTTTTTGAGCTTTCCCCAAGTACTTCTTCATATGAGCTTCTTTGGCCTCATGCGTTCCGTTAACCTGATTTACTACTAGCATGGAGTCTGTGAATATTTCTAGGTTATGTATCTGAAGCCTCTCCGCCAAGCTCAATCCTGCCAACAATGCTTCGTACTCCGATTCGTTGTTTGAACATTTAAAATTGAAGCGGAGGGCATACGTAACCTTCTCTTCGTTCGGGCCAGTCATTAAGACCCCTGCTCCACATCCAACTGCTCCCGCTGCACCGTCCGTATACATTTGCCAAAGCGTTCCGTCAGGTGTGTGATTGTTTTTTGAGACCTCCGGGCACTTTTCTTCTATGCTCAACGTAGCTTCTTCGTCAGGCATTTCCACCAGAAAGTCAGCTAGAGCTTGGCCTTTGATGCTCGACTTTGGTTTGAAGGATTTATCATACTCCCCTAATTCTATTGCCCATTTTGTCATTCTTCCCGACCTCTCCGGTTGGAGCAGGATGTTTTTGATGGGCTGGTTTGTCAGGACCGTGACATTGTGGGCCTGGAAGTATCTCCTGAGCCGTCTTACCGAATAAATTAATGCCAGAATGAGTTTTTCGATTGTGGCATAATTAGGTTCCGCCCCTTGTAACGCTCTGCTGATGAAATACACAGGTACCTGTTTTTTCTCTCTTTATTCGATAAGGACCGAACTGATTGTTTCTGTATTGGTGGATAAATACATCACTAATGGTTCTCCTTCGACAGGACTTGCCATAGTAGGGAGTCCTCTGAGATTGTTTTGTAACCGGACGAAAGCTTCTTCAGCCTTCGGGGTCCATTCAATATTTTCCTTCTTCGTACACCCGTGAAGTGCTTTGAAGAAAGGGACGGACCTTTCTGCAGACTTGGCCAGAAAATGACCCAATGCTGCAAGCTTCCCGTTCAGACTCTGAACGTCTTTTACAGTCCGTGGTGTGCCCATTCGAATAAGACCTTCTACTTTCTCTGGGTTGGCTTGAAATCCTGCAGACGTGACTATATGGCCTAAGAACCTCCCCTTACTGATACTGAATGAACATTTCTTAGGATTCAGTTTCATGTTGATCTTCAGAAGTTGCATCAGCGTTTCTTCCACATCTTTTATTATATCCTCATCCTTCTTACTTTTTATGACCATATCGTCTACGCATACCTCTAAATTTCGACCAATTTGTTCGCCAAATGCCCTGACTACCAATCGTTGGTAAGTAACTCCTGCATTCCGGAGGCCGAAGGGCATTTTGATATAACAAAATGTTCCCTTCGCTGTATGGAACGCCGTTTTCTCTTCGTCTTCCTTGGCCATCTACACCTGATGATACCCTTTGTATGCATCCAAGAAAGACTTCCATTTGTATCCACCAAGTGATTCCACCTTTTTCTCTATCTCCGAAAGGGGGTAACCGTCCTTCGGACACGCTTTATTCAAGTCTTTGAAGTCTACACACATTCGCATCGATCCATCTGATTTCTTGACCAAAACAGGATTGGCTATCCACTCCGGGTACTGTGCACTTCGTAGGACCCCCGCGAAGACCAAATCTTCCACTTCTTTATTGACAATCTTATTTCGGTCCGGAGCCATCCCTCGCTTCGACTGCTTGACCGGGACAAATGTAGGATTAATACTTAGGCGATGCTCCGCCACTGTTCTTTTTCTCGTTTGTAACTTTCGCAGGAGGCCATAGTATGCCCCATGATTTTATGGAAATCACAGTATGCGTTGGGGTCTCTAGGATACCGCTTCCTCATCATTTTCCCATCTGCAGGCTTTCGCGCCTCTTGTGCATGAAAAGCCTCCAGGCGATAGGAGTTGTATCGGTCATTTGCGAACCTTCCTTCCTGTCCCTTTCCTCTATAAGGAAATCTTCTGGGACCTTATTTGTACAAGGTTTTGGCCTTCTCTCCACCCTTATACGAGGTTCCCCCGGATGCCCCTTTTTTGTCTTGGGCTTCAAATCGAAGCTTCTCGGCACTTTCTTCTTCTTGCTTGAGCACTTTGTTCACCATATTAATCATGTCATCCGCCTTGACAAAATCGTTTTTGGATAGTTCCCGGAATAGCTCTCCTTCCCGAAGGCCGTATGTGAAAGCTGCTATTATAAGTGAATCCTCCCTTACGGGCATCTTCCGGCTCTGTTCATTCAAACTCTTGAAGTATGATTTGTTGGACTCTCCTTCTCGTTGTCTATAGGCCATAATGGATTGAGATTTTTGTTGGTACTTCTTCTGTTGTATAAAGCTATGGCTGAATTGAGTAACAAGTTCTTCGAAGTTAGCTATACTTCTCTGAGGGAGACTGGATAACCAATATCGAGCCGAACCTTCTAGGGTTCCTGCGAAAAACAAACACCATAACTTCTGATCCATGGGTATCATCTTTATGGCCCACCGAAAGCTTGCCACATGGTCGTTTGGATCCCCCGTTTCGTCATAAGACTTGACTCTAAACCCTTTGAGGCCCGAAGGAATTGGCATTTCATTGATGTCGTCTGTGAACGGGGACCAGAAACTTCGAGGCATCAAAGAGTGGCGTTGGTCAGAACCTTCTCATCCTCTCCCCGGAGGTTGTTCTTTTCTTCTCTCAGGAGTTCGTTCTCGTCTCCTCTCCGGAGTTCGTTCTCTCCTCCTCTCCAGAGTTCGTTCTCTTCTTCTCTACGGAGTTCGATCTGCCCTTCCTTCTCTTTCAGACCCACGGCTGCGGGTTCGGGCAGGAGGGGTTTTTTCTTTATAGACCTCCTCCGCGGACTCCTCTTGTGTGGATTCTTCACTTGAATAAGTTAGAGTCCTTCCAACTCTGCTCATTCCCTAGGCAGGCCTCCTACGTTTTTTCTCCATATCTCACAGCTTTCTGAACCGGCAGAAAAGATTAAATTCTTCGACCTCCTCCTTCGTTGGCTCATCCTTCCCCGATCCGGAAGGAGGAGGGCACACTGTTGCGCTAACGACAGCTGGAGCAGGAAAGGGAGGAGTAGGCTCATTTGGCGCCAAATGTTGCGTCCGGATTCATCCCGTCTAGCAATTATCGTTCGTCGCTAGGAGAACCTGCAAACAACCACGAAAGAAACCCTATTCAGAAGCCTTACGAGGGTTACCTCGTAAAGGCTCTCTGATGCCTAAGTTAGTATCGATATATATAGTGTTTGGTCGGAACGATTTGAGTATGAGCTGCGTAGTAAATGAAGGGTGAAGTAATGGTAATTAATGAGATGAGAATTTAATGCCCTTACCGATCGCCCAAGGTGCTCATTTATAGCGGAAATCCTTTGAGCGGGAAGAAAGGATTTCCCTCCCTTGATTGTGACATACTTCGGACCTTCGGGTAATGTTCCGAGGCAGGGAGCATTTATCCGTTGGTCCATGCAATGAAGCTTCGTCTTGGGCCGTACCGTTCGCATTAAATGCATATGTGCTTTTTCCCTAAATCCCGCACACGCCATGCAGACCTTTGGACTCTAATGCTGACTCCCTTCGTTGCTTCCTGGATTCTTTTCCCGCGCTTCGTAGCTTTGCATGGTTACGACTCATGCATGTATTTTGGTCTCACGTCATTAAGGAGCCAAGGCCCGTCATCATTAGGTATATATAAACATTAAACAGGTATTAAATACATCAGTAAAAGGAGAAGAAGTTGCAATGATGTTATCTCCAAATTGTTCAACAGCAAATGGAAGTGAGTTCACAAGCTTTCTGACAGCTCCATTACATGCTTTTCTCATTTTACTTGGTTATTCAGGTTCTGACATCCAAACGGTATGACTCTATATTAAATCATTTAAGTTATTCAAAACGGGTCGAAAATATGATTAAATAATAAGTTATGTTATATATATTCAGGATCAGCTCAATGAGGCTGAAAGATTTTTTCTTCGTCTTTAAATCATTGGGGAGAGATGTTGGCATCTTCAGACACACACCACCCTGTGTGGGCCCGAGTTTTAGGTGACCCGTTTTGCCATGGTTTGATTCATCATACGGTTTCATACTAGCAAAATAGTTGACTTCAAATGATTCAAGGAAATTGAGAGAAAACGATCCTTGATTGTGAACAAGATCTTTAACCTCATCCTTGTATGGAAAATAAAACGGCATATTGAACGCGTTAAATTCAGATTCTTTAACCACACCCTGTAGGTAACACATCATTAGTTAGTTTCAAACTGAATCAAATCATTTTTAGCTAAAAAGGCCAGATTAATACCTCCTTTGCCATATCAACAAGTGATCTAGCCAAAAATTCAATTACACGTGTAGTCTTACAACAAGTTGGGTCAAAATTACTTCGGCATGGAAATGCAAAAACCATACACCCTCCATCTACTATCTCATTAGAGCGTGATTCTAGGAAACTTATAAAATCATTTTTAAATTTCATCATATACTTTTCAAGTACATATGGAGGGCTCGTTGTTGCTATGTAGATGTTTAGCCCGTTGTTCTCATGGCCTTTAGGTACCTGACAATATATCTTAACATTAAAAAAACATTTGCTAAAACGAGATGTCTTAACTTTGTGTTTTTTCCATACCTGAGAAAGCCATTGAAGGCTTGTAGACGAATTAAAAAGGTGCATACTTTTATCCGGGAACAACCTCCCATGAAATGAACCAGGCACTACTGAAATAAAATAAATACCGGACTTTTCTCCATTGTCCTTGTTATGTTTTTCATAGAATGTTGGTAGTGATTTTAAGATGGAGTTAAAGTCGTTTCCATAAAGATCGTTTAAGCACACTTGGAATTGTGGGGGTTGTTAAGGCAAAAAGCCTTACCCCTTTGGAATCTTAGGATAACAAAACAACCTAGACTAGCTTAGAATAAATAGTAGATATAAATAGCTAAGTTTAGGAGTGATACTGAGTTTGGCCAGTATTGGCCACTCAGTATCAGCACTCAATATTGGAAATCCAATACTGAGTAGAAGGATTGAGTTACAGTTAGTATTGTAACGGACTAAGATCAAATCCCTTGATCTTAGTCATTTTCCTAGTTCAGTCCTTCGGTTACTCCTTTGATCATTATGTAAGATCTCTATACCATTATAAATAGAGATCATCTTGCAAAGGAGTACTTACCAATTTACTTTACACGATAACATCTTTGTAATTGATCAGTGGTATTGCTTTTCCGCAGCATACCACACTTAGTGGAATTACACATTTGACTCTAATACTGTTTTTATCACTTTAATTGTCTTAAGTATAATTATAACATCAATTATATAAGTAATCCAGGGTTGTTGTGACCTAACAACTGGTATCAGAGCAGGCTAAATAAATCCTTATTTAGTCGATCTATTACCCTGGCAGCCATTCCTTATATCTATCCCTCAAACACTCAAAAATCCAAAATGTCTACTATCATAGCACCTGTTATGTCTGGAAAGGGAGTGCCCATCTTTGATGGAAAAGATTTTCATCAATGGAAGCTTAAAGCGCAGTGGTATCTTGAATCTATTCATAATGAGATGCTCACTGTGCTGAATGATGGTCCTATCATTCCACAAACTGTGGAACCCGTTGCTGCTACTGATGATGCTCCTGAGAGCACAAGAACAGTTCCTAAACTGAAACACACCTGGACCGATACTGTCCGTCAGTTATACAGTTTAGACTCCAGAGCAAAGGGGGTGATTGGTAATGCTGTTACGAAAGAAATACTCAATGCAATTATGAAATTGCCAACAACAAAGGCTATGTGGGATAGCGTGTCAGTCACATATGAAGGCACACCAAAGGTGAAGTTGCAGAGGAAAAGCAACATGAGGAGGAAGTATGAAAACTTCTTCTCAAGTCCAAATGAAGACATCACCACTCTTTATTACCGGTTCAACACTGTTATCCATGATTTAATCAGTGTTGGCATTGTGAAGGAGGAAGGAGAGCTTGTTCAAAAGTTCTTGGATAGTCTTCCTCAACAGTTTCTTGATATGACAAATTCTGTCAATGCTGCTAACAACATTGAGTCATACACTCTTCAAACTTTGTATGGTTTGATGTTGAATCATGAGGAGAATAATGTTGCAAGACTGATCAACTGGAAGAAAACTAATAAGTCTTCCACTGGCATGGTTCTAGTTGTGCAACAGGAATATACTGTCACTGAGCCTGAAGAACCAGAAGTTGATCTTGCTGATGCTGAGGCAGAAGAGCTTGAAACTCAAATGGCTCTTATGTCAATGAAGCTGGATCAATTGAAAAAGAAGAGGCTTGGTGTTAGCTCTTCCAATACTGACCCAAGATCAGGTCTTTGCTATAGGTGTGGAAAGCCTGGACACATTGCTGCTAACTGTCATACTAAGTCAACTAAACTGATCAGAATGACAAGATTGCATACCGAGCTAAACGGTATAGAGACAAGTATGTCAAGCTAAAGAACTGGAGCAAGGGCAAGACTGCAGCAGGGAATGGAGCTCCTCATCAAGCACTTTACTCTGACGCTTGGATGGATGAAGAGCTTAGTGATGATGAGGAAGAAGTTGAAAACAAAGCCTTTATGGCTTTCACTGAAGATGATTTGAAGAGCTCCTTTGAAAAGGACATCAAAGAAGCTGAGAGGATGAATGTTCATACTGATTGGGATTCCACTCAGTTGTACAAGGTGAGTTCCTTTCAAACTTATTAAGTGAATGAAAAAGAAAAGATTTTTGAGTATATGATTGTTGATCTTAAAACTTTAGTACAGAGAGAAAAAGCTTTAAAATTAACAATTCTTGAAATTGAAAGGGTAAATAATGAACATTTAGATAAATTAGCAAACTTTAAAGATTTAGAATTAATTTTTTTAAACTTACAAGACATTAACCAAAGATTAGCTGATAAATCTCATTTACACAAATTAGAAAAAGAAAAATTTGAAAATCAGTGTAAATCTTGGGGAAATGCATCCATTAAATTAAATAAATGTCTAAATCAACAATTTCCAGAAAATGTGAGGGCTGCACTTGGTGTTGATCCTCAGTTAAAAAATAGATATAATTTTGCTGATTTATTTGAAGAATTTTTTGATATGAACCATATTCAGTTTGTAAAAGCAAAAACTTTTTGTGAAGTTGGATGTCAAACTAAGTCAGATGATGAGGATAAAACTATTTTTGAAAAACCAATTGGTCCTTCCATCTGTTCTAAGTGTTATACTGAACTACAAGAGCTCAGTATTGAATTTCCTGAAAAGGAAATTCCTGATACTGACCTCGAAATTGTTCATTATGATACTTCTGTTGTTCCTCCATTTGAATTATTTAACACAACCACTTTTGAGATATATAATGAAAATAAAACCACTTCTACTTCTACTCAAAATGTTCTATCTAATACTGAGGTTGCAGGAACAGAAAAGTCAACTACTCAAGAATCTAAAGAACCTGTTAAAGTTGTCATTCTAAAACATGATAACCAGAAATGAACTTCAACAGGATCTTCTAGTGGCAAAAACAAGAAGTCTAATATTAAAAAGACTTCTCTGCCAAATAAAAAGAAAACACCAGATCCATCTCCTTCTAAACCAGTCAAACATAACATTAAAACACCAATAAAAAATGACAAAAATAACATTTTAAAATCTATTGGTGATCAGATCAAAGTTTTAAGTCAAAAGTTTGCTAAACTTACTCATACTGATCAACCAAAAGTCAAACAATTTTCGAAAATTCCTTATGAAAATTTGTTCAGAAACAGACCTAGAATATGTTATAGATGTCATCATACTGGACATAAAGGAGATGAATGCTGGACTGTTCTCTTAAATCCTAGGTACTCAGTACCAAAGAAAAAGATAGAAACCAAGTCAGTATCACCAAAGAAAGCCTCCAAGGTTTCTCCTGAAGTGATACTGACCTCTCCAATCAAAGAGATCAAGTCTACCCCTGTTTCTCCTACCAAAGGTCCCATTCAAAAATGGGTTCCTAAAAAGAACTAATCCTTAGTTTGTGTCTTGTGCAGGGTGACAGAAAATGGTACTTAGATAGTGGGTGCTCAAGACACATGCCTGGCAGTATGGAATACCTTCTAAACTATACACCAGAGAAGGGTCCTTCTGTCAAGTTTGGAGATGATTCAATTGGAAAAACAAGAGGGTATGGTGTAATCAAGGCAGGAAACATAACTTTTAAAAGAGTTGCCTATGTAGAGGGTCTCAAACACAATCTACTCAGTATCAGTTTTATGTGTGATGATGACAATGAAGCACGTTTCAGGAAGGTTGAAGGAATCATCTACAATGATAAAGGGAAACCTGTACTCATTTCTAGAAGAGAAAAATATGTCTATGTGGTCAACCTATCTGAAATAGACCCTACTATTCGAGTTTGCCTGCTTTCTAAAGTCAAACCAGAACTGAACTGGTTGTGGCACAAGAAGCTCTCTCATATAAATTTTAGAAAAATAAATGAGCTCAGTATGAAGAAACTGGTGAGAGGGTTGCCCAATAAGTTATGCTCAACATGTGAAATGGGCAAGCAGAAGAAGAGTTCATTCAAATCAAAGGTCAATCATTCTATTAATGAACCTCTTACAATGATACATATGGATCTTTTTGGCCCCATCAGCACACCATCATTGGCCAAAAAGATCTATACTTTAGTCTTGGTTGATGAATTCTCAAGATATACTTGGGTCATCTTTCTCAAGACTAAATCTGATGCAACAACAGAAATCATTGCCTTTATCAAAAGAGAAGAACTAGAAAAAGGCAACAAGGTCAAGCAACTAAGAAGTGACCATGGTAATGAGTTTAAGAACTCAGTATTAGCAGATTTATGTGAAGAAAAAGGAATCCTTCAAAACATCTCTGCAGCCTACACACCACAACAAAATGGTGTTGTAGAAAGAAAGAATAGAACATTAAATGAAGCTGCAAGAACTTTGTTATGCCATGCTGGACTGACACTGAGCTTCTGGGCAGAAGTTGTCAACTGTGCAAATTTTACTCAGAACAGAGCTACAATAGTCCAGAGACATCAAAAGACTCCTTATGAGTTGTACAATGGCAAGGTTCCTAATGTGGAGTTCTTCCACATCTTTGGGAGTAAATGTTTTGTACTCAGTACTAAACAAACTTTCAACAAATTTGCTCCCAAAGCAAATGAAGGAGTGTTCATGGGCTACTCTCCATACTCTAAAGCCTTCAGAGTGTATATCATCTCATATAAGATGATTATAGAATCCATTTATGTCACGTTTGATGAAGATCAGAATGAGCATTCTACCTCAGCAAAAGAAGACTTCAGTGGCATAGAAATTCTATGCAATCCAGAAAACTCAATTGCTGAACAGCCTAAGTTTCACCCATACTATGTTGATCATGGTATGAGTGACACTGATCAAGAAAGAACTCAGTATAACTCGAATGCATCAAATACTGAGGTTCCCATATCTGAGAACCCTAATACTGAGTTCCCAATAATTGATGTGAACAATTCTACCTATGAAGAAGGAGAATCTTCCAGTACTTTTCAAGAATCCACCTCAGAACTGCAAAATAAAGAAGAACAACAACCTGAACTGTCTAATACTGACAATAATTCAGCTCAGTATCAGGCAGACAACACATCAGTCCAACACGATATTGTTGACCTTTCTTCAAATGCTTCCTTGGGTAACAATCTAAGGGAACACAGAGATCATCCTCATTCAAATATTATTGGTCCCATTGAACAAGGTGTCCAAACAAGAAGAAAGTTAGAGCTTGAACCCCAACCAACTGAATTTTTTTGCTTCTTTTCAAGCTTTCTATCCACCAGGGAACCAAAGAAAGCTGATGAAGCTTTATTAGATGAAGACTGGGTAGAAGCTATGCAAGAAGAACTGACAGAGTTTGAAAGAAACAAAGTTTGGAACTTAGTACCTCATCCTGCTGGCAAAACTATTATTGGTACTAAGTGGGTGTTCCGAAACAAGATGGACAAGGATGGTGTTGTCATTAGAAACAAAGCTGACTGGTTGCTCAGGGTTACAGGCAAGAAAAAGGCATTGACTATGATGAAACTTTTGCACCAGTTGCAAGAATTGAAGCTATTAGGCTGTATCTTGCATATGCAGCTTTCAAGAACTTCAAAGTTTATCAGATGGATGTCAAGAGTGCTTTCCTCAATGGAAAACTACAAGAGGAAGTTTATGTTAAACAACCACCAGGTTTTGTTGATCCTAAATTTCCTAATTATGTTTTCAAGCTTGATAAAGCTTTATATGGGCTCAAACAAGCTCCAAGAGCCTGGTGTGATACCCTGTCTGAGTACTTAATTGAAAATAAATTTGTAAGAGGTAAAATTAACAAAACACTATTTTCAATAAAGAAAGGTTCTGACATCTTACTTATTCAGATATATGTAGATGATATTATCTTTGGCTCCACTGACAAGTCAATGTGTGACTGGTTTGCTAAGATAATGTCATCTCAGTATCAGATGAGTATGATGGGTGAACTTACTTACTTTCTTGGTTTACAACTTGATCAAAAGCCTGATGGCACTTTTATAAATCAAAGTAAGTATGTGCATGACATGCTCAAGAAATATAAATTTGAAAATTTATCTTCCATGCACACTCCTATGGGTACTCAGGATAAAATAAGTAAAGATGAAACTGGTAAACCAGTATGTCAATCCACATACCGAGGTATGATTGGTTCTTTACTTTACTTAACAGCTAGCAGGCCTGATATCATGTTTGCAACTTGTTTGTGTGCTCGGTATCAGACTGGTCCTAAAGAATCACATATGAAAGCTGTTAAGCGCATTTTTAGATATCTTTCAGGTACTCCTAACATGGGTCTTTGGTATCCCAAAGACTCAAACTTTGACCTTGAAGGGTATACAGATGCAGATTTTGCAGGTTGTAGGTTGGACAGGAAAAGTACAAGTGGAGGATGTCAATTCCTCGGTGGTAGACTAGTTGGTTGGTCATCCAAGAAGCAAAACTCAGTAGCAACTTCCACTGCAGAAGCAAAATATGTTGCTGCAGGAAGTTGTTGTGCTCAACTTTTATGGATGCAGTATCAACTAATGGACTATGGGTTCAATTTCCAGAAAACTCCTATTCATTGTGATAACAAGAGTGCTATTGCTATCACTGAAAACCCAGTCCATCACTCAAGAACAAAGCACATTGATATCAGACACCACTTTATTCGAGATAATGTGGAAAAGGGTAAGGTTGAGGTAGATTTTGTTCCTACAGATGACCAATTGGCCGATGTGTTTACTAAACCTCTCTCTGAGGAAAGGTTTATGTACTTACTAGGACAATTGGGTATGCTGAATCCTTAATTTTCCTTAAAATTTTCTGATACTGACATCTCAGTATTGGTTCCAATACTGACCCACTTAATATCACTCGTCTGATTTATCAAATGTTAATAATTTTTATTTTTTATTAATTTATGGATTAAATTAAATGTTTTTATAATTTTTAATATTTTTTTTAATTTAATTTTTTTTTTAACTCGGTATTGAAGTCCTGGAGTGGTAAAACTGACTTTTAATCTTCATACTCCCCAACGGTAACCTTTCTTAATAAGAGAGTTACCGTTGGAACAGGATAAGGCTGTCAAATAAGCCGATTTTACTTCCCAATACCGTAATTATCTCTAATTAAGTATAAATAACCGTTTCTTTTCTTTCTTTCAAATTTTCTAACAGTTATTTCATACTTTCTCTTTCAATTCTCTCTGCGATTAACGATTCTACTTTCTCTTTGCAAGCAAATTTCTTAATCAAAATCACAGATGGCAAATTACAGATTATTTGTACCGGAGGCTGCACCGGCGACTCAATTTAGAAAGGACGAATTACCCAAGTTTAGGAGGAACAACATAACCGCTAATTTCAACATTCCTCAGGCGTGGGCTTGTCCTGAATTCACTCACATCGTAACTTACTTGAAGCATTGTCCTATCACTCGAGCCTTGATTCTATCTCCTCGAGCGATATATCCAGAGATGCTGTGTGAATTTTGGTACTCTGCAAAACTCGATTCTCCAGATATGATTACTGGTTGGATTATCCGAGATCAACATCGAGCTTTTGTCTCAACTGCTATTATTCGGGAAACACTGAGTCTTCCTGCTCACGCTCAGTATGAGCCCTTTGTTGATCAAACAGAGGCTCGCTCAGTGTTACCATTTATTGGACGAAGAGGAACAACATGCATAATTAAAAGGAATGAGTTTGGTCCAATGTGGGGCGTTTTAATTTCTACTCTCATTCGGTGTATGACTCATAAGACAGGAGCTTTAGATCAAATCAATGACTTCGGGATGCAAATTGTCTATGCCATGTACCATGGTCGGGACATTGATTATGCCAGACTCATATTTAATGAACTTGCTTCTCTGGTTCAAGCTCAAATCAGAGAAGTCAATGTTCCTTTTTGCAGATTTTTATCTCTCATTTTTCAACATTCTATGCCTGCTCATGTATATGATGAATTCAATAGTCCAAGAGCAGATCTTCCTCCCTTACATGAGAAGATATATTTTTACAGACCAAGGGAAGGAGAGCCTGTACCGAGTCACTCCATGTGGGCTATTGTGCAGGCACACATTAACGATGAAGAACATTCTGATACTGGATCAGAAAATGATGATGATGATGATAATGATGATGATAGTGGTGATGGTGGAAATGATGTTCAAGATGTAGAGATGGTGGATGCTCAACAGAACTGGTACAAGAACCACCACACATTCCTCAAATTGAACAGGATCCTGATGCTCCTCATACGGCATCAGATCCTGATACTGAGTCCTCAGAAGACACACCACTTGTCCTGAGAAGAAGAAGAAGAAACTTATCTCCCGTGATAATGGGGGGGTTTATCATCAGAAGAGATGCCACCCACAAATGTTCCATCTTTGACTGCATCTCTTCAAGCACAGAGTCTTGTTGCGGCCACCGCTGACCTTCCAGGTCCTGAACCAGAACCTATTGCTCAACAAATGGAGGAACCTCATGATCCTCTTGATGTGGAGATTCAGTTTGAGCAAAACATACTGGAAGGTGCACATGATCAAAGAGAAGAGGTTCCTGAATGTGCTGGTGCCTCAAATCAACATACAGATGATCCAGCATCGACCTCTGCAGATGCTCGAAGGGAATATGACAAAGTCTCAGGTATGAATTTCTAAAATGCTCTCAAACTTATATATATATATATATATATATATATATATATATATATATATATATATATATATATATATATATATATATATATATATATATATATATATATATATATATATATTTTTTTTTTTTCTTCTCCCAAATAGAGACTAAGTATTGGCCAGTACCAACTCAATACTGACCAAAGTCTCAACCGAACTTTCAAATATATCCAATTATGGCCAACATAGTTAGCCCACTACTGCTATGCAAAATTCATATCCTGAGCACTTAAATGATCATTGTCAGTCTACAGTTGTCTCAACATTTTAAGAGACAATGGTGGTGATGTCATACTGACACCCACTGGTGCTGCTTGGATGATGTCCTATATATTTTGAGTAGGGTCACATAATTCAAGAAATGATCACCAACCGTTTAAGCCACATAAGCCAAAATTTTCCATGGGTTTAAGCCACATTTCTGTTATCACTCTGATACCGAGTGATAAACATTGAAAATAACAAGAAGCACATCCCAAGCTTCGATTTCCCAAACCAAAAGCTTTTAGTAAATGTGACATATCCTATACTGAGCTACTAAAATATTCACACTCACTTTTACTAAATATTTCTTACACATACTATGCACAAGTTCACAATATTTCATCATGAACCATATGAAATACAGACTTATAAATTTTGTTTACATGATTATAGAATTTAACAACACCACAATTCTATTTGATAAACCTTTCATTCTAACCAGTTTACATTTTGTTTTCTTTAGCACCATCTGTGCAGGGTCAGAGATCACAAGCCACTCAGTCCCAGGAAGTGCAAGGGGCTCTCCAAACAATTCTCAACCAGATCCTGGCCATGCAGACTACTCAGAACAATATTCTGGCCAGGATGGATGTCATGAGTAATGAGATAGACTCATTAAAACAGTCAGTGGCACTCCTTCAACAACAACAATAGCCTACACCACCTCCACAGTCTCCACTTGGTGGTAACAATGATGAAGAAGGCCCTGATACTGAGCCTAGAAGATCACCCTCCCATGCTCATACTGAGGGTGAACATGATGCTGCTACTGAACCTATGCCCTCTCCTACTCCTGAAGATCAACAAGGGGACATAGGTGGTGATACTGAACCTCTTACCTCCCCATCAAATGATAACAATAAGGGGGAGAAGAGACAAAGAGAAGAAGAGGTTGATCAACCTGAGCCATCTGCTCAGGGGGAGAAAAGAAGAAAACTAGACGAAGATCAACCTCCACAGCAACAACAACAACATCAGCAAACTTCTCATACTGAACCACTCAGGTTTCAGTATGAAAGAAGAAGACAAAGAGGAAGGTCAGTTCTGGAATTACTTGAAGAGTTATCTGAGCCATCTGCTCAGGGGGAGACTGAAACTGATCAACCACAGCAAGTTGATACTGAGCCTACTGCTCAAGAACCAAACAACTTGCAGATTATAGTTTATAGGCCGTTTGTCTGGCCTATTGCTGATGATGATGAAGAACATCCAGTGCAGTCTCAAAACTTCTTAAACTTTGCACTGGATGTGGCAAATAAAGAAAGCTCTTCATCATCATCCTCAGATGATGAAGAGCCTCCAAGAAAGCCAATCTCTCCTCAACCCGAAGGACCTTCTAGAATTCCTATAAGACCAATAACCAGAAGAATGTCAAAGGTGGTTATGTCCTCTGAATCAAGTGAAGAACCAAATCCAGCTCCTCTGATCTCTAGACCAAGAAGATCTGTTCAGTATACTGAGGAAAAGAGTGATGCTGAGGATGAGATTGAGGCCCAAAGATTCTTTCCTGTTAAGGAAGAGGATCCTGATACTGATTCTGATGCAAATGTTCCATGGAAACCTCACATTATAAGAAGAACAGGAGATGAAGTTCTTCAACAATACTGGAACATTGTTGCTCAAAGAACAAGATATAGGGAGAATAGAATGAGTATGCTGAGGAATAGGTTATTCCCAAATGTGAATGAGGTATGCTGGCTGAACATGTATGTCAACAAAATCAAAGTTAAAAACCGTTGACAAGTCCATAGTTGCAGTCTGCACTGGACCAGTCAGTCCTCCTATGAAGATTTTTCTTCATGACATTCAGAATATGGGACTCCAAGACTGGGTGAAGATTTCTAGATTAATTAAGGAGTTACCATCAAGATCCTCAGAAGCCCAAGTAGTGATGGATGAAATCTGGGCTGTTTGCTTTGAACAAGGCATCTTGTATCAAGCAGACTATAGGGCACTCAGTGTAATGACTGAGGCTGTAAAGAACAACAAGCCTGAGTGCCTTAATACTTTCAGGATCTTTAAGTCATACTCTGTTCCTCCTAATTTAATCTTTCAGGATAAAAAGAGCACCATATATCCAACCTCTGGATATATGTATACTGACTCAGAAGATAGGGAATGCTTCATTACTGAAGCAGATTTGCCAAAGGCCCCTATTAGTCATCTGGTGGGCTTGAAATGGATGATAACCAAGAAAGAAGACTTTTGGTTCAGAAAGAAGACAGTTGTTGTGCTGAATAACAGGCAAGATGAACTGAAGAAAAGAGAAGAGTTCATCCACATAAATAAAGAAGTCTTCTATGAGTTTGAATCAATCAACAAACTGTGAAAAAGAAGACTATGCTGCCTGAGTTTTTGTTTTGTATTATTCTCTTTGTAAATTATTTTGTTATCATTAGATAGGGGGAGATTGTTAAGGCAAAAAGCCTGACCCCTTTGGAATCTTAGGATAACAAAACAACTTAGACTAGCTTAGAATAAATAGTAGATATAAATAGCTAAGTTTAGGAGTGATACTGAGTTTGGCCAGTATTGGCCACTCAGTATTGGAAATCCAATACTGAGTAGAAGGACGGAGTTACAGTCAGTATTGTGATGGACTAAGATCAAATCCCTTGATCTTAGTCATTTTCCTAGTCCAGTCCTTCGGTTACTCATTTGCTCATTATGTAAGATCTCTATACCATTATAAATAGAGATCATCTTGCAAAGGAGTACTTACCAATTTACTTTACACGATAACATCTTTGTAATTGATCAGTGGTATTGCTTTTCCGCAGCATACCACACTTAGTGGAATTACACATTTGACTCTAATACTGTGTTTATCACTCTAATTGTCATAAGTATAATTATAACATCAATTATATAAGTAATCCAGGGTTGTTGTGACCTAACAGGGGTTTAAGATTCTTTTCTTTGCACACCTCGTGGACTTCATTGATGATGTTGGAGACATCAAATAGTGTGTTCGGTCCAGTAGAACAACCCAAATCTACTATATTGAAACACTGCGGGAAACCATCAACCTCGGCTATTCCCTTGATTGTTTCGTTGAGTATCGATTGCATTTTCTTTATCACATCTCCCTGAAAAGTACAACGATATATATAAATTGGTTCAAGTCATTTCGATGAAGAATGTAAACAAAATGTTTTCTGTGTGTGTGTGTGAGAGAGAGAGAGAGAGAGAGAGAGAGAGAGAGAGAGATCCTAGCATAGCTGGATTCTTCATTGCCACCATTCATGCGAACGAATTCAACTAAGGATTCTTTACTTGCCATTGCAGGTGAATTAATTTCCAATGCCAACCCTCAAGTATAATATATACTCGTTTTATGAATCTACTCAAAGTTAACAAGCAATGGCGATTCCAGTATTATATAAATTGAATAGAATAACACTGCTGAAGAAATAATTTGATAATGAAAATTTTCCAAATTTAATTGTTGTAATTCCATTGGTACAAATGAAATTACTCCAGTTGGATAGTTTAGGGAGTGAAAGGTGGGAAGGTTGTATGTTGTATTTAACATGTTATTCCCCCTTTGTATGATATTCCCATATATTATTACATTATGTGGTCACATATTTTAGTCGCAGTTCCGGTCAACAGAGTTTTACTCTGTTTAACGTAAATTTACCGACAAATTTTTTAAATACCATGTGTCGATGTGTATGAAAAGATATATACGTACACACTATCAGCAACATTGTAAAATAAAAATTAAAAAAATAATCATGTACTGGCTTTTAGCTTTTGAGTTGCATCATGGTCCAGGTGTGTGTGCTCCTTGTTAAGGTTATTTTAGTCTGTTTTCCTTGTTAATGTGCTTTCTTTTGTCTGATCTCACGGCTCTCGCTCTACATACATGTTGAATATATAGTTGTTTGTTTGGTCTTTGTAATTATATTTAACACATTATTGATTCGTAAAAATAAATGTCAGGATCAAATAACTCAACAAGTTATTAAATCACAGATCTACTCAACAATAGAAGTTACAGCGGATTAACACTATGTTGATTGAATAAGAACAATATAAACTGGAAATCAAATTAGAATAAACAAGAACACAATTTTTATCACAAAAAGCTTCAATGTATTAATATTAATCGGTCAATACACGTATGTTTACAATTCATAAGGAACTATATATAATAGTCCTTGAAGCCTAACATTATACCCTAGTTATTCTAGGACTAGATTACATTCGAATTACAAAAAGATTTAAATTCTAAACTAAATCTGCTAGAATCTCGAACAAGATCAGCTCCATATATCAACATCAGTAGTAAACTTGATCATCAGTAGTAAGTCCAAGATCCATAGTGTTTCTTGTAATTCTACCCCATTAGTACTAATTCTTCTTAAGTACCAACTGCAACATCAGTTGTATCATTTATATCCCAACAATTTCCCCCTAAACTTGTTAATTCACCTTTAATTAATCAAGTTTCGTTTTCCTTCTCCTTTCTTTCTTTTCTCTTCTTCTCTTCTAAGAGTTTAGCTCTCCTTTCATCACCTTCTTTTACTTGCTGATTTCTCAATCTTCTTTGTTCAATGATATACTTGTTGTTCTTCTTAATAAAGTAATTATAGTTTTCTGAGAACATTACAGCATCATGAGGTCTGATGAAGGAACAACAAATGGCTTGATACATTGTTTCTTCAGAATGATTGTACTCTTTTTCAAACAGAAACAGTTCACATCTTTTGCTAGCTCTTTCAAAGAAGTACATATTAACTATTGGGAGAACATTCCAAGCATATACAGATTCTTTGCTTTCAAACTTTCCAGGGTAATCATCTGGATAAAATGCAACATCAATCATTTCAGTTAGATATCCAGCACCTGAGTTTCTCCATTTCTTCTTAGACATTCTTGGTTTACCAATGTTTAACACTTTGATTACATCACTTCTGGATAATGACATGATCATTGGCTTCCAAGCACTAAATCTTTGAGTTGTTTTGTCTTCTCTGATTAGTTCAATCACATTATTGACAACTCTCCAGTTAATAATTGGATTCTTTTGTAGAGGAGCTTGAGGAAGATCAAGTATTGGGAAGTCTTGTTTTGCTTTCTTCCTTGCCTCTTCTTCAGCATCTATTAAATTTCTTTTATTGGCAGATGGATTTGAGGATTCACCAGTCATTGGTTCCTCTGGTAATCACCAGTTTAGGATCAATATCAATCAATTCTGTGACCTTAACTTCTTCTTCTTCAGGCTCTGCCAATTCTTTCTTTCTTGCAGGGCAGTACTTGTCAACAGTATTCAACATCTTCATTCTTCCAAAAGACTTTGCACTGTGACCTTTTGTTTTCAAGTATTCTACCATTTTAGTTTTCTGCTCAAGTATTTCTTCTGGTAGTTCAGCATTTTCTCTTTTGCATTCTGCAACTAGATCTTCAAGACAGTTCAAATGTTCTTCTTCTATTTTCTTTTGTTTATCAAATTCTGCTTGTTAATCTTTAACCAGGAATTCTTCAATCTCTTGAATTGCTGCATTTTTCAATCTTTCTTCTTCAGCTTTTCTTTTATCTTCAAGAGCTTGAGTCTTAGCACACTTCCTTTGATATCTCATTCTTTTCACCTTCCATACATCTTGATTTAAAGGTCTAACCAGATTAATTTTATTTACCATATAATGACCTAAAGCTCTGTATGGATAATCATCATCAAATTTTTCTTTTCCTTTTCCCACACATTTTGGAAGTGGAGTGTACTTCATGTCAAAACTGGTACAAACTTGATTGAGGGAGAAAATGTATGTACTTTATTCTCTGGTAATATCTTTGGGTGAGAAGGTAAAGCACATTCATCAACCTCATCCCAGTTCACATCATCATCAATATCTGGGATTACAAGAGGTAGTAGTTCTGGTGTTGGAGGTCTTGGAATTACTACTACCAGTTCAATGAGATCTGGTAATTCTTCAGACTCTGTAGTAACCAAGGTAGTTACTACTGGTATTAGAGACTCCAAGTTGAAAGGTCTGTAAATCACCATTTATAAATTTGAGTAGTTAACTACTGATGTTTCTTCTTGAGTGTTTACTACTGGTATATCAACAGTATTATCAGTATCAGTAGTAACTGGAGATGGTATTTGATCTGCAATTGTGGCATTTACTACCGATGGTGCCTCTTGTACATCTTCTTCCATAGGATCAGTAGTATGAATTTCTTCAGTTTGTTCTACCATCTCAGTAGTATTTATGGGATCAGTAGCACCCATAGCATCAGTAGTATGAGAGAATGTTTGTTCTGCTACTGCTGGAGATTGAATTGCAGACACAAACACATCCTCATCCATGCTTCTAACTCCTCTGTTCAGGTCTTCATCATTGAATTGGCCTGTTTCACCATGAGCTTCTTTCAAGTTTAAGAGGGAGGCTGCTGCTTCTGCAATTGAGTTATCAATCATTTCTTGTATATGATCCTTCTCCCCCTTAGTGAACTCAACCTGTTGAGCTTCACTATCAACAATCTTCTTCTTTAATTTTCTGATAAGATTTGATTTTCTTTGAAGCTTGTAATCGAACATCTTCTGTCTTCTGTTCATCACATTAATGTAGTGCTTCATGTAACTCATGATTTTCCATTGATTATTTATGAGATTCAGGCAATGTTGTACAGTGGTTTCGAGGTTTTCCTTCATATCCGTCAATTGTGTTGGTTCCATGCTGCCCTCACTCCATCTAGGTAGATCATCGGGCTTGTTTGGTACATTGGCTTTAAGGTCTTCCATCCCATCCATCAATTCAGGAATTTTCATTCTACCCTCATCACTGCTTGGTAATTCATTGGGTGTTTTAAATACTCTCTTCTTCCTAGAAGTAGCAGAAGTACATCCCCTTATGGTTTCTTGGCACCGAGGTCCTCTAAGTACTGCCTCAAAGGATGAGTCATCAATCAAAGTTTCCGAGGTCTGGGTCCTAATGATGTTCCTACTGTCCTGTGCACCAACCTTTGGTGCATCAGTAGTAGGAGCCCTTTCCTCATGCCCTCTCTCCTCCTTGGAGGACAACTCGTCAAGCCTGGGAGTTGTTTGGCTTTTAGGTTGTTCTACCTCAGAGTGAAGAGTAGCACTCTGAGGTTTAATAACATGTTCCTGGGACACATTCAGAACATTTTGTGGTGTGGTTGATTGAGTGGACTTATTGGATTCTGTTTGGGCTGTTTTTGGTGATGGAGTGGGTTGGGGTTCATTTGGGTGGCTTGAACCTTCTCCACTAGGGGGTTGATCATAGATCATGTTTTGAAACAATGGTGTAACTTTTCCAGAAAATTTAAATTATTTTCTCATATTTGAGTACACCTTTTTATTTAATTCTGGTGTAGGAAAAATGTTCTTTGTTATTGTAAGATTAGAAATTTCACACTTTAAAATATGAGCAAGAAATCTTGGGTACATTAAGAATTTTGTAGATGAAAGATTTCCAAGCATTCCCTTCAAAAATCATTTTAGAAAAATTGAATACCTGGTCTGTGCACAAACAAACAACAGTAGATGCTATTGATTTGTTGAACTCATTCCATGTACTCTTTTTAGGTGAGATACAATGTTGAATGGTGTGAACCAAAAATTTCCATTGAGGTGAAAGAAGACCATTTTGAAAAGTGACTATGTTAAGTCTTCCTTCATATCCCATTTTTTCAAGATTTTCAGCAAGAATCTCTTTAGGAAGAGAAGATATACCTGTTTCATCATTCAGTTGTAGATGTTGTCTGATTGATTGTTCTGTTATGATTATTGACTTTCCATCTACGGTGGATTTGATTTTGAAATGATTTGCTTCTTCAATTCTTTCAGCATTTTCCCATAAATGAACAAGATATTGTTCATAGGCTTTAGGATTTACAGAAAGAGTAAATTTGATGTAAGAATTCTTTAGGAACATTACTATTGGTCGAAAGTCCTTTGTTCCGTCTGGATTCCTTAGGAAGGCACACATGTTGTGAAATTCTGAATATTTGAGATCTGTTTGAACTTCGAGAGATTTTAATGTTGCCGTTGATTTTGAACTTAAGTTTTTTATTTTCGAGAGTATTTGATCCTCGTGAGTTTTACTTGAACGATGTAGTGAATGATTTACTTTGTTACCGGTTCAAGGTTTTGATCGAAGTCGCAGAGATTAGGGTTTAATCATAGGGTTTATCAGATCGAGGTTTTGATAATGCTAAATTAATCTCATTCAGCTATTTATATTTTTCGAATTTACCTGCAAAATGATCGAAATACCCTTCGAATCATAACTTAACGGCTATTTTCATGGGGTTAGTATGGAAAAACAGTGAATTTCACAAATAACGGTCGATCAGTAGTAAATTAAGTATCAGTAGTGAGTCGTATGTAGTAACTTTTGATTCACACTTAACCTAATTTTCAGAGAAACCCTATCACTAGTATTTTGTGAATACAACCCATATTCAGTAATAATGAATAATCAGTAGTAAAACAAACACTTTTAAATATAAATAATATACAAAAACTTTACATATGATCTTAATATTGAAATTAATTTATTAAAATCATTCCAATACTGCTAAACAAAAAGTTGAACCTTCCTACATCAAATACTTTTGTAAAAAGATCTGCTAGTTGATTATCAGCATGAATTTTCTCTACTTTAATTAATTTCTTTTCATTACAATCCCTTATAAGATGAAATCTTATTTCAATATGTTTGGTTTTTGAGTGTTTTACTGGATTATTCACAATACTAATAGCACTTTGATTATCAATAAAAATAGGAGTTTTAAGAATAGATATACCAAAGTCTAGGAGTTGATTTTGAATCCACAGAACTTGAGCACAACATGCAGATGCAACTATATACTCTGCTTCAGCAGTTGATGTTGAGACATTTGTTTTTTTCTTGCATTGCCATGACACCAGTCTTGATCCAGAGAATTGACATCCACCAGTAGTAGACTTTTTATCTTGACATTCACCACCATAGTCACTATCTGTGTAGGCTACAAGTTCAAATGGTGAATCATGTAGATACCAAAGACCAAGTGAAGGTTTTCCCTTCAAGTATCTGATGATTTTTTTGACTGCCTGCAAGCGAAGCTCCTCTGGGTTTGCTTGATACCTGGCACACACACAAACACCATACATAATATCAGGTCTTGATGCAGTTAAATACATTAAAGAACCTATCATTGATCTATATAAATGTTCATCTACATCCTCCCTCTCAACATCAGGATGTAGGTGTTTATGTGTTTCCATTGGTGTGCTTGCACTTTTGCAGTCATTCATTATAAATTTCTCCAAGATGTCTTTGACATATTTTGATTGATTATTCAAAATACCATTTGATCGTTGATTGATTTGGAGTCCAAGGAAGAAATTCATTGGACCCATTGAGCTCATCTTGAATTTGATCTGCATCAGCTCTTCAAATTCTTTACACAGTTGGTCATGAAGGATTTATGTGCACAGATAAGTACACGTGTCACCGTGTCCAATGTTATAAGGCACTAAAGGGTCACACCACTACACACCCAATTATGGACAACCGAATAAAGTAAGTTGCGTAAAATAAGTAACTAGTTAAGTTAATTATAAAGAAGAGAATAAATAATAATAAGTTAATTATTATTTGTGAGGATGGCTAGATATTAGGTTAACGGACAGTTAATTAATAATCTATTAATTAACTAGTAAAAGTCCAAGGGTTTAAAGTGTTAATAGGAAGTTTAATTATGAGATTAATTATAATTAAACTCCAAGGACTTAACAGTAACTTAAGTCCTTATAAATAAAGGCTTAAGGTTAAGGTTTACAGGTTACACATTACAACACCACAAAACCCTAAACCTCTCCCTCTCTCTCTCTCTCGGTCGATCGACGAAAAGAACTCCAAGGGGATTTTTCGGTTTGCTTGTTCGTTCGACGAACGACACACACACACAAGTCTTTATGTGATACTTTGTTGGTACAACGCGGTCTTGCAGCGTGTCCAGGTGGTGCAGTAGAGGTGGATCATTCTTTAGCAATCTAAAGGTATTGTTCTTCATCTTATTCTTCTTGTGATCTCATTGACTAATAGAGATCCAGTAATGTGGGATTCAAGTTCCGCCATGTGAATCCTACAAGGTTTTCCTATAGTGGTATCAGAGCTCCCTACTAATCTCAATGAGATTCGGTTCAGTTTCTTTACATCTAGAAAAGAACCCTAGAAATTTCGAATCCAAGCATGCGTTCTTCAAGTTTTGAATGAACATTGGATTGAATAGGGTTCTAGATAAAAAGAAATTAGGTTTCTTTTTCCTCCTTGTTTTTTCGATTTTCGTATACATATATTATTAAGTTTTTTTTTATCTTAGAAAGAAACCTAGTAAGATTGATCCAAGAAAATTGTTCAAGTTTATGAACAATTAGATTGAATAGGTTTCAAGATAAAAAGAACTAGGTTTCTTTCTTTTGGTTAGTAAAATAAAACCTAGTAATTTTGATCCAAGTATGTTATTCAAAGTTTTTGAATAATTGGAATAAATAGGTTTTAAGACAAAATTAAGAAATGGTTATGTTAGATTTTACGTTTATAAAATTTAACAATTTATTTGTTTCTTATTGTTATTATAACCAAAATTAATAAAATAAAAAAAATAAAAAAAATTCGAAAAACCGAACTGAACCAACCGAGTCTCGGTCGAACCGGCTCGGCCATCGAGGTGATCGACGAACACCATCCCACCGAGTTTCGGTTGGGGTAACTTCGTGGTCAAGAAACTTTTATTTTTGGTCCAAGATTTCCCAACATTTTTGGGAAGTATGTGATCCTAAAAAAGGGATAAAATCTACAAGTTTCCAATGTAAGATTTTATCATTAATAGTTAAATCTTTTCAATATTTTTTGACTAGTTTATTGTTTGTTTTTTTTTGTCAAAAAATAACAATAAAGTTTAATAAACATTTAAATTAATCTTAATGATTTTAATAGTTATTAAAATCAAGATAATCATAAAATTAAGGGGGAAGTAAGAAATCAGTTTATGGGTAATTTAATAATTATCAGTTTGGTAATTTAAATTATCAGTTTATTTATTTATTTAGTATGACATAACCCAAAAAAAGTGACATTGTGTTTATTTTAATTTTTCGAATATTTTTATTATTTTTCAGAAATTAATAAAAATTTTATTTTTAAATATACAAACACAAAACCAAGTCTTTGGGGTTATGACATAGCAATTCTCGAAATTGCATGTATTTATTTTTATTTCTTTTATTTCTTTTAATTGAAATAAAAAGATGGTAATTATAAACAGTTTGATTAGAAAACCAAGTTTTAATAATAAGATGGTGATTATAAACAGTTTGTTTAGAAAACCAATGTGTAAATTAATAATGGTGATTATAAACAGTTTGTTTGGAAAATCAAGTTTCAAAAAGTAATAATGGTAAAGTAAACAGTTTGTTTATAAACCACGTTTTATAAAGACAAAATTAAAAGTGGAATTTATAAATAGTTAGTTTATAAACCAAGTAATTTTAAAAGGTTAAAAACTGGCTAACGTTTTTCGAACAAAGGAAAATCCTTTTTTAGAAAATCTTAGATCAGAGTGCAACCCACATAATGGAACACCTCACTTGTTCAACGATATTCGCATTGTAAGGAGAAAGAACCTTAGATGTGGATTCAAATCATTGCGAGTGTCAGGGTGCGTAGGGTCTTGTGATAATCGGGAGTCCCGGCGCAAGGCATCGCACTGTCTTAGGTGGTACGATCTATTTTGGTGATAATCGGGAGTCCCGGCCCAAAATGCACTAGAGGGATTAAAAAATGTACAAGTTTATTGTTCAACTTGATATCCCGAAGATCTAGGAATCGTTTCTAGTCTAGAGGTGATCGGTATGGCTATACCTACCAGAAATAACGTGGCTCTAATGGGAAGTGCCCAAACCTTGCATTAGAGGGCGTGAAATATGGATCCTAGCCTAACTATTATTCTTAAAATGTAATAATGTTAGAACTTATTTATTTATCTAATCATACTAACCGTTTGTTGTTTTTCTTATAGATGTCTGTACCGTCCTGTTGGAATATGCTTCACATGTATAACATATAGTTATATGGCTAGTTGTTTGTGAGCCTAAAGGGTCACACACTTAAACACTAAACACCATTATATAATTAGTGTAATTAGTGTAATTACATTAATTATTAATATATATAAGCTATGAGCTTGTCTATCATAAGTTTAATATTAAAAGTTAATATTGAAACTTTCTTGTGGGCAAACTAGAAGAAACAAAAGATAGGGACTTGTGGGCAAATAAGACTAATGATTTATGGAAATCATTAAAGGATTGTAATGGCACCATTAAGAGATATAATGGTCCATAAACTCCTTTCTTTGACCACACTTGGCCGTCCCCTCTCACACACACTTTGAAGGTGTTTTGTTTTCTCTCTTTTGCTCTCAAGACTCTAGGACTAGCATCCATTACATTGGTGTTCTTGGAAGTGTTGTGTGGACTTGCTTTAGAGGTATTCCCCATTGGAATCCTTGGTTTCGGTTGCTCACAATATCCATCCGAATTCATCATTGATCAAAGGCAACTAGGGTATGATTCTTATACCATTCTCTTTGATTTTTCTTTTAGTTTAATTGTATGATTGATATCAAGATCCTTTCATGGTGATAAATACTTTCCGCTGCGTTTTGTTAATTGTTTTAACCGAAAATCACCATTAGTGGTATCACGAGTCATTATATTAATCATATAATTAGCTAGATTTTGTAAAAAGTGGCAAAAATCAATCGGTTTTGATGTATAAAAATCCCGATCGGAAAGAAAAAAAAAAAACCCTACGGTTTTTTGTTTTTTTTTTTTTTTTTTTCGTTTTTTTTTTTAATTTAAAAGATGGGTTAAAACATGTATTTTTGGAACCCTATTGTCACTTGTTACAAAATCAAATCAAAAAGTTAATCTAGTTTATTGAATTTTTTGATTATTTGGCTTGGAATTCTTGTTTAATTATGTTTTTTGATATGGCAAAACATGTATTTTTGCCATATCCCAAGCCAAAGCCTTGTCAAATTGTTGATTGTTTGTGCAAACCGATGAAAGCCTAGACCGTTTGTGAATGAATGTGGTTGATGTTTGGTTGTTTGTTTATTTCGGGAAAAGCCGTGTTTTTTTTGGCTTAATTGTTGTAATTTGTTTCATTTTTTTTCTTTTATTTTTGGGGCAATTTGTAATGTAAAAGTAATAGAATAGATTGTATTTATTTTATCTTTTTATTGTAAATTGTTTGACAAAAATATTGAAGACTTATGAAGAAAACAACAAATTTCCGTCACAAAAGCGAGGGCTGTACGAAAACAGGTTTTCCAGAGGCATACGGACTCCTTTTTGGGCGATTCAAAAGCCCAAAATGCTTGCAAAGTCGTGGGCTACAACTTTCCAGAAGGCCGGGAAGACCAGCGAAGACTCCTTCAGTGACTTTTCGGGCTTCAAAGTCTGCTGGAATTTTCTGGCAGATTACACTTTTTCACAATTTTGGGTTCTACTTGCTCAAGAATGTCTTGGAGCAAGTGGGAGCCCATTGGGTTTATGTAGGCCCGTTTGGGTTCATGTTGGCCCGTCCCCTAGTTTGACCCTTCGGTCCGTCGTGATGACTCACGTGACCGAACCTAGGATTTCATCGGTCGAGGTTTGCACAAAATTATGTTGCATGTTTTATTCTTTGTTTGTGGTTGTTTTTCTTTTCTATTAGATACAAATAGTAAAACAAATTAAAAATGGTTTTTTGACACAAACATTAAAACATTCAAACCCTTAATCATCGATGACTACTAGTTAATCATTGATGATTAAACCTTTAATCTAAAATCGTTTTGAGATTAAACTAAGTTTAAATATGATTTGAAACTCATCACTTAATAATCGCTAAAAGTTTTTACCGTTTATTACAAGACTTATGAAGTGGTATGAATGAAGTACATGATTCATTCATATCTTAAATAAAATTTTATTAAATTAAAATTTAAACATACCTAAAATTTAAGTCACGCCGTCCAATCGGTTGTAAATCACTTGCTTCTATTTTTGAATTCACGTGAGACGTGGTTTGAATTTAAATCCGAGGTCATTATTCTCTACGGTGAGACCTAGATCTATTTTGACATGATTTCACATTGGATGACTTAATCAAGTTAACGGTGAGACCTTGACTCGAGGCGACGATGCGACAAACATGCCACTTGACCCTAGATGCTTGTTCACTAGGTGCCATGAAGTCCCATACCTCTAAGAGTTGCACTTGTAATGCAATTGTTGAACGTCACCTACCTATTGGATCTATCATCTCTAGCAGATCAACTGATGCGATGATAGAAGCTCAATGGGATCTTAGCTTTTAATTAAAATTAATTGGGTAGTTAATTTATTAAAAGAAATTATTATTAAAAATACTAATTAATGAACTTTGTAATTTTGTAGATGACTTCAAACAATCAAACCCTAACACATACCACCATTCGTTCCGTTCTCGAAAAAGAGAAACTTGATGGCACGAACTTTGTGGACTGGTCTCGTAACCTAAGGATTGTCCTTAGGGCCGAGCATAAGTACCACCATTTGGAGGAGGCGCTGCCCCCTGCCCCTGCTGCTACCGCCACTGCTGCTGTTCGTACAGCCTATACCAAAAGGTTTAACGAACAACAGGAAGTCGCCGCGCTTATGCTAGTGAGCATGATTCCCGATATTCAAAAGAATCTCGTGGACCTCACTGCATTTGATATGATGCGTGAACTAACGACCATGTATCAAAAGCAAGCCGAGCAGGAACTCTTTGACACTGTCAAAGCCTTCCACGCTTGTAAGCAGGAGGAGGGACAGTCTGTTAGCTCTTATCTCTTGAAGATGAAGAGCTACTTAGACCAAATGGAGAGGCTTGGTTACGCTATGCCGCACATCCTTGGGATTAGCTTGATTCTAACGTCCTTAAACAAGGATTTTGCACCGTTTGTCATGACTTATCATATGCATAGTATGGGGAAGACATTCGCCGAATTACATGCTATGCTGAAACAAACGGAAGAAAGCCTACCCAAGAAAACTCCGGCCCCTACTGTCCTTGCTATAAGGCAAGGAAAGATCCAAAAACCAAAACCGCAAGTAGTTGCAAAGGGCCAAGGCAAGGGAAAGCAAGTTTACAAGCCCAAGCCAAAGGTTCCCCCACCTACTCGTAAGGAGCATCCCGCTAAGGATCTTGCTTGCCATCACTGCGGTGAACCAGGCCATTGGAGGAGGAATTGTCCTGCCTACCTGGCAGAGTTGATGAAGAACAAAGCCAACAAGGTTGGCACATCAGGTATCTTCACAATAGAACTATATGCTTTCCCTAAGAAATCATGGGTATATGACACTGGTTGTGGAACTCACATTTGTAATACCATGCAGGGTCTAAGGGGAAGTAGAAAGCTAAACCATGGAGCTTTGGACTTGTACGTGGGCAATGGCAATCGTGCACCGGTCGAAGCTATAGGAAGCTATGATTTAATCCTTCCTAGTGGTTTAATTATTGTATTAGACAATTGTCACTATGCGCCTAGTATTACTAGGGGTATAGTATCGCTTTCTTGTTTGTGGAATAATGGTTTTATTCATACGTTTACGGATTATGGTATTTCAGTTTCAAAGGATAATGTTTTTTACTTTAATGCTATTCCTCGTGATGGTATCTTTGAGATTGACATGCATAATCGTATCACAAACAGTAGTTCTATTTATACATGTAGCAATAAGAAATCCAAGAAGAATTTGGATTCTACTTACCTATGGCATTGTCGCCTTTGCCATGTTAACAAGAAACGCGTTTTGAAATTACAAAAGGATGGACTTATAAAATCAGATGATTCTGAATCATTTGATAAATGTGTTTCTTGCATATCTGGTAAAATGGCGCGCAAGCCTTTCTCCCATGTAGGCGAAAGGGCCAACGATCTACTTGGACTCATACATACTGATGTATGTGGCCCTTTTAGAACTCGAACTAGGGAAGGTGCTACCTATTTCATTACTTTCACTGACGACTTTAGTCGTTATGGTTATGTTTACTTGATTAAACATAAACATGAAACCTTTGAAACGTTCAAAGCTTTCCAAAATGAAGTAGAAAATCAACTCGGCAAGAAGATAAAGGCTCTTCGTTCTGATCGAGGAGGAGAGTACATGAGCCATGAGTTCCAAGATCATCTTAAGAATTGTGGGATTGTCTCACAATTCACTCCCCCTTATACACCACAGCATAATGGTGTATCAGAGAGGAGAAATCGCACCTTGCTTGACATGGTTCGATCGATGATGAGTCCTACCACTCTGCCTCTATCTTTTTGGGGTTATGCACTCAAATCGGCTGCTCGCATACTAAATATGGTTCCCACCAAGAAGGTTGAAAAGACACCATATGAGATATGGCATGGGAAAGTCCCTAACTTGTCTTACTTGAAGGTCTGGGGTTGTGTGGCTCTCGTGAAACGAGACACGCCAAACAAACTTGAACCCAGAGCTGTCAAGTGCATCTTTATAGGATACCCTGAGGAAACGATGGGTTACTATTTCTACTACCCACCTGAGCAAAAAGTAATTATTGCTCGTTATGCTGAGTTTCTTGAGAGCAATCTCATTTCACAAGAAGCAAGTGGGAGTACCATCGACTTTGACGAGATTCCAAGCGATGAAGATGCACAACCTATTGTAGAGACTAGCGAACATCAAGATGAGGCTGAACACGAAACTGTTCCTGTTGCACCTCAAAATGATGTAATCCCTGTTCGAAGGTCCGCAAGGACACCTCATGCACCTGAACGATATGGTTTCCATGTCGATGCTGAGGAGCTGAGTTTAGGGGATCATAATGAACCCCCTAACTATCGAGCTGCATTATCAGATTCTGAATCTGACAAATGGCTTGATGCTATGAACGCGGAAATGCAATCCATGAAAGATAACCAAGTATGGACTTTGGTTGATCTTCCTCCTAACAGTAAGACTGTTGGTAGCAAGTGGCTCTTCAAGAAGAAGACCGACATGGATGGCAATGTACACACCTATAAAGCTCGATTGGTAGCAAAAGGTTATACTCAAACCTACGGGATTGACTATGATGAAACCTTCTCGCCTGTTGCCGACGTTAGAGCTATTAGGATTGTCATAGCCATAGCAGCGTACTATGACTATGAGATTTGGCAAATGGATGTTAAAACTGCTTTCTTAAATGGACATCTTGATGAAGATGTTTATATGGTTCAACCTGAGGGTTTTGTTAATCCAAAACACCCAAAGAAAGTATGTAAGCTTCAAAGGTCCATTTATGGACTAAAGCAAGCATCCAGAAGTTGGAACAAAAGATTCGATGAGGAAGTCAAATCGTTTGGCTTTACTCAGAATCCCGACGAGCCATGTGTATATGTAAGAGCTAGTGGGAGCATTGTCGTCTTTCTAACCCTATATGTCGATGACATACTACTCATAGGAAATAACATTCCAATGCTACAAGATGTAAAATCCTGGCTTGGGAAGTGCTTCGCTATGAAGGATCTTGGGGAAGCGGCATATATACTTGGTATAAAGATCTATCGAGATCGATCAAAGCGGTTAATCGGACTAAGTCAAAGTGCGTACATTGATAAGATTCTAAAACGGTTTAGAATGGATGCTTCCAAACGTGGAAGTCTCCCTATGCAACACAATGTACACTTGAGTAAGACTCAAGGACCGTCCTCACCTGATGAGATGAAACGTATGCGTGATGTCCCCTATGCCTCGGCAGTAGGATCTATCATGTATGCTGTGCGGTGCACAAGACCTGATGTAGCGTTCTCTCAGAACCTTACAAGCCGATATCAACAGAATCCAGGTGAGAGTCACTGGACTGCTGTTAAGAACATACTGAAGTATCTTAGGAATACTAAAGATATGTTTCTTGTTTATGGTGGTGAAAGTCAAGATGAACTGAGCGTCACTTGTTATTCTGATGCTAGTTTTGAGACTGATAGAGATGATTCCAAATCTCAAACGGGGTATGTTTTCGTTTTGAACGGAGGCGCTGTTGATTGGAAAAGTGCAAAGCAGAGCACTATCGCTATGTCTTCTACAGAAGCTGAATACATTGCAACTACTGAAGCTGCAATGGAAGCTGTTTGGATGAGGAAATTCATTTCTGGGCTTGGTGTTGTCCCCAGTAATGAAAAACCTATGGATATGTTCTGTGATAACACAGGTGCTATCATCATTGCCAACGAACCTGGTGTTCAGAAAGGTGCCAGACATTATCGGAGGAAGCTTCACTACATTAGAGATGCGATCCTAATGGGAGATGTACGCTTGCTCAAAGTTCATACAGATGACAACTTAGCTGATCCCTTCACGAAGCCAATGTCATGTACCAAACATATTGAACATGCTAGAAGCATTGGACTTCGACCAGCTAATAGTTTCATGTAATCTGTTTTAGTATTTGGATAATGGAACATTGAGCAGTTTTTATTGGAATAAATTGATATATTTGATATGATCGTTTTTATATGAATATCTACTGTGTTCTATATTTGCATGTTTATATCCATGAATATTTACTGCGTTTTATATTCTAAATTGTCCATTGTCATAATTAATAATATGGGAATATTATTAAGACAAATCTGAGGGCATTGATGACATTATCTTAGTATGACTAAGGATGATGAAATCAAACTCACATGTTGTCCATAATGATGCACAATTGGACTGACCCAACCTATGAGAAATCACTTCATGGATTTATGTCACAAGTGAATCTCACAAAGGCTTTGTCACTTATCCTCTGACTTGAGATGCAAGTTGGTTTGTGTATGTAGAGGGGCAAACTTTGATATGGTTAAACGTTGACCTGAACAAGGCTGCTATAACAACCATTATCGGGTTTGTCATTAAGCATATGACAGACACGTGCAGTCAATAAAGAATTTGTTCCTCCACACATGTGGATTAGATACTACTGGGCCCCTCGATGATTTGAATAGATGTATGTGTGGCCACACCCAAAAGGTAATCAAGATGAATCTTGATTGGTTTTGGTAATCTACTTCAATATATAGATCGAGAAACAGAATCGTTGAAATTTTAGATTGACATTTATCCTTGTCTAAAATTCAACATAGTATCAGTAACAAAAGGATAACTGCTTGAAAAACCTTGAACAAAGATTTTATGAAACTCCTCATGTACTTCTAGGGGCATTGGCGGGTTGCTAGACTCTAACCTTTGCTTGTATAACTACTTGATGTTATCACGTGCGCAAGTGGGAGCTGTTGGAATATGCTTCACATGTATAACATATAGTTATATGGCTAGTTGTTTGTGAGCCTAAAGGGTCACACACTTAAACACTAAACACCATTATATAATTAGTGTAATTAGTGTAATTACATTAATTATTAATATATATAAGCTATGAGCTTGTCTATCATAAGTTTAATATTAAAAGTTAATATTGAAACTTTCTTGTGGGCAAACTAGAAGAAACAAAAGATAGGGACTTGTGGGCAAATAAGACTAATGATTTATGGAAATCATTAAAGGATTGTAATGGCACCATTAAGAGATATAATGGTCCATAAACTCCTTTCTTTGACCACACTTGGCCGTCCCCTCTCACACACACTTTGAAGGTGTTTTGTTTTCTCTCTTTTGCTCTCAAGACTCTAGGACTAGCATCCATTACATTGGTGTTCTTGGAAGTGTTGTGTGGACTTGCTTTAGAGGTATTCCCCATTGGAATCCTTGGTTTCGGTTGCTCACAATATCCATCCGAATTCATCATTGATCAAAGGCAACTAGGGTATGATTCTTATACCATTCTCTTTGATTTTTCTTTTAGTTTAATTGTATGATTGATATCAAGATCCTTTCATGGTGATAAATACTTTCCGCTGCGTTTTGTTAATTGTTTTAACCGAAAATCACCATTACGTCCGAAATTCCGTTTTACTCACCAAACGAATCGCGAAGGTTCATCACTGGAAAATGGAAGCTTACTGGTCCGAACTACAAAGTTTGGAAGGTGAATTTTAGGAGTTACCTAAAATCTCAGAATCTACTGTACGTGATAGACGAGGTGCCCAAGGGACAACCAGGGCAAGATGCCCAGGATGATAAGCATGATGCTTATTATCAGTATATGGCTGATGAATCACAAGTTATGTCGATTCTTATTCTTACTTCATTATCAGAGCTTACTGATAATCTACGTAAGAAACCATGCTATGAGTTTGTTCAGTATCTTGAGGAGACGTTTAAAGATAATACTGAAGAAAGTAAGCAGTTCATTTTGCAAGAAATCATTTCGTCAAAGATGAAAGATGATCAACCATTGAGTGACCATCTTATTAACATAAGAAGGTTACTAGATTGTCTCACCCTAGTTACTGGCACATCAAACCAGCATGAACAAGTCTTGTTCTTGTTTGGATCTCTCACTCAGTACTATCAGGACAAGGTAGTACGTTTAGTCGGGAATTTTGATCTGAGTGTCGCAGGTCTACACGAGAAGCTCTTGTGTATACGCGATGTTCAAAGGCTAGAAGAAGAATCTCTCCCCGAGGTTCCAATGGATGATTTCGATGTATGGCTGAGAGACCTTGCTGATTTGTGTTGCCTAGCTTGTGGCAGCAAGGATATTTGCGAGCACACGTCCGATGTGGGACTGTTGGACGCTGACTTTGTCAGCGATTCAGGTATCTTCATGATTGATTTTCTCGTTACTTATAGTGAAACCTGGGTATTAATAACCGGATGTGGTCATCACATTTGCAATCATTTGCAGGGATTTAAGAAGAACAGGAGGCTGGGACGAGGAGATGTTGAACTACGAGTAGGCGAAGGTTCCAAGGTTGGAGCAGAAGCCGTAGGAACATATCTTCTCAAGTTGCCTTCAGGAAGAGTTTTGGAACCTAAAGATTGTTATTATGTTCCTAGACTTATTAAAAATGTTATTTCTTTTGATTTACTTATAGATAATGGTTTTTATTATGAGTTTTATGGAAAAACAATTTCGTGTTTAAAAGATGATATTTTATATTTTAAAGCAAATTCTCATAATGCTCTATACACGTTAAATCGAAATAACATAGAACGAGATATATATCACATAAGTAAAAGCTTCAAGAGTAACTTGAATCAAACTTATCTTTGGCATTGTCGTTTAGATCACATAAACGAGACTCGCATAAAGAAGCACCACGATGATGGAATTCTAAAGCCATTTGATTTAGAATCATATGTGATATGCGAAGCCTGTTTGTCTGGCAAGATGACAAAAGACCCTTTCAACCATTTCAATGAAAGGGCAGGCGAGTTGCTAGGGATTATACACACAGATGTATGTGGACCCTTTACTCCAGAAGCCAGAGGTAGATACCACTACTTCATTACCTTTACTGACGACTTCAGTATGTATGGTTATGTCTTTCTTATGAGACTAAAGTCTGAAAGCTTTGACAAGTTCAAAGAATATCAGGGGGAAGTAGAGAACCAACTAGGCAAGAAAATTAAGTCACTTCGGTCTAACCGAGGAGGCGAGTATTTGATCCAAGAGTTCGACGATCATTTGAAGGAATGTGGGATTTTTTCACAACTCACACCTCCATATACACCTCAGATGAATGGCATATCAGAAAGGAGGAATCGCACCTTGTTAGACATGGTACGTTCAATGATGTGTCGCGCCCCACTACCACTATCATTTTGGGGACATGCACTCGAGACTGCGGCATTCACACTGAATAGGGTTCCGACCAAGTCAGTAGAAAAGACTCAGTTCGAGCAGTGGACAGGGAGAAAGCCAAAATTGTCTTTTCTCAAGATTTGGGATTGTGAAGCGTACGTTAGACGTAACTTCACAGACAAACTAAACCCCAAGTCAGATAAGTGTATCTTCGTTGGATATCCAAGGGAAACCTTAGGATACTATTTCTATCATCAAGAAGACAACAAAGTTTTTGTTGCTCGAAAGGTGTCTTCTTGGAGGAGAAGTTTCTAGGAACTAAAACTCCAAGAAAAGAAATAGAGCTTCAACAAATTGAAGTGAATGAAGATCCACCGACGACTTTAGTCGAACCAGTAGTTCAACAAAGAATTGTTGATTCCCAACCAGACCCACCGGTTGAGGAAGAAGAAACACGCAATCCGCGTAGGTCCAGTAGACCACGCCAAGAACAAGACAGGTATCTTGGATTCATGATCGATGAAGATGATGGAAGTCTACTAGAACCATTAACCTACAGCGAAGCTGCTGACGGCATCAAGTTTGAAAGATGGCTCGAGGCTATGCAAGCAGAGATGCAATCCATGTATGACAACCAAGTCTGGGTGTTATTAGACTTGCCACCACAGTCACGGGCTATTGGATGCAAGTGGGTTTTCAAAAAGAAAATTGACATGGATGGGAAAGGGCATACTTACAAAGCACGACTCGTCGCGAAGGGTTTCACGCAAACACATGGTGTGGATTATTCTGAAACCCTACTCGCCAGTCGTTATGCTTAAGTCTATTAGAATTCTTATGGCCATATCAGCATATTACGACTATGAGATATGGCAAATGGATGTTAAAACCGCCTTCCTTAACGGGGAGTTGAATGAGGACGTATTCATGATACAACCAGATGGTTTTATTGATCCAAAGAATCCTGATAAAGTATGCAAATTGCTAAAATCCATTTATGGATTGAAGCAAGCATCTAGAAGCTGGAACTTACACTTCGACAAAAGAATCAAAGAGTTTGGTTTTGTCAAGAGTGAGTTCGAGGCGCGTGTCTATACAAAATTCAGTGGGAGCATAGTAATCTTCCTAAACATGTATGTCAAATACTGCTCATTGGAAACGATATACCAGCATTACAAGGAGTAAAATCATGGTTAGGTAAATGTTTCCAGATGAAGGACTTGGGAGAAGCCGCGTTTATACTGGGTATAAAGATCTACAGAGATAGATCTAGGCGGCTTATTGGACTTAGTCATAGTACATACATTGACAAAGTACTGAAGAGATTCAGTATGAGTGATTCCAAGAGAGGACTCGTTCCAATGACACATGGCATTACACTGAGCAAAGCTCAGAGTCCTACATCTAGCAAAGAACAAGCTAGGATGAGTTTGGTACCGTATGCTTCGGCAATTGGATCAATCATGTATGCCATGTTATGTACTAGGCTTGATATTGCTTACTCCATAAGTCTTACGAGCAGATATCAAAAGAATCCTGGTGAGCCCCACTGGGTGGCTGTCAAGAACATTCTCAAGTATTTGAGAAGGACGAAAGAAATGTTCTTGGTCTTTGGAGGTTCGTTGGAAGAATTGTGTGTAACTGGTTACACAGATGCAAGCTTCCAAACCGAAAGAGACTATTACAAATCTCAATTTGGATTTGTATTCACACTAAACGGAGGAGCTATATCTTGGAAGAGTCAGAAACAAGATACGATAGCAGATTCGACTACAGAGGCTGAGTACATTGCCGCAAATGATGCTGGAAAGGAAGCCATGTGGCTTAAGAATTTTATCGAGGATCTTAGAGTTATTGCCAGTATCTCTAGAACCATCGAAATATTATGTGATAACAGTGGAGCAATAGCGCAAGCTGTTGAGCCAAGAGAGCATCAAAAGACCAGGCATGTACGCGCGAAATATCACCTCATACGTGAGCATGTTAGAGAAGGTAATATTATAATTAAGAAAATACCAACGGATGACAACGTTGCTGACTCGTTGACAAAACCACTAGCTGGACCAAAGCATGAGAATCATGCGCACGCTATAGGCATGCAGTACCTAGATATTGGTAGCTAGTAATTTTGATTATGATTCATAGACATGTTTGAAATCGATACATTATGTAATAACATTTCGTGGGATTGAAATAGGAGGTTTTACGTAATATTTTCACATTGTCTATTCTTAACATGTTTTAAACCTATCTTTGATACGCAAAGTTTTTTAGTATCTAAAATGTCTGTGGTTGCTTGAATTTAGTGGGAGCTAGATTCAAGAGTTAATACCATTATGAATATTTATCTATTCATAGTTATTGAATAGAAAACAAGGGTTGTTAAAATAAATATTCATAGATGTTTACAGAGTTTGCTAAACATTAGACGTGACCAAAAGATCGAGATTACTTCATGGAGCCCAAGCAAGAGTAATTTCGAGTAGATGTCCTCTGACCTGAGATGTTTTGGTTTGATACACGATGACTTATGATCTTTAGCATTTATCTAACGTCACACTATAAAAGGGTGATCATAAGGAACTTGACTAAGACAGTGGAAGTCGTGGGCAAGATAACACAAATGTCAAGATGGAATTTGCACCTTCTTTAATTAGAAGAGATATTTCATGGCCGCTCGACGATTAAGACTACTGAAATGCGTGGTCGCGCTCGGAGAATGATTAGAGCATTCGGTAATCCATTACTGCAGAAAGTCAAAATCAGAGTCGAGAAAATTCGAGTATATAGAACAAGATCCCTGCTCCATGTCTATTACTCAAATTAAGAAATATCATGATGCGAAAGGAAAATCTTTTAGTGTTATTAATTTTATGAATATTATCTCTCGATGTAAGAGTTCTTATAACGTGGTTATCCTAAATGTCTGGCTAAGGACCGCTTTAGGCCAACGATGATCAGAAAGTGATTCTTAACTTACACAAGTGGGAGTCTGAAGGATTTATGTGCACATATAAGTACACGTGTCACCGTGTCCAATGTTATAAGCCACTAAAGGGTCACACCACTACACACCCAATAATGGGCAACCGAATAAAGTAAGTTGCGTGGAATAATTAACTAGTTAAGTTAATTATAAAGAAGAGAATAAATAATAATAAGTTAATTATTATTTGTGAGGATGGTTAGATATTAGGTTAAGTATTTAACAAACAGTTAATTAATAGTCTATTAATTAACTAGTAAAAGTCCAAGGGTTTAAAGTGTTAATAGGAAGTTTAATTATGAGATTAATTATAATTAAACTCCAAGGACTTAACTGTAACTTAAGTCCTTATAAATAAAGGCTTAAGGTTAAGGTTTAGAGGTTACACATTACAACACCACAAAACCCTAAACCTCTCCCTCTCTCTCGGCCGATCGACGAAAAGAACCCCAAGGGGATTTTTCGGTTTACTTGTTCGTTCGACGAACGACACACACAAGTCTTTGTGTGATACTTTGTTGGTACAACGCGGTCTTGCAGCGTGTCCAGGTGGTGCAGTAGAGGTGGATCATTCTTTAGCAATCTAAAGGTAATGTTCTTCATCTTATTCTTCTTGTGATCTCATTGACTAGTAGAGATCCAGTAATGTTGGATTCAATTTCCGCCATGTGATTCCTACAAGGTTTTCCTACGTGTCATTTGTTGATCTAAAGATGATATCATCTACATATATCTGGACCAGTAGTATGTCATTTTTTACTTTTCTTATAAACAGAGTTTTGTCAATTGCACCTCTTTTGAAATTGTTCTTCAATAAGTATGATGATAGTGTATCATACCAAGCTCTTGGTGCCTGATGTAGGTCATATAGAGCTTTGTCTAATTTTTACACATAATCATCATGCTCAGGATTTTCAAATCCTGGAGGTTGACAGACATATACTTATTCTTCAATCTTCCCATATAGGAATGCACTTTTAACATCCATTTGATAGACTTTGAATTTCTTGAATGAAGCATATGCCAAGAAAATCCTTATTGCTTCAATTCTTGCAACAGGAGCATATACCTCATCATAGTCTATTCCATCTTCTTGAGTGTATCCTTGGGCTACAAGTCTGGCTTTATTTTTTTATCACTATACCTCTTTCATCTTTCTTGTTTCTAAAGATCCATCTTGTTCCAATGGCCCTTTTTCCTTTTGGTTGAGGTACAAGTGTCCAAACAGCTTGTAATTTGAATTGGAGAAGTTCTTCTTGCATTGCTTCAATCCAATTTGAATCCTTCATGGCTTGTTGAATCTTTTTAGGTTCTTCCTGAGATAGAAAACAAGCAAATAAACATTCATAAGATATTAGACTTATATTGCAAGTGTTTGAATATAAAGTTGAATTAAATTTGCTTCTAGTCTACATATTTGAGTTCACATCACTTAGAACTAAGTCTAAGGGATGATTCTTTTCAGATCTTGAGTTTGAAATTTTATCAACAATAATTTGACTGTCAAGGTTTGATTCATTGGATTCAGGAACTTGTGCATCTGTCCAGGTTTCTTCTTGATTTTCCGGATCTTCTTGAGTTTCTTCATTGATACTGGTATCAGTAGTAATATGATTTTCATTCATATCATGTGGTTCATTTTTATTACTGCCATCAGTATTGTTTGGTTCACCATCATTATTTTGATATTCTGTGATACTACTGGGATCAGTAGTATCTTCTGAGTTTGAGTTATTACTGGTATCAAGATTGCTAGGGTTATCAGAGTTACTACTGTCCTCAGTATTAACCATGGGATCAGTATTAACAAGGATATACTTCATTGTATCTTGACTACCATTGAATGGTGATGATCCTCCTTGTGGATTTTGATTGTTTGTTTCACCTGCATTACAATCATAACTAAAATCAAGAGATTTGGTTAGATTATCAATATTGAATAACCAATCTCGACCATTTCCCTATTCATTCATCAAGTTTTCATTAAAGGATACATCCACACTTTCCTCAATGATCCTCAGCCTTTTGTTGAATACTCGGTATGCTTTGCTTTGAGTTGAGTATCCTACAAAGATTCCATCATCTGATTTGCAGTCAAACTTATCAATTTGTTCTCTTGTAATTAAAATTGTACAAGGACAACCAAATGATTTTAAGAAACTTATTGAAGGTTTTCTTTTGTTAAAATGTTCATATGGTGTTTTAAAATGTGGCTTAACTATTAATACTCTGTTTTGAACATAGCAAGCAGTATTAACAGCTTCAGCCCAAAATGTAATTGGTAATTTTGAGTCTGCAAGCATGGATCTGGCTGCTTCAATAATTGTTCTATTTCTCCTTTCAGCTACTCCATTTTGTTGTGGAGTTCTAGGTGAGTTGTACTATCTGTCAATACCTTTAAGATCACAAAAAGAAATTAGATTAGCATTTTTAAATTATGTGTCATTATCATATCTAATGGCTTTCACTTTGAGATCTCTTGTATTTTCCAGTTTGACTATCAGATTCTTTATGATTTCACTTGTTTCATCTTTGGTCCTGAGAAAGAAAACCCAAGTATACCTGGAAAAATCATCAGTAATAACAAGACAGCACTGTTTCTTTCCAATACTCATTACATTTGTAGGACCAAATAAGACCATATGTAAGAGCTGCAAAGGGTCAGAAATAGAATTGATTGCTTTGGACTTATGAGAAGTCTTGTGTTGTTTACCTTTCAGGTATGCAACACAATGATGATCACATATGAATTCCTTTTGAGGTAAGCCAATTACCAGATTCTTTTTGACTAAATTATTCATATTTTTAAAATTTGTGTGACACATCCTTCTATGCCAGAGTTCTAATTCATTGGTATTTGCCTTGGATATAAAACAATTGATCTCATTTGATGAAATGAGTTCTCCCCCTATATCCAGGCAATACACATTGTTTCTCCTTGGGGTTCTTAAAACAACATATTTTTCATCTAAAATAAAGTCATGAGAAAGAATGATGCACTATATATCTGCAAAAAGAATTTTGTTCTTTTTATCACATACTTGTGAGACACTAACCAGATTATATTTAAGCTCGGGAACATAAAATACATCATCAAAAGTAATCTTTCCATTTGATACTATACCTTTACTTGTTATCCTACCTCCTCTTGGATTTTCACCAAAAGCAGCATATCCTCCTTCAAAAGACTTGAAAACTCTAAGAATTTGAAGATTTCCAGTCATGTGCCTAGAGCATACACTATCAATATGCCATGTTCTTCCTTCTTCAGGGATCTGAATGCTCTACACAAAAAGTAAATGAATTAGTTCATTTTGGGAACCCAAGCTTGTTTTGTCTTGGGTTCATCCTTTGAAGAATAAAATTTTTGAACAGTGTGAGCTTTTGATGCAGGTTTGGTCTTCAGTTGTTGATTGTTACTGCTTTTTGATGTTACTACTGACTTTGGTTTATACCCATAATTTTTTGCTTTTGAATATTTTACTACTGATGGACCACTAGTATTTGGGTAATATGATTTCTTAGCATGATCAGTAGTATTATAGTAATTGTATCTGACAACATTGTAATTAGGTTTAGTACCAGTAGTAAATCATTGATTGTTACTACCGATGTTTGAAAAACTTGAATACTTAGAAAATTGATTTGGCTTTCGATTATTTTCAAAATAGTGACTTCTTTTTTGACTTCCATGTCTGATATTTTGCACAAATCTTTGTACAGATCTTCCAAATTTGGGGACTTTAACATGTGAATTTTTAGTTTGTTGAACTTTTTCAGTTTGTTTTAATTTGGATTCTTTTAATTTTTCTTTATTTTCTTTAAATTCCTTAAATTCTTTTCAATTTATTGGATTGAAGTGACAATCCTTTGCTAGATGATTGACTTTATTGCAAATTAAACATGTTAATTTTGTTGTTTATGTATTTGCAGGCTTTCTTTGTTCTTTTAACTGATTTAAATTTCTTTGATTTCCCCTTCTTAAAATAGTGGGTATATTTTCTGAATTATATTTAGGGGATTCTGTTTGATTTTGTGTGGTATGAAAGCTTGTATCAGTTGATTTAATGGTTTGTTCATCATCAGATGAATCATTACTGGTTTCAGTTTGACTTTCTAGCTTTAATTTATCTAAAATTCTTTCTGAACTAGACTTGAGTGGAGGAATAAAATTTGTTGGAGGTGGGACTGCATGATATCCAACACCATGAACAACTTTTTCAGTGGTTTGATTGCTTGTTAATTCATCAATTATTTTAGAACTTCTTTCAAATTTCTTAATGGTTAATTTATTTTGTTCTAATTCTAGTTGACATTCTTCTAACTTGGTTAAGGTTTCTTTTAATTTTAATTCAGCATGTTCTTTATCATAAGTTGCTTGTAATAATTCATCTTTTAGTTTTTGATCAGTTATTTTATAAATTTTGATTTGATTTTCAAGATCAGCAATGCAACCATTAAATTCTATTCTTCTGTTTCTATTTAAAATCATCTCACCAAGAGTTTCTTTATTTAGTTTTTCTAGTTCTTTATATGTTTTAATGCATTCAGGAGTGCAAGATTTGGAATATACCTCAGTAGTAGAATCAGTGAAGGCCATGAGTGCTTGATTTTGAGCATGTTCTTCTGCTTGAAAGCTCCAATCATAACCTTGTCCCTCTTAAGATACAAGAGCAGTTGAGTTTGATGAACTATTCTTGTTGTAGCTTGATCTTTGATCTTTGCTAGGACATTCTCTAGCAAAGTGAACAAAATTGCTACAGTTGTAGCACTTGACTTTGGTTTTGTCAAATCCAGCACGTTCACCTTTGTTGAAGTTCAGATTCTGTCTACCGGTTCTTTTAAGAAATCTTTTGGTCTTTAAACTCAGCATTGCCATCTGCCACTTTATATCCATCTCTTCCAGATCATCAGGATTGATTTGTTCCAAGTCTTCACTAATTAGTGCAGTGTGCACATGGCTAGTAAAGAATGATTCTCTTGCTATATCTTCAGTTTATTTAGATTTTCCATTTGTAGCATCCTGACATGTACCCATATTTGACACAAAAGCAGCATTGTTTAATGGTAAAGTAGGAGTTTTCTGACTTACCTCAGATTCAAAGACTCGTAGTTCATTGTAGAGTTCATCAAGTTCCTTTTCTTCTAATGCATCTCCTTGTCTATATATCACGGTATACATAGACCACTCTTCTCCAAGAGATCTGAGAAACTTTCTGTTGACATAATCATTGTCTGGTTTAACTCCAACTAGATTGAGTTCACCAATAAGTTTGTTGAATCGATCAAAAACTTGTGACAAGGATTCATTCTTTTGTCCTTTGAAGTTTTCAAAGTCTTGCTTCAAGACAGACTTCATGTTTCTTTTAGTACTTTTGGTACCAACAAACCTTTTCTCCAGTGCCTGACACAGCTTCTTAGCATCGTCGTATTCAACAAATAGATGTTGGTAGTCATTGGGAATAGCAAGCAACAGGGTGCTTAAAGCTTTCAGTTCAATTCCTCTATCTTTCTTCTCTTTGTCACACATGAGTTTGTCTGATTTAGTTAATGAACTTGTGAGTTGAGTTTGTATGGTTTTGTTGCCTTCTAGAACAGCTGCCCACATGGAATAATCAGTAATAAGCATGTACTGCTTAATTCTGTTTTTCCACATCCCAAAGTTGTTGGGAGTGAGAATTGCAATTTTATTTGCCTGTGTGCTTTCATTGTTATCAGACATGATTAACAATTTTAGTTTCGAAAGTATGAAACTTTTTATGTTCTTAATTCGTAGATCTAGAACCTTATAGCTCTGATACCACTTGTCAGGATTGAATAACCCAACAAGTTATTAAATCATAGATCTACTCAACAATAGAAGTTACATCGGATTAACACTATGTTGATTGAATAAGAACAATTTAAACTGGAAATCAAATAAGAATAAACAAGAACATAGTTTATCACAAAAAGTTTCAATGTATTAATATTAATCGATCAATACACGTATGTTTACAATTTATAAAAAACTATATATAATAGTCCTCGAAACCTAACATTATACCCTAGTTATTCTAGGACTAGATTACAATCGAATTACAAAAAAATTTAAACTCTACAATGAATCTGCTAGAATCTCGGACAAGATCAGCTCCATATATCGACATCAGTAGTAAACTTGATCATCAGTAGTAAGTCCAAGATCAGTAGTGTTTCTTGTAATTCTGCCCCATCAGTACTAAGTCTTCTTAAGTACCAACTGCAACATCAGTAGTATCATTTATATCCCAACAATAAAGAAAATGGGCAAAGAAGCATTTATGGGTTACCATCTAGCTGCTTATTGGCCTCTTGTTTATTGCATTTAGAGCCTCATAATTTCTATCTTATATTATTTTTTATTACTGCTTATTTATTCGGTTATGTTAGTTTCACAATCATGAAGCTAAAAAGTGGTAGTTTTGAAAATGAAATTATATAAAGGAACATGCCAAGTAACTTTTGTTTTCTTGACTTTAGTGGTATTGGAGATTGGTATAAGGTGTTGTCCATGACCTCAAGTCTCGTAGTGGACAAAAAAGTAGATTAGGTGCCGTTAAAAAAAAAATTCAGTTATTTACACTTAAGTTTATATAAAGTAGAGGTAGAAAGACGGTGGGGGAACCGGCAAGCAAAGGTGTTATTCTTTTTTGGGCAAATGGACAAATTAAAATGGGGTGCAGAGGACAGGATTTGAATCAGTGACCTTTAGGTAATCAGCGGGCGCATCAACCACTTGGCTAACATCTACCACTTGGCATGTGATGTTTCAACGTATAACACTAGGGGTGAGCGCGGTCTGATATAAACGAAACCAAAAACGATGAATTTTCAAAACTGAAACTACACCACTACACAAATTACATGTTTTTCAGTTTCGGTTCTATCGGCTTCGGTCCAGTTCGGTTTTTATTCAGTTTTTTAGCCCCAACGCTATTCCCTTTCAGAAAATCAAACCATAACCGATACAACAAAAAACCATGAATTTTCAAAACCGAACCGCTTTCATGTTTTTTGTTCGGTTTCGGTTCGGATTTTTTCGACCCAAATGCTCACCCCTATGGGTAGAGATTAGTGAATATTGACACGTAATAATATTTACATATAAATTTTTATGAAAAAATCAAATCAACGAAAACAAATTGAATAACTGAATAGGGTAAAAGTAGTTTGTGATTTCACTTAAATACAGAAGAACCATTAATTTAGAGAAACGTTCAAGGAGATACATCATTTTTATTAAGTCCCGAGGAATAAATCTCAACCATTGATCAATAAGATCTAATGGTCAAGATTAATCACATATTTTATACATAAAGGGGTATTTTGGTCATTTGGCACATATATTTTTTTTATTTTTTATTTTTTATTTTAAAATTTTAACTTTTTTTTGTTTATTTTTTTTAGGTTTTAATTTAGGGGCATTTTGGTCATTTTGAAAAAAAAAATTAATTTTTTTTCTTTAATTTAAAATTTTATTTTTTAAAATTTTATTTTTTAAAATTTTATTTTTATTTTTTTATTATTAATTTGAAAAAATTATTATTTTTTTATTAATAACAAATAATGTGATTGCATAGTGAATCACATGTGATTGCATTTTGAATGACATGTGATTAAACTAAAACATCAAATTTGATTAAATATACAATCACATGTGATTTTACACTAAAATCACATGTGATTACAGTTTAATCACATGTGATTAAGTCATACACGTAATTATCAAATAAATATTATTTTTTAATTAAAAAATAAAAATAAAAATAAAAATAAATAAAATTAATAAAAATTAATAAGTAAAAAAATTGAAAATTTTTTAAGTCCAAATGACCAAAATACCCCTTCATAATAAAAAAATAAAAAAATTTAAAATATATATAAAATAAAAATTCTAAAATTAAAAAATAAAAAAATATTTTTATTTTTTAAAAAATGACAAAAATACTCCTCTATATATAAAATATGTGATTAATCTTGACCATTAGATCTTATTGATCAATGGTTGAGATTTGTTACTCGGGACTTCCTAAAACTAATGGAACTCCTTAAACGCAAATCCATTAAATTAATGTAACAAATCTTTTCCATTTAACTCAACAAATTACGCTTTGACGTTTAGTCAAAGAAATAAGTAAATTAAAATTCATCCCTTTGTTGGTAGCTAGAAGATGAACCACATGGTGCTCGAATTTATTAAATAGCAAGTCCATTACTGATTTTCCAAAATGAGCCACCATCATTGGCTCGATGACGGCTATTAGGCTCTTGGGTATGGGCACCACATGTGATGGTGTTTTTTTCTACCACATCATCGCCACCTCAGCAATCACACCACCACCACACCACATCATTTGGTGGAAATACCCACCACACCACACCATACCATTTTATTTTCCATCTCATCATTTCATTTCCATTTATTTTTCACACAAGTAATATTTTATATAATTTAAAATTACATTACATTAAATGAAATTAAAATGACAATACTTTAAATTAAAATGAAAATACTAGAAATTAAACATTGAAATACTAGAAATTAAACATTAAATTAAAATTTACAATAATTAAAATAAATTATTACTCTTCATCGTCTTCATCGTCGGCATGTGCGTTGTTGTAGAGATGGTCCGCCAAGTCCCGTTGAAGTCGTTCGTGTGTTGTTTCGTCTCGAATGTCGACAACCCTGTGCAAATACTCTGCACTTCCCGGTACATACAAAGCATGTCGGGGACCGTCCGGCACATATGGAATAATCATCCGACCATTATCTTCGACAACCATATTATGCATTACAACACATGCATACAAAATATATCCTAATTTTTCAAGTTCATATGAACGGGCCGCGTTTTTGACAATGTGCCACTTCGACTTTAAAACTCCAAAAGCCCGTTCCACATCCTTACGTGCGGATTCTTGTTTTTTGGTAAACAAGACCTCTTTTGGATCAACTGGATCTCGGTAGGCTTTGACAAACGTCGCATGATGAGGATATATACCATCGGTAAGGAAATAACCGAATCTATATGGATTGTCATTCACCGTAAAAGGAGCATCGGGTGCCTTTCCTGATAACAAGTCGTTGAATATTGGTGACTACTCAAGCACGTTAATATCATTATTAAAACCCGCAACCCCAAAGTAAGCATGCCAAAACCATAAATCTTGGGAAGCAACATCTTCTAATATCAACGACGGTACTCCATGATGTCCACCGGTGTACTCACCTCTCCACGATTATGGACAGTTCCTCCAATCCCAGTGCATACAATTAATGCTACCAAGCATTCCAGGAAAACCATGTCTCTCTTCGTGTGCCTCATATAATTTTTGAACATCGGTTACTGTTGGTTTTCGCAAATAAATAGGTCCGAATATTTCCAAAACCCCTTGTGAAAATCTATACATACTTTCCCTAGCAGTTCTTTCAGACAAGCGTATGTACTCGTCAAGAGAATCAGGGGATGACCCGTAAGCCATAGCTCGAATTGCTGCAGTACATTTTTGCAAAGCAGTGAATCCCCGCCTACCTCTAGGATCATATCTCAATTGAAAAAAAAGGATATCTGTTTTCTAATGCGCTACATATACGCATAAATAAATTTCTGGATAGACGAAACCTTCGTTGGAAATTGTTGTCGTCATAAACAGGATCATCCGCAAAATAATCTCGGTATAGCATGTCGTGTCCAGCTTCTCGATTTCTATTTAGCTTCGCGGTTCTAGTGTCAAAAGACTTCACTTTCATCATCGTCGGATATATCATCGAGGAGTTCTTGGTATATTGTTAGCATAAACGTGTCATCGTCGTCAGATGATGAACCAAGATAAATCATTATTTGTGAGTTGGGGTATTTTGGTAGAGTTGTGGTGTGTTTTGATAGTGTTTTGGTAGTGTTTTGAGTGTGTTTATATAGGAAATAAATAAATTAATTAAATTTTTTTTTTTAAATTTCCCAACGGCTAAAAATATAGCCGTTCAACGGCTACATGCATGCCACATTTCTTCCCACGCCCCGTTCTCCGCCGTTGGGTTGTTGCCGGATCCGCCACGTTGACCCCTCACGCCGTTGGGGGGGGGCGGTGTTCCCTAGCCACACCACGCCGTCGCCATCCACCTCACCCCCCACGCCGTCGCCCTTCATATGAGCTTTGCTGTGTTTTTCCCACGTACGGGGGAGCAATCAGAAACATCAGTGTTGTCTGGTTCCCAAGCAAGGGCAAAACTGTCCAAACTTTCAAGCACAAACGAACCCTCTTTTTCAATAAAGCACAAACGAACCCTCTTTTTCAATAGCATCCCTAACCTCATCCTCATATGGTGTATAATATGGGATATTAAATGACTTGATATCAGATTCTCGAACCCAACCCTGTATTAGTATATAGTTAGAGGTGTTCAAAATTATCCGTGAAAAAATGCATCTGAAACCCAGATACCCAAAATTTCGATATCCGAAGTTTCATTTTTGAATATTCAAAATATATAGACAAAATTAAAAATAAATATTTTTTAATGTATATAACTAATCTACCATATGGGAACAAGTAACAATTGATCAATTATCACAATTTAGTTTTGTTTATTCGCATTAAAAAACAAATTCTCAATGAGTTGTAAGTATTTAGCACTTAAATGTATAAAGCATTTGATCAATAGATGGTATTTTTTAAATTTCTTTGATAATTGGACACTTTCTTCGAAGATCTTCGGATATCCGATTAATTTAGGATATGGATTCGTATATTGAAAATCCACTATCTCAATTCTCGTAAATCTGGTTTTGAACACCCTGTATACAGTTAAGCAGAACTAGTTAGAAGCCAAATGTTATATATTTGCTAATTTTCTATGAGCTAAAGCACGTAAAAATGCTTAATATTTTAATTCGGTTGAGATGAAACATGTATGGATTAAGAAAGGAAGGAATTGAACAATATACCTCTTTGAGCATATCAACAAGTGATTTGGCGAGAAGCTCCCAGATAATGCAGCAATCTTCGCTAGTTGAATCAGCGATGCTCCTACCTGGAATTGTTAAAACCATACTCCCGCCACATATCATTTCGTGAGACCGCAATCGCAAAAAATTTATAAAGTCTTTCTTAAATTGTTGTTTTCAAGGCCTTTAGGCACCTATATATATATTATAATATATACACGTATTAAAAGTTCGCCACAATATATTACGAATCCTAGGATCTAAGCTAATTAGTGTACTTAGGAGTAAATAGTAATTTGAGTGATTAGGGTGGAGAGAAAGTAATTCACAGTGAATTTGGTTAATCTGTCATTAAGTATGCAAGTTGGATGATAAATATCCACTTTTAGATGATCCCTCAGTGCAAACATTGTGTTTTCCTAAGTTTTTTAAGTATTCGTCATCGATGAAGGCCCAAATGTGGATGACATGACTCTTTTGTTTCTGCATAACCAGGATCGTATAACTAAAGAGCTTCACTAAATTGGGTATAACTTAGGCTACGAGCTTCCGTTTCAAGTTCACGACCAGACAAAATCGAAGTTATAAATGAGGAGAACGTTTTTCGGTCCCAAAAATATTTTATTTTGGGATGTATTTGCATTTTAAAGTTTGTGTCTATATTTTGGACGGGCTATTTTTCAACTTGTTTGTCTTTTTAGGCCCATTAAAAAATATATGTCAATTTTAAGGTATCATAGTTTTAATTTTTATAAAAGTTTATTTTTTCATCCTTTTTACAAAATTTGTATTTGCATCAATATTCTTCCATATTATCGGTATCCGTTTAATCAACGATAATTAGAAGAATTGTTCATGATATTCGTGTGATCAACATGTTCAATTTTGTTTATTTTGTTTTTAGTCTACATAAGTACTTATTCTAAAATACTATACATATTCAATGCAAAGTTGCAAACCGAAGGCATCGCTAACCTTAGAAAGCCAGTGAATGGCATAGGCTGAATGAAAAAGGTGGATGCTCTCGTTTGGAAAAAGTCTACCATAAAAAGAACCAGGGATAGCATAAACAAAACAATGGACACTCTTATCTCCGTCTTTCAATTTTGTATAAAATGTTGACAGTGATCTGAAAAGGATATTGAAGTCATTTTCATAAGAGCAATGGGTGTGGTGGCATAAGCCACTTCGCCACCTCTGCGTCACCTATGCGCCACATCACCATTTCACATTTCACATTCAAAACCCCCAAATACCCCATCTACCATCACTTAAGCCATTTGGGCCCCACCCCCCTTTTTTTCTTTTTCTTTTTTTTAAAAACATAATACTTCATTAAAATAAATATTACACAATACAAAATAAAAATACCTAAAAAGGAAAAAAACTACCGAAAATAAAAAAAAAATACCGAAAAATTAAAAAAAAAACCGAAAATTAGGAAAAAAATACCGAAAATTAAACAAAAAAAAAACTACCCATCGTCATCGTCCACGTCAAGTTCACTTGCCTCGACGGGGTATTTTTCACGGATCGTCTTTTTTTCTTTGACGATTCTCGCCTTATCTTGGCTGTTAGGTCACAACAACCCTGGTTTATAATGTTAATTGATAGAATATTATACTTAGAGAAATATTAAAGTGATAACACAAGAATATGGTCAATGTATAAATCCACTAAGTGTGGCTTGTTGCGGAATAACAAGACCACTGATCAATTACAAAAGATGTGAATGTGTAAAGTAAATTGGTGAGTACTCCTTTGCAAGATGATCTCTATTTATAATGTTATAGAGATCTTACATAATGAGCAAAGGAGTAACCGAAGGACTAAGCAAGGAAAATGACTAAGATCAAGGGATTTGATCTTAGTCCGTTACTATACTGAGTATCACTCAGTCCTTCTACTCAGTATCACTATTTGATACTGAGTACTGATACTGAGTTCTAATACTGATCACTCAGTATCAGACCTAAACTTAGCTATATTATTCTACATATTAATCAAAGCTAGTCTAGGTTGTTTTGTTATCTTAAGATCCAAAGGGGTAAGGCTTTTTGCCTTAACAATCTCCCCCTATCTAATGATAACAAAACAATTACAAAGAAAAAACTAAACAAAATAAGCTACAGGCTGCAAAGTCTTCTTCTTTAGTCTTTGTTGATCGATTCAAACTCGTAGAAGACTTCTTTCTTCACATGGATGAACTCTTCTCTTTTCTTCAGTTCATCTTGCCTGTTGTTTAGTACAACAACTATCTTTTTTCTAAACCAAGCATCTTCTTTCTTGGTTATCATCCATTTAAGACCCACCAAATGGCTGATAGGAGCTGTTGCCAAATCTGCTTCAGTAATGAAGCATTCCCTGTCATCTGAGTCAGTATACATGTATCCAGATGTTGGATATATGGTACTCTTTTGATCCTGAAAAATGAGATTAGGGGGAACAGTATATGTGGGAATTATTCTGAAAGTATTAAGACACTCAGGTTTGTTGTTCCTCATAGCTTCAGTCATCACACTGAGTGCCCTGTATTCTGCTGCATAAAGAATGCCTTTTTCATAGCATATAGCAGATACAGCCCAGATTTCATCCATCATCACTTGGGCTTCAGAAGATCTTGAAGGCATTTCCTTGATCAGTCTAGCAATTTTTATCCAATCATGAAGTCCCATATTTTGAATGTCATGGAGGAGAAACTTCATTGGAGGACTGACTGGCCCAGTACAAGTTGCAACAATTGATCTATCAACAGTTTTGACCTTTATTTTGTTGACAAAATCATTTAGCCAGTATATGTCTCTTACAGTTGGAAATGCTTTCTTCCTCAGCATACTCATCCTTGTTTCCCTATATCTTGTTCTTTGTGCCACAATGTTCCAATACTGTTCAAGTAATTCATCTCCAGTTCTTCTTACAGTATGAGATCTTCTTGGAACATCTTCAGACTCAGATTCAGGTTCTTCCTTAACAGGGAAGAACCTTTGGGCCTCAATCTCATCCTCAGCTTCACTCTTTCCCTCAGTAAACTGAGCAGATCTTCTAGGTCTTGAGATCAGAGGAGCTGGATCTTGTTCTTCACTAGATTCTGAGGACATAACCACATTTGTCATTCTTCTGGTTATTGGTCTTCTAGGAATTCTAGAAGGTCCTTCAGCCTGAGATGAGATAGATTTTCTTGTATGCTCTTCATCATCTGAGAATGATGATGAAGAGGTTTCTTTATTTGCTTCATCCAATGCAAAGTTTAAAAAATCTTCTGATTCCACTGGATGTTCTTCATCTTCATCATCAGTAATGGGCCACACAAAAGGTCTATAGACCACAATTTGTAAGTTATTTTCTTCTAGAGCAGGTGGCTCAGTATAAGCTTGCTGTGGTTGGTCAGTATGAGTCTCCCCCTGAGCAGATGGCTCAAGTGGGTCTTGAACTTGTAATTCTGACCTTGTTCTTTGTCTTCTTCTCTCATACTGAATGCGAAATGGCTCAGTATGAGGGCTTTGCTGATGTTGTTGTTGAGGTTGATCTTCATTCAATCTTCTTCTTTTCTCCCCCTGAGCAGAAGGCTCAGTTTGATCAACCTCAGAATCTCTTTGTCTTTTCTCCCTCTTTTTTGTTATCATTTGATGAGGAGGGAAGAGGATCAGTATCACCACCCATGTCCCCTTCAGGTTGTTCAAGAGTAGGGGAGGGCATGGGCTCAGTTGCAGCATCAGTATCACCAGCACCTCCTTCTCCTTCTCCTTCTTCATTGTGGTCACCAGGTGAACCTGGTGGAGTTTGTGGAGGCTGCTGTGGTTGTTGAAGGAGTGATACTGACTGTTTTATTAAATCAATATCACCACTCATCTTGTCCATTCTGGCTAGTATTACATTTTGAGTTTGTTGGATGGCCAGAATGTGCTGCATGATTGCTTGCAGAGTCACTTGGGCTGCTGCAGCTTGAGATGCCGGAATGCCCTGCACAGATGGTGCTAAAGAAACAAAAATATAAAACTGGTTAGAATGAAAGGTTTATCAAATAGAATTGTGGTGTTGTTTAATTCTACAATCATATAAACAGAGTTTGTGAAGTCTGTATTTCATCTGGTATAGGATGAAATATTGTGGACTTGTGCATAGCATGTGTAAGAAGATTTTAGTAAAGGTGAGTGTGAAAATTTAAGTAGCTCAGTATAGGATAAGTCACATTTACTAAAAGGTTTGGGTGTGGGAATTCGAAGCCTGGGATGTGCTTCTTGTTATTTTCAATGTTTATCACTCGGTATGAGAGTGATAACAGAAATGTGGCTAAACCCCATTGAATATTTTTGGATTTTGTGGCTTAAGGGTTTGTGATCATTTCTTGAATGATGCTACCCAACTCAAAAATAAGTTGGACATTATTCAAGCAGCACCAGTGGGTGTCAGTATGACATCAACCACCATTGTCTCTTTAAATGTTGAGACAACTGTAGACTGACAATGATCAATTTTGTGTGCTCAGTATATGAATTTTGCATAGCAGCAGTGGGCTAGCTATGTTGGCCATAAGAGGATATATATTTAAAAGATCGTTTGAGACTTTGGTCAGTATTGAGTTGGTACTGTCCAATACTTAGTCTCTATTTGGGAATGAAATACATGTATATAAGTTTAAGGATTTTTAGAAATTCATACCTGAGACTCTGTCAGATTCCCTTCGAGCATCTGCAGAGGTCGGTGCAGGATCATGTGTTTGTTGATGTGCAGCACCAACCTCTTCAATACCGACCCCTCTGTCATGCTGAGCACCTTCCAGTGCAGTTTGTGCATATTGAATCTCCACATCGAGAGGAACATGAGGTTCCTCAATTGGTTGAGCAGGTGGAGCTTGTTCTGGACCTGGAAGGTCAGCGGTGGCTGCAATAAAGCTTTGGGCTTGAATAGATGCAGTTAATGATGGAACATTGGCAGGCTGCACCTCCTCAGATGATAAGTTGCCCATAATGATAGGAGAAACATTCCTTCTTCTTCTTCGAAGGAGCAGTGGTGTGTCTTCTGAGGACTCAGTTTCACGATCGGTTTCAATATGAGGAGCAGCAAGATCTTGTGCAGGTGGAGAGATAGTTGGTTCTTGAAACTTGTGGGACATCCTGCATCTCAATATCTTGACCAGCCTGTGCTCCATTACCACTATCATCATCATTATCATCATCATCATCATTGTCTGACTCAGTATCAGACATGTGTTCTACATCATCAATGTGTTCTTGAACAATGGCCCACATAGGAGGACTTAGAAGAGGTTCTCCTTCTCTTGGTCTGTAAAAGAAGATCTTCTCACTGAGTGGAGGAAGATCAACTCTTGGGCTGTGAAATTCATCATAAATGTGTGTGGGCATTGAGTTTTGAAATATGAGTGAAAGAAATCTGCAGAAAGGGACATTGCATTCCCTTGTGTTTGCTCGGACCAGAGTAGCTAATTCATTGAAGATTAGACGAGCAAAATCAATGTTTCTTCCATAGTACAGAGCATGTACTATTTGCATCCCAAATTCGTTTATTTGGTCCAAAGCCCCCGTCTTGTGGGTCATACATCGAATTATTGTTGTGATAAGAATACCCCACATAGGACCAAATTCATTTCTTTTGATTGTGCCAGTTGTTCCTCTTCGACCCAGAAAAGGCAGAACAGAGCGTGCCTCTGATCGATCAACAAATGGGTCATACTGAGCTTGGGCGGGAAGTCTCAGTGCTTCACGAATGATTGCAGTAGAAACAAATGCCCTTCTTTGATCTCTAATTACCCACCCAGCAATCATATCTGGAGAATCGAGTGTAGCAGAGTACCAAAACTCGCATAACATTTCTGGGTAGATTGCTCTAGGAGATAATGTCAGGGCACGAGCAATTGGGCAATGCTTCATAAAAGTGACGATGTTCGTGAATTCTTGGCATGCCCAGGCTTGAGGAATATTGAAATTTGCTGTGATGTTGTTCCTCGCAAACCTGGGTACTTCATTATTTCGGAATTGGATTTCCGATTGAACTTCTGGAGCAACAAAAGTATAGTTCGCCATCTGTGATTTTGATTTGAAAGAATTTGCTTGCTAAGAGAAAGTGAAATCGTTAATCGCAGAGAGAATTTAAGATGAAAGAAGAAATAACAGTTAAAAAGAATTTGAAATAACAATAAACGGTTATTTATAGGAGATTTGAAAGATAAATAAGGTATTGGGAAGTAAAAACGGCTGATTTGACTGCCTTATCTTCTGCCAACGGTAACTTTCTTATTAAGAAAAGTTACCGTTTGAGCAGTATGAGGATTAAGCTCGGTGTAAGAGCCGTCATACCCCAATACCGAATAAAAAAAAATTAATTTTAAAAAATTAAAAAAAATATAAAAACAATTTATTTGCTCTTGAAATTTATAAAAAAAATAAAAATTTTAAATTTTGTTGATAACAGACTAGTGATACTGAGTGGTCAGTATCAACAGGAGTGATACTGAGCGCTCAGTTTTAAAGAAATTTAATAAAGATTAAGGATTCAACATACCTAATTGCCCTAGTAAATACATAAACCTTTCCTCAGGAAGAGGTTTAGTAAATACATCAGCCAATTGTTCATTTGTTGGTACATAATCTACTTCAACCTTACCCTTTTCCACATTATCTCGAATAAAGTGATGTCTGATATCAATGTGCTTGGTTTTGGAGTGATGGACTGGGTTCTCTGTGATAGTAATAGCACTCTTGTTATCACAATGAATAGGAGTCTTATGAAAGTTGAACCCATAGTCTAAGAGTTGATACTGCATCCATAATAATTGAGCACAACAACTTCCTGCAGCAACATATTCTGCTTCTGCTGTGGAAGTGGCTACCGAATTTTGTTTCTTGGATGACCAGCCAACTAGTCTTCCACCTAGAAATTGACATCCTCCACTTGTGCTCTTTCTGTCCAATCTACAACCTGCAAAATCTGCATCTGTGTACCCTTCAAGGTCAAAGTTTGAGTCTTTGGGATACCAAAGACCCAGGTTAGGAGTACCTGTAAGATATCTAAAGATGCGCTTAACTGCTTTCATATGTGATTCTTTAGGATCAGCCTGATACCGAGCACACAAACATGTGGCAAACATGATATCAGGCCTACTAGCAGTTAAGTAAAGTAATGAACCAATCATACCTCGGTATGTGGATTGACATATTGGTTTACCAGTTTCATCCTTACTTATCTTATCCTGAGTACCCATAGGAGTGTGCATGGAAGATAGATTTTCAAAGTTGTATTTCTTTAACATGTCATGCACATACTTACTTTGATTTATAAAAGTGCCATCAGGCTTTTGTTCAACTTGTAAACCCAGAAAGTAAGTAAGTTCTCCCATCATACTCATCTGATACTGAGTTGACATTATCTTCGCAAACCAGTCACACATTGACTTGTCAGTGGAACCAAAGATAATGTCATCTACATATATCTGAATGAGTAAGATGTCAGAACCTTTCCTTTTTGAAAATAATGTTTTATCAATTTTACCTCTTGTAAACTTATTTTCAATAAGATACTCAGACAAGGTGTCATACCAGGCTCTTGGAGCTTGTTTGAGCCCATATAGAGCTTTATCAAGCTTGAAAACATAATGAGGAAATTTGGGATCAACAAAACCTGGAGGTTGTTTAACATAAACTTCTTCTTGTAGTTTTCCATTTAGAAAAGCACTTTTGACATCCATCTGATAAACTTTGAAATTCTTAAAGGCTGCATATGCAAGATACAACCTAATAGCTTCAATTCTTGCAACTGGTGCAAAAGTTTCATCATAGTCAATGCCTTCTTCTTGCCTGTAACCTTGAGCAACTAACCTTGCTTTGTTTCTGATGACAACACCATCCTTGTCCATCTTGTTTCTGAACACCCACTTAGTACCAATAATAGTTTTGCCAGAAGGAGGTGGTACTAAGTTCCAAACTTTGTTTCTTTCAAACTCTGTGAGCTCTTCTTGCATAGCCTCTACCCAATCTTCATCTAATAAAGCTTCATCAGCTTTCTTTGGTTCAATTGTAGATAGAAAACTTGAGAAAAAACAAAAGTTTGCAGTTGCTTGGGTTGGAAATTCTAATTTTCTTCTTGTTTGGACACCTTCTCCAATAGGACCAATAATGTTTGAGTGTGGATGGTCTCTGTGTTCCCTTAAATTGTTTCCTAAGGGAGCATTTAAAATAGGATCAATAATATCTTGTTGATTTGACGTGTTGTCTGTCTGATACTGAGTGGAATTCTGATCAGTATTAGACAGTACAGGTTGCTGTTCATCTTCATTTTGCAGAATTGATGTGGATTTTTGTGAAGTGTTGGATGTTTCACCTTCTTCATAAATAGAGTGGTTCAGATCATTGATTGGAAACTCAGTATGAAGGTCCTCTGTTATGGGAACCTCAGTATTAGACGCATTTGAGTGATACTGAGTTTGAACTTGAGCAGGTTCATTAAACTTATTAGGAATAAAGTGTGGATGAAACTTAGGCTGTTCAGCAATGGAGTGTTCTGGATTGCATAGAATATCTATGCCACTTATGTCTTCACTTGCTGAGGTAGAATGCTCATTCTGATCTTCATCGAATGTGACATGAATGGATTCTACAATCATCTTGGTTGAGATGATATACACTCTGAAAGCTTTGGAGTGTGGAGAGTAGCCCATGAACACACCTTCATTTGCTTTGGGAGCAAATTTATTGAGATTTTGTTTTGTACTGAGTACAAAACATTTACTCCCAAAGATGTGGAAATATTCCACATTAGGAATCTTGCCATTGTATAACTCATATGGAGTCTTCAGATGTCTTTGGACTATAGTGGCTCTATTCTGAGTGAAATTTGCACAGTTTACAGCTTCAGCCCAGAAACTCAGTGCCAGTCCAGCATGGCATAATAAAGTTCTTGCAGCTTCAATCAGTGTTCTGTTCTTTCTTTCTACAACACCATTTTGTTGGGGTGTGTAGGCTGCAGAGAAGTTTTGAATGATTCCTTTTTCTTCACAGAAATCTGCTAATACTGAGTTCTTAAACTCAGTACCATGGTCACTTCTAAGTTGCTTGACCTTGTTGCCTTTTTGAAGTTACTCTCTTTTTATAAAGGCAATGATTTCTGTTGTTTCATCTGACTTAGTCTTGAGGAAGATGACCCAAGTATATCTTGAGAATTCATCAACTAAGACTAGAGTATAGATCTTTTTGGCCAAAGATGGTGTGCTGATGGGGCCAAAAAGATCCATATGTATCATAGTAAGAGGTTCATTGATGGAATGATTGACTTTTGACTTGAATGAACTCTTCTTCTGCTTGCCCATTTCACATGCTGAGCATAACTTATCTTTTGAATAAGTAATTGTGGGCAATCCTCTCACCAGTTTCTTCATACTGAGCTCGTTGATATTTCTAAAATTTATGTGAGAGAGTTTCTTGTGCCATAGCCAATGTAATTCTGGCTTGACTTTAGAAAGCAGGCATACTCGAATAGTTGGGTCTATTTCAGATAGGTTGACCACATATACGTCTTTTTATCTTCTAGCAATGAGTACAGGCTGCCCTTTATCATTGTAGATGATTCCTGCAACCTTTCTGAATCGAGCTTCATTGTCATCATCACACATCTGGCTAATACTGAGCAGATTGTGTTTAAGACCCTCTACATAGGCAACTCTTTTAAAAGTTATGTCGCCTGCCTTGATCACACCATAACCTCTTGTCTTTCCCACTGAGTCATCTCCAAACTTGACAGAAGGACCCTTCTCTGGAGTATAATTAAGAAGGTATTCCATACTGCCTGTCATGTGTCTTGAGCAGCCACTATCTAAGTACCACTTTCTGTCACCCTGCACAAGACACAAAATAAGAATTAGTTCCTTTTAGGAACCCATTTTTGAATGGGACCTTTGGTGGGATAAACACAATTTGACTTGATCTCTTTATGTGAAGAGGTCGGTATCACTTCAGGGGTAACTTTAGAAGTTTTCTTTGGTGATACTGAATTAGTTTCTCTCCTTTTCTTTGGTACTGAGTACCTAGGACTTGAGAGATCAGTCCAGCATTCATCTCCCTTATGACCAGTATGATGACATCTATAACATTTCCTAGGTCTATTTCTAAACATATTTTCATATGGTATTTTAGAAAAATGTTTCACTTTTGGTAGGTCAGTATGAACGAGTTTTGCAAATTGTTTACTTAAAGATTTGACCTGATCACCAAGTGTTTTTAAAACATTAATTTTGTTATTTCTAATAGATGTATTAATATTGTTTTTAACTGGTTTAGGAGATGGATGATCTGGTTGTTTATTTTTATTTGGCAGAGAAGTCTTTCTAATTTTATTAGTGGTAGACTTCTTGTCTTTGCCAACCAAAGACCTAGTTGAAGTTGTCTTTTGTTTATCATGTTTTGAAGGAACAACTTTAACAGGTACTTTAGATGTCTCAGTATTTGATGTTTCTGTTCCTGCAACTTCTGTATTTGATGAAACATGTGAGATAGAAGTTGTTTTATTATCATTATATAATTCAAAAGTTGTTGTATTAAATAATAATTCAAAAGGTGGAACAGCAGAAGTGTCATACTGTACTATTGGTAGCTTGGTATCAGAAATTTCTGTTATTTGAAATTCAATACTGAGTTCTTGTAGCTCAGTATAGCACTTTGAGCAGATGGAAGGACCAATAGGTTTTTCTAAAATTTCATTTTCTTCATCATCTGACTCAGTTTGACATCCAACTTCACATAAAGTTTTAGCTTTTACAAAATTAATAGGGTTCATAGTAGAAAACTCTTCAAATAAATCAGCAAAATTGTTCCTGCTTTTAAATTGAGGATCAACACCAAGTGCAGCCCTCACATTTTCTGGAAATTGTTCATTTAAACATTTATTTAATTTTATTGAAGCATTTCCCCAAGATTTACACTGTTTTTCAAATTTCTCTTTTTCAAGTTTGTGTAAATGAGCTTTATCAGCTAATCTTTGGTTAATGTCTTTTAAATCTGAAAAATTTAGTTCTAAATCTTTATATTTTGCTAGTTTATCCAAGTTTTCATTATTTACCCTTTCAAGTTCTTTAATTGTTAATTTTAAAGCTTTTTCTTTTTGTACAGAAGTTTTAGGATCAACAAGCATATACTCAAAAATCTTGGTTTTTTCATTCACTGAATAAGTTTGAAAGGAACTTACCTTGTACAACTGAGTGGAATCCCAATCAGTATGAACACTCATCCTCTCAGCCTCTTTGATATCCTTTTCAAAGGAACTCTTCAAATCATCTTCAGTGAAAGCCATAAAGGCTTTATTTTCAATCTCCTCTTCATCATCACTTAACTCTTCATCCATCCAGGCTTCTGAGTAAAGTGCTTGATGAGGTGCTCCATTTCCTTCGGCCCTCTTTCCCTTGCTCCAATTCTTCAGCTTGACATATTTGTCTCTATATCTTTTTGCTCGGTATGCAATCTTGTCATTTTGGTCAGTCTCAGAAGACTTAGTATGACAATTTGCAGCAATATGTCCAGGCTTTCCACACCTATAGCACAGACCTGATCTAGGGTCAGTATTAGAAGAGCTAACACCAAGCCTCTTCTTCTTCAACTGATCCAGCTTCATAGACATGAGAGCCATTTGAGTTTCAAGCTCTTCTGCCTCAGCATCAGCAAGATCAACTTCTGGTTCTTCTGGCTCAGTCACAGTATAAGCCTGTTGCACAACTAGAGCCATACCAGTGGAAGACTTGTCAGTTTTCTTCCAGTTGATCAGTCTTGCAGCATTATTCTCCTCATGATTCAGCATTAAACCATACAAAGTTTGAAGAGTGTATGACTCAATGTTGTTAGCAGCATTGACAGAGTTTGTCATGTCAAGAAATTGTTGAGGAAGGCTATCCAGAAACTTTTGAAAAAGCTCTCCTTCCTCTTTCACAATGCCTACACTGATTAAATCATGGATAATAGTATTGAACCTGTTATAGAGAGTGGTGATGTCTTCATTTGGAGTTGAAAAGAAATTTTCATATTTCCTTCTCATGTTGCTTTTTCTTTGCAACTTCACCTTTGCTGTACCTTCATAAGTGACTAATAGGCTATCCCACATAGCCTTTGCTGTTGGCAATTTCATAATTGCATTAAGTATCTCTTTTGTAACAGCATTACCAATCACTCCTTTAGCTCTGGAGTCTAAAGCATACAACTGACGGTCAGTGTCAGTCCAGTTGTGCTTTAGTTTAGGTACAGATCTTATGCCCTCAGGAGCATCATCAGTAGCAGCAACCGGTTCCACAGTTTGTGGAATGATGGGACCATCATTTAGCACAGTGAGCATCACATGATGAATAGATTCAAGATACCACTGAGCTTTGAGCTTCCATTGATGGAAGTCTTTTCCATCAAAGATGGGTACTCCCTTTCCAGACATAACTGGTGCAATAATTGTAGACATTTTGGATTTTTGAGTGTTGGAGGGATAGATGTAGGAAATGGCTGCCAGGGTTATAGATCGACTAAATAGAAGATTATTTAGCCTGCTCTGATACCAGTTGTTAGGTCACAACAACCCTGGTTTATAATGTTAATTGATAGAATATTATACTTAGAGAAATATTAAAGTGATAACACAAGAATATGGTCAATGTATAAATCCACTAAGTGTGGCTTGTTGCGGAATAACAAGACCACTGATCAATTACAAAAGATGTGAATGTGTAAAGTAAATTGGTGAGTACTCCTTTGCAAGATGATCTCTATTTATAATGTTATAGAGATCTTACATAATGAGCAAAGGAGTAACCGAAGGACTAAGCAAGGAAAATGACTAAGATCAAGGGATTTGATCTTAGTCCGTTACTATACTGAGTATCACTCAGTCCTTCTACTCAGTATCACTATTTGATACTGAGTACTGATACTGAGTTCTAATACTGATCACTCAGTATCAGACCTAAACTTAGCTATATTATTCTACATATTAATCAAAGCTAGTCTAGGTTGTTTTGTTATCTTAAGATCCAAAGGGGTAAGGCTTTTTGCCTTAACATTGGCGCCCCAAACCTTGGGTGTTAGCGCTTAGGAATCGCAATTCTTCCAACTGCACGAAAACGTCATCCCGGGCCTTTGACCTTTCGTAAGCCGATTGAGCGGCTTCACTTTTCCGCCTAAACTCGGTCATCATAGCCTCGCCAAGGTCCGGCGGTGCGACACTTCCGGCGGTGTTAGTGCCGGATGAACTTTCCGACCTATTTTTTTTTTTGCCTTATGAGACTTTCCCGCCGGACGTGGTCTTGTATCTTCCCCGAAGAGTTCTTCGTTATCGGAGAGCGAAATGGGTGCGGGGGCGTCCCATTTCGGGCAATGTCGCAAAACTTCCCACGCACCTTCGTTGTTAAATTGTTTTTTTGACGACGACTCGTCACGGTACGCTTGTCGGACACGGGCCATAAAGTCGACCTCATTTTCACCGCTTCGGCTTGTACGTTGTAGACGTTTGTAGATACCGTTGAATTTTTGACAATTACCATTTAAGGTCGTCCACTTCCCCGTCAACATGTCTTTGGTACGCGGCGTACCAACATCCTTGTTGAACTCAACAAGGATTTTATTCCAAAAACATTCATCGGATTGGTCGGCGCCCTTTTCGCGGTCCTCGGAAACGCTAACCCAACAGTCCGCCAATAAAACTTCTTCGGCGGCGTCCCACCGCATGACCTTCCGACTTAAGTTGGCGGCAACTTTTTTCCCCTTTCTTCTCGCCTTTTCAACGACGTCGGTGTCTTGAGGGGGTTGGTGTTGTTGTGGTTGTGAAGATTGTGGTTGTGACCATTGGTGTTGTGACCACATTTGAGGACGGGGTTGGTGTTGTTGAAGGTTTTGAAATTGTTGTTGAAGGATATAGTGGTTGTATTGCTCTTGGGAAAATGTCGGCATCACGGTATTTTGGGTGGACGATACCGATTGTTGGGACGAAGGTGTTGACGGATTGGACGCCGGTGAGCCGGAACCTCCCCATCCGAGAATACCGTTCATCCAATCGGGGTGTGGTGATTGAGACATTTTGAGAGTTTTTGAGAGTGAAAGAGTAACAAAATTGTAGAGAGTTTTTGAGAGTGAAAGTGTAAGAAATGGTGTGAAAAAAGGTTATGGTTAAATGGGTTATTTATAATAGGTTTTATTTAAAAAAAATTTAAAAATTCTGGAAATTAGCCGTTGCCAACGGCTAGTCCACGTGGCACTCGCTCATTGGTCCGCTGCATCCGTCGATGGGCCGGCGCCTCGCCTCACTCACGTAGCGGACGGTGTGGTGGCGAGGCCGGCGAGGTGAGGTGGCATCCGGCGCCCCCTCTCCTTCGCCACCACACCGGATTCTCTAAATGAGGAGAACGTTTTTCGGTCCCAAAAATATTTTATTTTGGGATGTATTTGCATTTTAAAGTTTGTGTCTATATTTTGGACGGGCTATTTTTCAACTTGTTTGTCTTTTTAGGCCTATTAAAAAATATATGTCAATTTTAAGGGATCATAGTTTTAATTTTTATAAAAGTTTATTTTTTCATCCTTTTTACGAAATTTGTATTTGCATCAATATTCTTCCATATTATCGGTATCCGTTGAATCAACGATAATTAGAAGAATTGTTCATGATATTCGTGTGATCAACATGTTCAATTTTGTTTATTATGTTTTTAGTCTACATAAGTACTCATTCTAAAATACTATACATATTCAATGCAAAGTTGCAAACCAAAGGCAGCGCTAACCTTAGAAAGCCAGTGAATGGCATAGGATGAATGAAAAAGGTGGATGCTCTCGTTTGGAAAAAGTCTATCATAAAAAGAACCAGGGATAGCAGAAACAAAACAATGGACACTCTTATCTCCGTCTTTCAATTTTGTATAAAATGTTGACAGTGATCTGAAAAGGATATTGAAGTCATTTTCATAAAGATCGTTTAAAAACACCTGAAATTGTGGCACTTGAGAATCATTTTGTTTACAGATGTCATGGACTTTATCAATTATGTTGGATACAATAAATAAGGTGTTTGGCCCTGAAGAACAGCCCAGGTCTGCTATGTTGAAGCACCGTGAGAAGCCATCAAGACCGTTAGCTCTTCTCTTGATTGCCTCGTTTAATACCGGTACTGCTCTTTGTAATCCAGATTTCTGAAATTGTTTTTAGAAAGCAACATTTTTTCTGAGTTAAATATAACATTAAATATGAGATATTTACATAAATGACTACAAGATGGTTATTGTAAATGTAGACAACGAATGGTGATGACATTTTATACCCAAGTATGTTACATTTTATATCTGAATATTTGTTTTTCCACATCAGTGTCATGATAGTTGACTCTCCAACCGACACACATATGTAAAAAATACTCTTCTTTTTAGTTTTTTAGATCTCTCCATTATAAAATATACACTAAATAATCAAAGAGGCATGCCAATGGTTTGCTCCAACTGATGAAAAGAGAAGTGTCAACCGTAGCACGGTTGGTACCAGTTTTAGTTACTCATGTGACAAATAATAAAGGGAATTGAATTTGGTACCACAACTTTTAGTGGTTATACCACACTGTACATATTTTACAGCCAAATGTATAAGTATATTAAGCATTGGATGTGGTACATATATTAAAAGTTTGTGGTAAGAAAATCACTCTCTAATAATAAAGTGTTACCGTATATAAGTTGTAGTTATTAATTATGAATCAATCCTTGATTTGTATTTCATTGGTATGGTAATATATATACACAACTACAATAGTATCTTAGGAAAGGATATCACCTACAATTACATTGATATTTATCTACAAGACTATACTTAATATATTAGTCTAACAGCCCCCCTCAGTTTGGAGCTGGAGGAGGTCAAATGCTCAAACTGTTTCTGAAATCAAGGAATAACTGGCGAGGAAGACCCTTGGTGAAAATGCGGCATACTGGTAGGCAGACGGAACGTGCAAGACTCGTATGTGTCCCAAGGCAACTTTCTCGCGAACAAAATGTATGTCAATCTCAATGTGCTTAGTTCGTTGATGCTGAACAGGATTCCCGGAGAGATAAACCGCGGAGACATTGTCACAGTAACACAAGGGTAGAACGACGTATCGGTGTGTGAAGCTCGAGCAGCAGATTACGCAACCAACAAGATTATGCGACTGCATTTGCAACGCCTCGATATTCGGCTTCAGCACTGGATCGTGAGAGAGTCGGTTGTCGTTTTGCGGACCAAGATATAAGATTATCGCCTAAGAACACGCAATATCCAGAGGTAGACCGCCTAGTTTCCGGACAACCCGCCCAGTCAGCATTAGTGTATGCAATAAGTTGAGCTGTAGAAGAAGAGTATAAGTGTAAACCCAAGGTGAGAATGCCCGTAAGATACCGTAATATGCGTTTCAATGCATTGAAGTGAGGCTCTCTTGGTGCATGCATAAATAGACAGATTTGTTGCACCGCATATGCTATATCGGGACGGGTGAATGTAAGGTACTGAAGTGCACCTGCGAGGCTGCGATAGACCGTGGGATCCGCCAATAGTGACCCATCGGTAGCACTTAATTTTGAGTTTGTATCAGCGGGTGTGGCAACGGGTTTGCATTTTTCCATGTGTGCTCTTTTCAAGATAGACTCGGCATATTTTTGTTGACATAAGAACATTCCATTTTTCGATCTTGTACCGGATATACCCAAAAAATATGACAAAGCACCGAGGTCCGTCATTTCGAATTCCTTTTTGAGGGCATCGATGATTTGTGTTTGCAACGAAGGTGATGAAGATGTAAGAACAATATTGTAAGTTCAGATTCAACGGATTAATCAATGATTAAGCATAAACAAGTGATAATATGGAAGACTCAGATGTAGAATTTCTTAAGAACACTTTGCTATGGATTTGACAATTACAAAATAGGGCAAAGGTTATAGAAATTAGGTTACAACTATCTATTTATACCTAGCATAAGTTTAGACTAAATACACAAATGGTCCCTAGACTATTGGTTACAACATATGAGACCCAACAATCTCCCCCTTTGTAACAATAGTTTGGGACTCGTATCTTCGAAGTCTTCATCTTTAGCCAAAGCTGCACCTGGAAGATATTTCATTGAATAATGATGTATCAGGATCAGCTTGAGCTTTGTTAACGTTTAAAAAGGAATACTTCTTGTAGCTTTTCAACCACAAGAAGTATTTTGAAGACTTTACTTTGAAGATACATATAGATCGACTAAAAATAAGACCCATAATGATAGAGCGGTTAACAGCGGAAGTCCTTTCTTGAAGTTTGTGGCTTTATGTCGATCTATGATTCTTGATAATTGTTGTTAGGGTAACATGTTGATAACGGTTACGCTCCCCCTCAAACAAACAATTATTACTTCACGGGAGTTGGATTAAACGTTTTGAAATTTACTCCCCGGTGAACGAGTTTCCTAATTGAAATCTTCATAGATCTTTGGTTTCTTGTTTACTCCCCCATAACTGGTGCATATATCTTATTAATGCTGAGTAAACTGGGCTAACGTATCAATAATCTCCATACAATTAAAGGATTCTCCAAAATTTGTTCCCGCAGATTGGGCTTAAGAAGAATGTTCGGTGAATGCAGTAAATTCTTTTATAAAAAGAATATCTGAAATGTATCTTCTCCCCCTCATGATGAATATGATTTATCTGATTCATCATGTAAAATGTGAAGTTCTACGAGTTGAAATTAAGGAGTTAAGGAACGAAATAAGTGGAATTTGACGAAGCCCATTGATAAAAATGTGTTGAATAATGATTATACATCTTTTGTAATAATCAATATATAACACATTTTATCATTTTAACCATTGAAGTCTTCTTCGTTTGTAAAAGCTGGAACTGAGTGATAAATCGTTGAGCAGTTTTGATTGAGAAATCAGCATCAGCTTTAGATAATCGGTGACAAACATACTTTTAAATTGGCTTTTCAACCAATATAAAGTATTCCAGAAGACTTCAGGCAAATCAACAGAATGTAGACCCATAGATAGAGCGGTTAGCAGCAGAAGTCCTTTCTTGAAGTAGTGGCTTTGTCGATTTGTGATCTTTGATAATTGTTGTTTGGGTAAAATGCTGATAAAGTTTACGCTCCCCCTCAAACAGACAATTATTTCCTAACGGGAGTTATGTTTACTCCCCGTTAGATCTTATTCTTCATTAACCTGTGCATATCGAAAATCTCCTTAATATTCTCCTCCTCATTATGAACAAGATGTATCTGAATCATCAAGAAATCTGTGAAGACTCGCGAAGTGGAATGAGGAAGAATTTTCGAAGCACATTGATAAACATGTGTTGAATAATGATATATTCATATTTTGAATGAATCAATATATAACACATGTTATCAGTTAGACCCATATCGTTGTTGATAAACATCTGACGTCTATGACATGGTTTATGGTGTAGGCATACGGTCTAATATTTCATCTTTTAATGCTAGTTAACCGTTGTTGATGTTTTGACCGATGTTGATAATGTTGGAGTTCGATCATCCATTCCTTGCACCATATTCCAGTTGGGTAACCCGGGATCACATAGATTTCCCGTTAACACGACAGTTACAGAAACTGTGTGACCTACGTTCAGTGTTGGCTTTGATGTTGGCACTGGTAGGATTTCCATTCAATTATCGTGGAATACCAATATTTTTAGTATCACTATGAATGTTCCGGCAATATCACAAAGATATGCTTGGTAGAGTGCCTGTGTCCTAGAGATATTTAATTCAGTTCTAGACTCTATTCGTGGACAAACGAAGGCGAGGATTGGAGGTGGGTCCTCTTTTTCAATATCAACAATCTCCAAATGAGATGTCGATAGTGTATGTGGTAATCTCCGTGATTTTGAAACAAGTACTTTTTGTAGTTGAGTGGCTGGGGGGTTGTTCATTGCATCACTGGGTCCATGATGTCTTTTTCAATATCAGAGAGCAACACATGCAATCTGATAGAGAAGTGGCGACCCGACTTTTAATCGGTTTGGTAAGGGTTTTTCGTTTTCTTTAACCCTGTCACACCCTCCTCACTCAAGCTTACTTTTTCAATTTTCAACTACACCCTCGTTTCATTTTACCATGTATTTAGCTGAATTGCACCCCATACTTCATTCCCCCTCTCAAGTTTTACCTCTGCGCACCCCAATCAAGATCCCGTGATACTTGATTCTGCTCACCTAGACCTATGGACCCTTACAGTATGTCCTATATTGTAGGTGGCTCCTGGGGAAGATCATGCCGGTTATAGCAGATCATAGGAGTTATTTGAGAGTGAACTATAACGCTCATGTGCAATTGATCAGCATTTATGATGTTACATTTTAAGAATGATTTACATGGATTTTTCATCGGAAATGTATGTGTTTCCGGCATAAGTCGTTGCCTTTAAGATTGAAAATTTTAGGCACAGCAACTTGAACACTGTAGGTAATACCGGTCTCACATAGAGTAACCGTTAACACATCATTTGATTCAATAGTCGTTTGCACAACGGTCGAGTCAATTGTGTGACCTGCATTTAGAGTTGGCATAATTTTAGCTCTAGCAGGATTTCCACTCAATCCTCATGAAGCACCAGATTGTGATGCCACTATGAGTGTTCCGATGAATTCACGGAGATTCATTTTAATAGTGTATGTGTCTTATATTGGAAATATTTGACGGTGAGATCTAGACACTTTGTGCATTGAAGCGAGACGTAACCCGGGGCATGAGGCTAATAATTTCAATACCAACATACTCCGAATGAGTAGTCGATAGAATATGTGCTACGTCCCCTGATGAATTGAAACAAATTCCTGTTGATAGGAATCTGAGTGGTTGGTGGTGGAGTGCACGTGCTTTACTGGGCCAGTTAAGTCTAGTGAAACATTCAACACATGAATGATCACCTTTTTGTATGGTTGCCCGGTTTATAGACAGTTTGGATGCACTCAAAGGTGTGTTTTCTTTAAGTTATCATGTTTTCACATCACCTTGCACTCACCTAGAACTATACCCTAGACCTATACCCTCTCATTTACCAACGGCTGAAAAATATTTCCCTGGGAAGGTAGAGCCGGTTTTGGCAAAACCATGGGAAGGTAAGTATTTTGAAGTAGTAAGTAACGAGAATTAAAAGAATTTGTAATAAACAGATGCTATCTTTACTAGGGATCTTGTAAAGAGATCGTTTACGGATATTACAACGACTTGTAATTAACGTTACAAACATAGAACGTTTTTTGATTTGGGTACGTTTATTTTGAATTTATAAATTTTCTCCCCCTAAAAATACTAATTCTCCCCCTAGAATTAATATTTCTTCCCCTCGACAAAACAAAGATATTGAAAAGTTGTCAGTTGTAGAAATGTACCTTATACATCATCGGAGGGGCGGAGAAGAGTTTTTGCAGTTACGTATGATTGAGCTTAATGCTTTCTGGTTATGAGCGGGTTCTGAATCTGATTTGATTAGAAGCCATTGACCGTTGAGGTCCGGGTTTCAAGCTGAGATACTTGAAAGCCATTTTTCTTTGAAGCTCGGGTCATACACTGAAGTGTGTATAAACCATTCTGTTGAGACTCGAATTATACACTGAATTGTGTATAAGTCATTCTGTTGAGGCTCGAGTTATACACTGAAGTGTGTATAAGTCATTCTATTGAGACTCGAGTTATACACTGAATTGTGTATAAGTCACCTTTCCTGCAAAACAAATCATACAACTTTTGGTACCCATTTTTGTTTGGGTCCGATGGTGTTAGTATTAGAATGAAACCATTGATAAGTTGTATCGATTTGATGTAAAGATTTGAAATTCCAAGAAAAATTGAAACTTAATGTTTCACTTTCAAATAATTTCCGGTGATTTATTTGAGATTTAGGAGTTTTAGGAATCCATTTTGCATTTGAGCTCATAGGGGTTTTATAGACAAACCTGTGATTTGTTTTGTACACTGATTTAAAAATTGTTTTAGGTGCCAATGAAAGTAAATCTTTTCTCGAGTACGTTAAACATTTAGGTTTGGAAATAAATTTCTGTGAGGGTGTAGAATGTTTCAAAACATGTTTTGATTTAGACGAACAAGTTTCCGGAGATTGTGGTTTCACAAACAACTTTTTACTCTTTTGAAGTGAATAAGTTGTGAACTGTGAGAACTTTTTAGAAATAGATTTTGAAGATTCACCGTTGTAAATCTTAATCGGAACTTGTACTGTTTGTTTTCCTTTATTCACAATTTTAGGTTTAGAAAATTTTTCAACCTTGATTTTCAAAGCATCGTTTTGATTTTGTGACAAAGTAAGATCTGCTTCAAGTGATGCAATTTTATCTAGCAATTTTGTCTTATCAATATCAAAAATATTGATTTGTTTTTGTGAATCTGATCCAAAATTACATTCGAGTTGTTTAATTTTATCAGTCAAAACCTGATTTTCATCACAAACAGAATCATATTTTTCGATATTCAAAGCATTCAAATGATTGGATTCATGAAGTTGTTTTGTGAGTTCAGCCATTTGAATTTTCAAGTTCTCAGAATTTGTTTTAAATGTACTGATCTCCTTTTTTGAAAGTTCTAATTCTTGTTCGGTTTGAAATTTTGAAATTTCTGATTCTCTCTTTTCTTCAGAAATTTGAGAAACGCGTTCTTCAAGATATTTCATGGCGGTCAAAGCTTCTTGCAGCGAGTCAGCCAAAATTTGAGACTGTGTCAACTCGATGCTCCTTGACTCTAAAGCAGTTGACTTTTCTTGTAATTCGATTAAACATTTTTCTAATTCACAAGTCTTTTCTGAAACTGTTTGCTTCAATGAGTCACGTTGTTGAACTAATGCCTTCCCTTTTGTTACAGCCATACTAAGTTTTTCTTTGGCATTATTATACCTTGTTTTCTGCTGTACAAGTTGTTCCAACAGCTGGGCATGTTGAGATTCTAAAAGGGTACTTTTGTCATTTAACTCAAAATATTTATTTTGAAGTGATTTAATAAAATTTTCATCCATTTTAGCTTTTTTGTTTTCAAAATGTGAAATTTTCAAATAAAATGATGTAACAAAATGATTAAGACTATGAAAAATGTTGAGTTTCAAAAAAAATTTGTAAGGCGTTGGATTGTTTTTTTATATTTTTTTTTTGTTTTTTTTTTAAAAATAAAATTTGTAATTTGTTGGACAAAAAAATGGCTTTCCTTGATTTACTCGATCAGATACAAAAGTTGATTTTTAATTCATTTGAGCTTCCAAATACTTGTTAATTGTAATGTCTCAATATTATCCATATACTTGTGATTTAAGCCGAAATTTTCTTTTAATATGCTTGGGCTTAAGAATTTTCGGTTGTAGTAAAATATCGAGTAATTCCAAAATAGAACTTGAATATTGAATTTTATAATTCCATTTTCTGAAATTAAATTAGAAAAATGAGCTTGTTTTGTCCTTTACAAATCCTTTGTCAGGATCGATTAACTATGAAGAAGTTAATAAACACCTTAGATCTAATTGATTATAGAAGTTGCAGCGGATCAACACTATATCAATGTATTAAGAACAATGAACTGTAAATAATAAACGAAAATATTAAGAACACAGATTCACAAAAAGCTTCAATGTATATTATCAAGTTAACAATACACACGTACGTTTACAATTCGTAAGGAACTATTTATAATAGTCCTTGAAGCTAAACTATTTACCCTAGTTATTCTAGGACTTGATTTACATTCGAATTCTATAGATATACATTGATTTACATGCTATAACTATCTCTACGAAGATCTCGGACTCGATATGTTCCATATAAGCTCATCAGTAGTATTCTGCAATCACCAGTAGTAAATAAGTAACGTCAGTAGTAACTTTGGTGACCAGTAGTAAGTCCAGATCCATCGTCAGTAGTAACTACTATTGATCAGTAGTATCTTCAATAAGCCTTGATCAGTAGTAACTAAGTTATAGTCTTCACCAGTATCAACTTCATCAGTAATAAACAATTCTGCCCCATCAGTACTAAGTATGATTAGTACTAACTGCAGCATCAGTAATAAGTTGAACTGTGATTTTGTCCCAACAATCTCCCCCTAAACTTATTGATTATCTTTCAATCAACTAAGTTTCTCTTGTTCTTCTTGTTCCCTTCTTCTTTTCTCAAGGGTTCTTTGATTCTGTTGTCTTCTTTGTTCAATGATGTATTTGCTGTTCCTCTTTGTGAAATAGTTTAATTTGTTTTGGAACATAACAGCATCATAAGGTTTCATCATTGTGTTTGTGAATATCTGGTACATAGTCTTCTCAGAATGAGAATATTCCTTTTCATACAAATATAGTTCACAGACTTTGCCAGATTTTTCAAAGAAGTACATTTGTGCAGTTGGAATCACATTCCAAGCATAGACATTTCCTGGATCTGTAAATTGTTCTGGATAGTTGTCTGGATAGAAAGCAGCATCAATCATCTTTGTTAAGTATCCAGCACCAGAATCTTTCCATGATTTCTTTGTCATTCTTGGTTTTCCAATGATCAGTAGTTTAATGACATCACTTCTTGAACAGGACATGATCAAAGGTAACCATCCAGTAAATCTCTGCACAATTTTATCTTCCCTTATGATCTCTATCACATTATTCTGCATAACCCTCCAATTGATGATTGGATTGTTCTGCAAGGGAGCAATGGGCATTTCAAGAACAGGTACAATTTGTGTTTTTGATTTCTTTTTAGAGCTTTGTTCTTGATCAACAGGTTTTCTTTTCTTTGATTGGGGAGTTGAGGTATCACCAGTAGTTGATACACTACCAGCTTTGATTAAAGTTGGACTGATTGGGATTAAGGCTTTGGCTTTAGATTTCTTTGCTTCTTTTTCTTCTTGTTCAGCCAAATCCGTCTTCTTGGCAGCACAGAATTTTTCAATTATAGTCATCATCTTCATTCTGCCAAAGGATTTTACACTATGCCCTTTTGTTTTCAAATAATCTATCATATTTGTCTTCTGTTCAAATACATCCTCAGTTAGTTCACTTTTAGTTCTTTTACATTCAGAAACCAATTCTTCAAGACATTGGATATGTTCTTCTTCAGCTTTTCTGAACCTCTTGAATTCTGCTTCTTGAGCTTCTATCTGAATGTCTTTAATTTGTACAGGTACTTGAACAGGAATTGCACTTTGAACTTTCTTCTTATTTTCCTCTAGTGCTTGATACATTTCCACTTTCTCCAAAAATTTACTATGTTTTATTCTCCATCTAGATTGCTTTTCTGCTCTGACATGATTAATCTTGTTTACCATGTGATGACCTAATGCTCTATTGGGATAATCATCATCGTATACTTCTTTTCCTTTTCCAATGTGAGCAGATGGTGGAGGTGGAATGTATTTCATATCAGGGATACCAGAAAGTAGTAGTTTTGGATAAAACAGTTTAAGTTGATCTTCTGGTAGTATCTTGGGATGTGGAGGAAATGTACATTCATCTACCTCAAACCAGTTCACATTATCATCAATGTCAGGTATGATAAGTGGTTGATCAGGTGTTGGTGGTTTGGAGATGATGACATGTTTTTCTCGTTCAATTAGCTCAGGAAGTTGCAGTTCTTCCTCTTCAGTAGTAACCAAAGTAGTTACTACTGGTGGGACTTCAGGAGTTACTACTGATAGGGCATCAGTAGTATTTGTTGCTTTTACTTCCTCTTCTTTACTTACTACTGCTATTACATCAGTAGTAGGAGTTACTACTGATGTTTCTTTTTCAGTTTGTTCTTCCATGGAAGCAGTAGTAGGTTCATCATCAATAACCATCTTTTCTGGGCCTTCATCAATGTTTGTTTGTTTAAGATTGAGGAGAGAAGTTGCTGCTGCTGCAATTGATTCATCAATCATATTCTGAATGTTATCCTTCTCCCCTTAGTGAGCTCAACTGGAGGAGCCTCACTATCATCAACCTTCTTTTTCAATCTTCTGATAATTTTAGTTTGTTGATGAAGCCTGTGTTCATATAGCCTCATTCTTTTGTTGATGGTATTGACATGTCTCTTCATAACTGCAATGGTTTTTCCCTGATTTGTTAGATATTTAAGGCAATCTTGTACAGTAGATTCAAAAGAATCCACTTTATCCGTCAATTGTTTTGTTTTAATACTGCCCTCACTCCATCTAGCAAGATCATCGGGCTCACTAACAGGTACATTGGCTTTAAGGTTTTCCATCCTATCCATCAATTCCACAGATCTGCCCTCATCACTTCTTGGTGATTCATTGGGTCTTTTAGACATCCTCTTCTTCCTAGAAGAAGCAGAGATGCCCCCCCCCCCCTTGTGGTTTCTTGGCACCGGGGTCCTTTAAGTAATTCCTCAAAAGAGTCATCACTTATAGTTGCCGAGGTCTGGGTCTTAAAGACGTTTTCACTGTCCTGTGCACCCACCTTTGGGGCATCAGTAGTGAAAGCCCTCGCCTCATGTCCTCTCTCCTCCTTGGAGGACAACTCTTTGAGCCTGGGGTGTGACTCGATTTGTCCCCTGGTGTCCTTTAAAGAAGTTTTCTTTCTTTTATAGATTGTGGATATATTTTGGGTGACATTGGGCAGGTCTTCCACAGAGTGAAGAGTAGCACTCTGAGGATTTATTTCAAGTTCCTGGGACACATTCAGGACTTCTATATTTGTGGGTGATTGAGTGACTGTTTGGGGTGGTGTTTGGGCTGTATTTGGGGGGTGATGGAGTGGGTTGAGGTTCAATTTGGGTTGTATCTATTATTGAACCCTCTCCAATAATTGTTTGATCTTTGATCATATTAGGAAACAGAGGGGTTTCCTTGCCCGAAAATTTAAATTGTTTTCTCATATTAGAGAAAATTTTCTTGTTCAACTCTGGAATGATAAAAATGTTTTTGGGAGTTGACAAGTTTTGCAATTCAATGTTTATGATATGTTGGAGAAATCTGGGATACATTAAAAATTTTGTAGAACTAAGATTTCCCAACATACCTTCAAAAATCATGTAAGAAAAATTAAATACTTGGTCTGTGCATAAACAGACAACAGCAGAGGCTATTGTCTTGTTAAACTCATTCCAAGTACTTCTTTTTGGAGAAATACAATGCTGAATAGTATGTACTAAAAATTTCCATTGTGGGGAGAAAAGACCTTTTTGAAAAGTGACTATGTTAAGTCTTCCCTCATATCCCATTTTGTTTAAAATTTCAGCAATGAATTCCTTAGGAACAGTAACCATACCTGCATCATCGTGTAGTTGTAGATGGTGTCGAATTGATTGCTCAGTGATCGTGATCGTCTTTCCATCCACCGATGATTTTATCATAGGTGCAGTTGCACCATCTGTTCTTTCTGCATTGGTCCAAAAATCCACCAAGTGCTGTTGATAGGCTTTCGGTTTCACCGTTAACGCGAACTTAATGTATGAGTTCTTTAAGAATTGCACTATTGGTCGAAAGTCTTTAGTACCGTCTGGATTTCGGAAAAACGCACACATATTATGGAACTCTGAGTATTTAAGATCGGTTTGAACGTTGAGAGATTGTAGAGTTGCCATTGTTGTTGATTTTGAGAAAAAGATGTAAGAATTTTGTTACTGATGAAGGGTTTTTGATCGAAAGCTAGGGTTTATTGAGAGGATTTTGCAAATCGAAGTGAAGATAATGCTAAACTAATCGACTGCCGCCTTTTATATCTTTCGATTTAGCCTGCAAAAAGACTAAAATGCCCTTCGAATCATAACATAACGGTTATTTTCACGGGGGTTAGTTTGGTAATTGTGATTCTGAAAGACCAGTAGTAAAAGTGACATCAGTAGTAAAACGTCAGTAGTATCTACTAACATCAGTAGTGACTAAGGATTTTGACATCAGTAGTAACTGTAGACATCAGTAGTAACCACCAACATACACGACCAGTAGTATATGTGAATACCAGTAGTACTGACTTGCCAGTAGTATTTATGTAAACCTAATGAACCACCAGTAGTATTTTGTGCACATGCCTACAACCAGTAACACAGATCTACCAGTAGTAAAACACTTAAACAAATAAATAACTTTTTACAACAAAAACTTTACACATGACTTTAAGTGAGATTTTAATTTATCAAAATCATTCCAATACTGCTAACCAAGAAGTTGAATCTTCCTACATCAAATGCTTTTGTAAAAAGATCTGCTAATTGATCATCAGTATGGATTTTAACTACTTTGATTAATTTCTTTTCTTTGCAATCTCTTATAAAATGAAATCTTATTTCAATGTGTTTAGTTTTAGAGTGTTTTACCGGATTGTTCACAATACTAATAGCACTTTGATTATCAATAAAAATAGGAGTTTTAAGGATAGAGATACCAAAGTCTAGAAGCTGGTTTTGAATACATAGTACTTGAGCACAACACGCAGATGCAGCTACATATTCTGCTTCAGCAGTTGATGTTGATACATTTGTTTGCTTCTTACATTGCCATGACACCAGTCTTGATCCAAAGAATTGACATCCACCAGTAGTGGACTTTCTATCTTGACATTCACCTCCATAGTCACTATCTGTGTAGGCTATGAGTTCAAAGGGTGAATCATGTGGATACCATAGACCTAGTGATGGTTTGCCTTTCAAGTATCTGAATATTCTTTTGACAGCTTGCAAGTGTAGTTCTTTAGGTCTTGCTTGATATCTTGCACACACACAAACACTATACATAATGTCAGGTCTTGATGCAGTTAAGTACATCAAAGAGCCTATCATTGATCTATATAAGTGTTCATCTACATCCTCCCCCTCAACATCAGGATGTGGGTGTTTGTGTGTTTCCATTGGAGTACTTGCACTTTTGCAGTCTTTCAAATCAAACTTTTCCAAGATGTCTTTGACATATTTTGATTGATTTATCAAAATACCATCTGTTCTTTGACTGACTTGGAGTCCAAGGAAGAAGTTCATTGGACCCATAGAGCTCATCTTGAATTTAATCTGCATCAGTTCTTCAAATTCTTTGCATAATACATCATTTGTTGAACCAAAGATGATATCATCTACATAGATTTGTACTAGTAGTATATCATCTTTGACTTTCTTTGTAAACAAAGTTTTGTCAATGGCTCCTCTTTTAAAATTATTTTTCAATAGATATGATGATAATGTATCATACCATGCTCTTGGTGCCTGATGTAGGCCATATAGAGCTTTATCCAGTTTGAACACATAATCACCATGTTTTGGATCTTCAAAGCCTAGAGGTTGGCATACATAGACCTCTTCTTCAATCTTCCCATATAGGAATGCACTCTTCACATCCATTTGATAGACTTTGAACTTCTTGAATGAAGCATATGCTAGAAATATTCTTATAGCTTCAATTCTAGCAACAGGAGCATATACTTCATCATAGTCTATTCCTTCTTCTTGAGTGTACCCTTGGGCTACAAGTCTGGCTTTGTTCTTGATCACTATACCTCTTTCATCCTTCTTGTTTCTAAAGATCCTTCTTGTTCCAATGGCTCTTTTTCCTTTGGGTAGAGGTACAAGTGTCCAAACAGCTTGTAACTTGAATTGAAGGAGTTCTTCTTGCATTGCCTCAATCCAGTTTGAGTCCTTCATTGCTTGTTGGATCTTCTTTGGTTCATCCTGAGACAAAAAGCATTCAAACATACATTCATTAGCAATTAAACTTATGTTACACATGTTTGCAGTTAAGCTTTTATTTAATTTGCTTCTTGTTTGCAGTGGTGAGTTAAGATCACTTAGAACAAGGTCTAATGGATGGTTCTTCTGAGTCCTTGTGGTTGTAGCTTTATCAACTACTAGTTGATTTTCAAGATTGGACTCATTTGTCTCAGGCAGTTGTTCCTCTAGTGATCCTTCATTGTCATTGATGTTTGGTTCATCATCATCTTGGTCAGAGTTACTACTGCTATTGTCTTCATTGAGATCAGTAGTATTGTTGTTGTTACTGGTATCAGTAGTATCTTGAGAATCTAGGCTATTGTTAGGACCAGTAGTATTTTGAGTACTATTACTGGTATCAGTAGTATTTGAATTACTATTGTCCTCATTCTCAGAGTTACTACTGGTTTCAGAATTTGAGTTATTACTGTCCTCAGTGTTAACTATTGGAGCAGTATTAACTACTATGTATCTCAACTCCTCTTGACCAGTATTAACAGATGATGTTCCTTCCTTTTGAGAGTGACAATTTGAATTACCTGCATTGAAATCCATGTTAGAATTAAAGGATTTGGTTAGATTGTCTATGTTAAATAGCCAATCTGGACCATTTCCTTGTTCATTAGAAACATTTTCATTAAAGGATACATTAATGCTTTCTTCAATTATCCTTAGTCTTTTGTTGAATACTCTGTATGATTTGCTTTGAGTGGAGTATCCCACAAAGATTCCATCATCAGCTTTGCAGTCAAACTTACCAATTTGTTCTCTTGTAATCAGAATAGTACAAGGACAACCAAATGATTTTAAAAAACTTATAGAGGGTTTTCTTTTATTAAACAGTCCATATGGTGTTTTAAAATGTGGCTTCACTATTAATACTCTGTTCTGAACGTAACAGGCAGTATTAACAGCTTCTGCCCAAAAAGTAATTGGTAATTTTGAGTCTGCTAGCATTGATCTTGCTGCTTCAATGATGGTTCTATTTCTTCTTTCAGCTACACCATTTTGTTGAGGAGTTCTAGGTGAGCTGTATTGCCTGTCAATTCCTTTAAGATCACAAAAGTTAATTAAGTTAGCATTTTTAAATTTTGTGCCATTGTCACATCTTATGGCTTTAACTTTTTGATCAGATGTGTTCTCCAGTTTGACAATTAAGTTCTTTATGAGTTCACTTGTTTCATCCTTTGTCCTGAGAAAGAAAACCCATGTATATCTGGAAAAGTCATCAGTAATAACAAGACAATATTGTTTCTTTCCAATACTCATTACATTTGTAGGTCCAAAAAGGTCCATATGTAAGAGCTGTAAAGGAACAGAAATAGAGTTCACAGTTTTGGGCTTATGAGAAGTCTTGTGTTGTTTACCTTTTAGGCATGCAACACAATGATGATCACACATGAATTGTTTTTGAGGTAGTCCAATGACCAGATTTCTTTTTACTAAATTGTTCATGTTTTTGAAATTAGTGTGACACATCCTTCTATGCCATAGTTCTGATTCAGTGGTGTTTGCCTTGGATATAAAACAGTTGACCTCATTTGAAGAAATGAGTTCTCCCCCTATATCCAGGCAATACACATTGTTTCTCCTTGGAGTTCTTTAAACAACATATTTTTCATCTAAAATGAAGTCAGGAGAAAGAATGATGCACTCAATGTCTGTGAAAAGAATTTTGTTCTTTTTATCACACACTTGAGACACACTGATAAGATTGTATTTTAGTTCAGCTACATAAAATACATCATCAAAGGTAATTTTGCCATTTGTAACAGTACCTTTACCTGTAATCTTACCTCCCTTTGGGTTCTCACCAAAGGCCACATATCCTCCATCAAATAACTTGAAATCTTTAAGAATTTGCAGATTTCCAGTCATGTGCCTTGAGCATCCACTATCAACATGTCATGTTCTTCCTTCTTCTGGGATCTGAATGCTCTGCACAAGTGAGTAAAGGATCAGTTAAGTTTGGGAACCCAAGCTTTATATGTCTTGGGTTCATCCTTTGAGAAATAAGCTTTTGGGGATTTAATTTTAAACATTTTTGGTGCCCATACCTGTTTATTACTGGTGTTTAGTTTTACTACTGCCCTTTTAAAATTGTTACTGGTGTTTGAATTTTCTACTGATCTTGGTTTATATCCATGATTTTTAGCTTTTGAATACTTTACTACTGATGGACCAGTAGTATTTGGGTACTTACCATGTTTAGAATGACCAGTAGTGTTTTTAGGGTTGACACCAGTAGTATATTTGAAAGTTGGTTTAGGAGCAGTAGTATTTTTGTAATTAGGGTTTTTACCAGTAGTGTTTTTGTACTGGTACCATACAACATTATAATTAGGGTTAACACCAGTAGTAAAATTCTTAAAGTTTTTACTGGTGTTGGAAAACTTAAAATATTGTTTATTTTGATTGGATTTTCCATTGTTCTTGAAGTAATTGCTGTTCTTTGGGCTTCTAACTCTTCTGTTATGCACAAACCTTGGTGCACTTCTTCCAAATCTTGGTGTTTCGGCAATTGGAGTTTTTGTTTTATTTACTACTGAAGGACCAGTAGTATCTTTTAATTTCTGTGTTTTTGCTTTTTCTTTAAAGATTTTAAATTCCCTTAACTCTTTGCAGTTTATTGGATTGAAGTGACAATCCTTTGCTAAATGATTTACTTTGTTGCAAATAACACATTTTAATTTATTATCTTGAGCCTTTATAATTTTTCTTTGTTCTAAGAGTTGATTCCTATTTCTTTGATTTCCCCTTTTTAGAATTTTTGGTACATTTTCTGCATCATATTTAGGAGATTCATTTGGACTTTGTGCTGTGTGAAAACTTGTATCAATTGATTTTGGAGATTCAGTTTGAGAGATTGTAAATTCAATTGATTGATCATCATCAGAAGAGTCATTTGATTCAGATGTTTCATTATGTGATTCTGTTTGATTTTCAGTTTTTAATTCATTAATGATTCTTTCTGAACTGTTTTTAAGTGGAAGAATGAATTTATATGGAGGTGGTACAGCATGATATCCCACCCCATGTACAACTTTTTCTGTAGTTTGATTGTTAGTTAGTTCATCAAGAATTTTAGTACTTCTTTCAAACTTTTTAATTGTTAATTTATTCTGTTCAATTTCAAGTTGACATTCTTCTAATTTACTTGTTAATTCTTTATTTTTTTAATTCATAAAATGCTTTCTCATCTATAGCTTGAAGTAATTCTTCCTTTATCCGTTGATCTATCATCTGGTACACCTTTATCTGATGTTCTTGATCAGTAATCACACCATCAAATTCATGATTTCTTCTTACTGCTTTTGCTAAGTCTTCATTTAATTTAGTGTTTTCTTTTTCTAAGTTTTTAACAATTTTAGCACATTCAGAAGTACAAGGTTTAGGTTTTACCTCAGTTTTGTTGTCAGTAAAGGCCATGAGAGCTTGATTTTGAGCATGCTCTTCTGCTTGGAAGCTCCAGTCATAGCCTTGTCCTTGTTGTGAAACAAGAGCGGTTGATTTTGATCTTTTGTCTGGCTGAGGACATTCTTTTGCAAAGTGACCAAGGTTGTTACAGTTGTAGCATTTGACTTTAGTTTTGTCAAATCCAGCTTTGTCACCCTTGTTGAAGTTAAGACTTGTCCTACCAGTCCTCTTTAAGAACCTTTTGGTTCTTAGGCTCAGCATAGCCATCTGCAATTTGAGATCCATCTCCTTAAGATCATCTGGATTTAATTGTTCCAAGTCATCACTAATCAGTGCAGTATGCACATGACTAGTGAAAAAGGATTCTCTTGCAGCATCCTCAGAATCTGCAGCCTTTCCTATGGAAGTTTCTTGACCTAGACCTGTACTAGAGACAAATGCAGCATTATTAGAAGAAATAGAAGGGTTCTTTTGATTTACCTCAGTTTCAAATACTCTGAGATCATTGTAGAGTTCATCCAACTCCTTTTCTTCTAGTGCATCTCTCTGTCTATATACCACTGTGTACATGGCCCATTCTTCACTAAGAGATCTTAGGAACTTCATGTTGACATCTTCTTGATCCATCTTAACCCCAACTTGGTTAAGTTCACCAATTAGCTTGTTGAATCTGTCAAACACTTGAGTGAGTGTTTCATTGGGCTTTCCTTTGAAGTTTTCAAAGTCTTGTTTGAGAACAGACTTCATGTTCCTCTTGGTGCTCTTGGTCCCAACGAATCTCTTCTCCAGTGCTTCCCATAGCACCTTTGCATCATCATACTCAACGAAAAGATGTTGATAGTCGTTAGGAATAGCCAGTAAAAGAGTGCTTAGAGTTTTGAGTTCGATTCCTTTGTCTTTCTTCTCCTTCTCACATTTAAGTTTGTCTGCCTCAGTTGCAGAGCTGCTTGCTTGACCAGGACCAGTTTTGTTTCCTTCAAGGACAACTTCCCACATGGAATAATCAGTGATAAGCATGTATTGCTTAATACGATTCTTCTACATCCCAAAGTTGTTGGGAGTGAGAATAGGGATTTTGTTGGCCTGAGTGCTTTCATTATTATCAGTCATGATTAAGAATGTGTGTGTTTTAAAGATTAAAACTTTTTGCTGTTTTTAACAAATAGTAGATCTAGAACCAATACGCTCTGATACCACTTGTCAGGATCGATTAACTATGAAGAAGTTAATAAACACCTTAGATCTAATTGATTATAGAAGTTGCAGCGGATCAACACTATATCAATGTATTAAGAACAATGAACTGTAAATAATAAACGAAAATATTAAGAACACAGATTCACAAAAAGCTTCAATGTATATTATCAAGTTAACAATACACACGTACGTTTACAATTCGTAAGGAACTATTTATAATAGTCCTTGAAGCTAAAATATTTACCCTAGTTATTCTAGGACTTGATTTACATTCGAATTCTATAGATATACATTGATTTACATGCTATAACTATCTCTACGAAGATCTCGGACTCGATATGTTCCATATAAGCTCATCAGTAGTATTCTGCAATCACCAGTAGTAAATAAGTAACGTCAGTAGTAACTTTGGTGACCAGTAGTAAGTCCAGATCCATCGTCAGTAGTAACTACTATTGATCAGTAGTATCTTCAATAAGCCTTCATCAGTAGTAACTAAGTTATAGTCTTCACCAGTATCAACTTCATCAGTAATAAACAATTCTGCCCCATCAGTACTAAGTATGATCAGTACTAACTGCAGCATCAGTAATAAGTTGAACTGTGATTTTGTCCCAACATCCTTCATCAGATACTACGTGTCTTTTTGAGTTAAACCGTCATAAAATTCGGGCGTCCGTTGGTATTTCAGAACTCGACAATGGTCGTTACCGGAGAAGAAGAAGATTTACCGGTGTTGATCGGAGAAGATGAGTGGTGGCGGAGATGATAGTGATGATGGCGGAGATGAGGAGGAGTTGCCGGCGACGATGACGATCGAAACTCACGGCGGTTAGTGGCGGAGAACGGCGGCAGATCTCGCCGGAGAAGACGTTAGATGGAGATCAAACGGAGCGGCAGTGACGGTGCTGTGTTAGACAGTTGCCGGAAAATATGAGTGATATTAACTTGAAATCGCCGGAGAATATGATTGATGGCGGAGGTAGGCGGCGGAGCAGTGGTGTTCCACGGAATGGGTTATCGCCTATCGGAGAAATTGACGAGAGATGGTGGATTGGGTTACCGGAGGTTATGTAAACCAGCTGCTGGATATAAGAATGACTCGCCGGAGAAGATGAAGTTGTGATGAAGAACGAGAAGACCGATGTTGTCGGTGAAGGTCGTGGTTTCTTGCAGTAACGGAGGTGGTGCCGGAGATGAGAGGCAGAGATCGGAGGTGGTTTACCGTTCTGTCACGGTTTTCTGCTTGCCGGAGAAGACAGTTAATGGTGGTGATGACTGATGAGGGCTGAGTTCGTGGGTTTTCAAAGAAGAGAAAAAAAAATAGATTTTACTTGATTGTCAGAGATTTGTATTGATGAATTGTGATGATTGTCAGCCTTTTTGTCCTTTTCATTTTTAATAATTAAAGAAATTTGTACCTTTATGAAACGACGTCGTATTTGGCTTTTGTTGGCCGAACACTTTTGTGGGCCGAACTGTGTTCTTGGGCCGAAGTTATTAAGAAGTTCGGGCCGAAGTTATTAAGAAGTTCGGGCCGAAGACATCAAGTAGTTCGGGCCGAGCATTACTAAAAATCTTCGGGCCGAAGACAGTTTAAAAGTTCGGGCCGAACTCTTTTGAATCAGATGTCTATTTTTCAAAAATTCACAAAAATCATCATAACTTGCTCATTTCTTAACCAAATCGAGTGATTCTTTTTGCAAAACGCTCGATTTTCAATTACCTACAATCCTATTCAAACACTTTTTCGAAAACAAGTTCTGATTTTCTCGATTTTAGCTTTAAATCTCCGAAAATATGGTGTTCTTCATGTGTTCTTCATTTTTTACTTTAAAACAGAAATTAAACTTCGTTTTTGATGATTTTCAAGTGAAATTTGTTACTAATATGCTCGAAATCAGTAATAGAACAAAGCTATAATACCAAAAACATGAAACATACCTTTGATTTTGAATTTGATACCACTTTTGAGCACTTTTTCACCAAAATCTTCAAAAACCCATCAAAATCTTCAAAAAGTTGCTTAATCACAGCTGATTTGGATCGAATCAATTAAGACTTTTGCTCTGATACCAATTGTAAGTTCAGATTCAACGGATTAATCAATGATTAAGCATAAACAAGTGATAATATGGAAGATTGATATGGAGAATTTCTTAAGAACACTTTGCTATGGATTTGACAATTACAAAATAGGGCAAAGGTTATAGAAATTAGGTTTCTACTAACTATTTATACCTAGCCTAAGTTTAGACTAAATACACAAATGGTCCCTAGACTATTGGTTACAACATATGAGACCCAACAAATATCGTCAACGTAAAGTAATAAATATGCCATGTCGTTGCCGTGGCGGTACACAAATAGAGAGTTGTCACTTTTGCTGCATATAAAACCCATTGTGAGAAGATGCTTTGCAAACCGTTGATACCAAGCCCGTGGTGCCTGCTTGAGGCCATATAAGGATTTACGTAACCTACAAACATAGTTAGGAAAAGTACGATGACTAAAACCGGGTGGTTGATGCATATAAACAGTTTCATGAAGGTCCCCATGTAGAAAAGCATTCTTGACATCGAGTTGATGTATGGGCCAATTTCCGCCTAAAGCTAGAGAAAGAACCGTCCGGATAGTAGCCGGTTTAACCACCGGGCTAAAAGTCTCGTCACAATCAACACCGACTTCCTGCGATTTTCCGTTAACTACAAGTCTTGCTTTGTATCTCTCTAATGAACCATCTGCATGAAACTTGTGACGAAAAATCCAATGACATCTAATAATATTAGCGTCATGGGGGCGAGGAACTAAATCCCACGTATTTTGTTTAAGTAATGCATTAAATTCAGTAGTCATGGCAATATTCCTGTTAGTATCTAGGAGAGCTATTTTAGGATTAGAGGGGATTGGAGAAATAGATTGTGTGTGAAGAGAGAAAGGTGCATTAGGTTTGAAGATATCGCTTTTAGACCGAGTTTGCATGGGATGTTGCGGTGGTGGGGAGGGTGGCGGTGTTGGTGGCGGTATTAATTATGAATCAATCCTTAATTGGTATTTCATTGGTATGGTAATATATATACACAATTACAATAGTGTCTTAGGAAAGGATATCACCTACAATTACATTGATATTTATCTACAAGACTATATTTAATATATTAGTCTAACAGTAGTGACACTTTTTAAAGAATATATGAAAACATTTCAATTTTTACTCACCAACCCGACAACTGTGCTTTCTTTCAAGCTTTCCTGTTGAACATGATCTCCCAGTCTATAAGATGTGTGGGTAAAAGTAAAAAATAAAAATATTACTAGTTTTAAAAAAAACTGTGGGAACTAAACTATTAAAATTTCATCATCAATGCTTTTTGTGTCATTTTAGATTTTACCTAACTGACATTTGCGCACATATTTTATGTGTAGATAAAACAATTTTTTAAGGAGACGAAAAAGTTATATTTTTCCCCAATCTATAGTGACACTTTTGTTATTTATAGTGACATTTTTGTATGTGTCAGTCACTAAAAGCATCAGGTGTAATGATTTGAGCCAAATACATATCAGCGTCACCTCAACATTCTTTATTTTATCATCAAGCCTCGTCATAGGTATAAGTGTAAGGTGTACGTTGACTATAACGTATGATTTATAGAGTTCAACTCGGTAAATAAGATTTCTTTAAAAATAACTTATTACATCGTCAATTGGTTTTATTTTAGTATAGATCCTTAAGTGGGCTTATATGTTTGGGCTTAGATGTTTCGTGTGGTGAGATTGTGGGCTAAAAGCCGCTACACAACTGACTATCTAAAAACAATTTGACAAAGAACGAACTAGCATTGAAGATAAATATTGAATGTGAGGAGTAAACCTGAAGATAAGAGTTGCTTGCATAGCTGGATTCGCCTTTGCAGGTGTTCATGTGGAGGACCTTTTCAATAGACATGGTTTTTCTTGTTTATTCAAAAACGGGCTCTTTCCTTTTGTTGTAGTTATGCCTATATGCAACATTGTGTTAACTTGCTTTAAATAAGGCTTATAATTTCATTCCTGTTGATGATTAGGTTGCATTTATTATTATTAAAAGGGATTTTCTAATATGTATCACATAGGCATATCATATTAATATTAATGTCTTTCATGTCTCTACATTTAATTGATAAAAAAAAAAATTCATCTTTTAAGTAAGGGTAAAATCAGTATAACACAAAAGTATTGATTACTTATAAATATCATTTTTCTTGTATGCTCATGGGATACGTATTAACAAAACAATTATGATGCAAGTAATAGTTATTGTTGTTGTTAGACTATTATTATATATTTTTAATAATTACATTTATTAATAGCTTTGAAAATGATTTTTTTATCATGCAAATATGCATTAGTCTACGATACAACGTGGAAAAAACTACAAGGCTTCCAAAGAAGTAATTACGCATGAAAAAAATTGGCAAGGAATGAAAAACATGGTTGAAAAAGTCTAAATTTTAACCCTTCCATTTTTTAACAATGTCCAAACCCACTTTAAAATCAAAATTATAAAATTGCTTCTACCAGGATTCAAACTCAGGTGGGCAGATACCCCAGTCAGGAAGCTTACCACTAGGCTATAAGAAACTTGGTGACTATGTTTCGTACAATTTCTATACTAACTGTCCCGAACCCATTTCACGTTAAACTTAAAAATTAAAAACCCGCTCTTGCCAAGATTCGAACCCAGGTGGGCAGTTACCCCAAGCAGGAAGCTTACCACTAGGCTATAAGCAACTTGGTGTCTGTGTTTCGTACACTAAATATACTAACTGTACGGAAACGCGTTTGACTATATTAAATAAAAATGTTTACCTAATTAATTCTTTCCTTTTATAAACAACAATTTTAAAAGAATATAGATTCGAGATATTAACCTGATTAAATAAGCATGCAATTTCGGATTTAAGACATACCAGTTCCTAACCATTTATGATTCTAATTTTCGGTACACATCTAAAACACAGTAATTTGGTTAATATCCGAAATTGCATATAACCATTTAGACATACCGGTTCTTCAATGATTTCATCATAATTTTTTGTGTTAAATTTTAACATTGAATTCGTGCGGTTTAGATCACACCATCCTATTTTTTTACGGTTACAAATCACAAATATCTCATGGATTTAATAAGTTACAAACATTGAAATAATTGAATTGAAAGCATGCGTTTTTTACGGTTACAAATCACAAATCTCTCATTGATTTTTTAAGTTACAAACATTGAAATCATTGAAAGCATGCATTTTTTATCATTGTGATGTGCGTGTTTTTATACATTAGATATATATTGAATTGTACGTTTTTTTCTAACCTATATATATACTCCATCAACTTGCGATGGAGTTGTTGTGCAACCTACAAACGAGGTGAACCTACAAATGTCTTTAATCACCCAATATGGTTCTTTAGCGCTTCAACCACTGCCACGACCTACACAGAAGTAGAGGTAATCTATATTTAACTAAATTCAGAGTTTCAATTTCTTGATGCAGAAATAGAAGATGATGTTATTATTGTATTATTGGCTAATTTAATATCCTACCTTTGCAAAACTAAACTAACGTAACATTTTAACAGTAACATCCTAAATTAACAAAACTTGGATCCTTGACTGTTGTGCTCAGGTTGTTATTGCTGTTCGTTGAGAATATATAATTTGTCAACACACGCGTGACTTCTAATATGCCTATATATACCTGTGTGTCTGAAATGATTTAAAACTTTTATTCCTTTGGTTTCGTATTTAGTTTTGCATAGTTAAACAAAAAAAGTTTTAATCATAAATCTATCACAAGCATGTTGACTGCATCCTTGACGCCAACGTAATTTGAATACTTCCTCCGTATCAAAATAAGTGACACAAATTGGCTTACACGTTTTTTGAGGTAAAAGATTAAAGTAGAGGTTAAAATAGATTAAAGTACATAGTTAGTGGAGAATAGGTCCCACTTTTCTTGAATAAAGTGATATTAATGAGTTTTAAAAGTAAAAGTAAGGGTATAAGGGTAATTTCACTTTATTAAAGTGGATAGTTAGTGGGTATGGGTCCCATTATTTTTACCAAATAAGGAAAGTTTTAAAAGTGTGTCACTTATTTTGATACACCCCAAAATGAAAAGTGTGTCACTTATTTTGATACGGAGGAAGTATAAAAAATCTATTTGAATTTCTATTTTTGTAATGTTGAATATTCAATAAACCCTGTGAGGATATGTAAAACATATGAATCCTAATGTAAAGTATATAAACGAATAAACTCACAAGGGTAAATAAGAATAATTCTCTTATTCTCTTAAGGATTATAACTCAAACCTTAAGATCCCAAACTCATAAACTATGCCACAATATCGACATATGTTTATATAGATTAGGAAGCCTAATAAACGTAGGAAACAAACTCAAACTAGATAACTCCTAATAAGTAGATAACTCCTAATATTAGATAACTCCTAATATAGTTTAAACCACATCCTTTTACTTCGAGCTTATCTCAACATTCTCCCCCTTAAGCTTGAAGTTGTGGTCTCCTACTTCTTGAACTCCAATTAGGCTCCACATTTCCTTAAACTTGATGCGTCCAAGAGATTTTGTTAAAATATCAGCTTTATGTTCCTCTCCCGGCACGTGTTCTACTTCAACCTGATCGTTCCCAACACATTCTCTAATGAAGTGATATTTCTTGTGAATGTGTTTACTCCGTCCATGGAACACCGGATTTTTAGTGAGAGAGATGGCTGATTTATTATCAACTCTTATTGTCACCTTCTCGCAATTTCTTCCAATAGTTTCACTTAGAAGTTCTTGAAGCCAGATGGCTTGCTGTGCTGCCTCTGTTGCAGCCATAAACTCGGCTTCACATGAGGACAAAGCAACAGTCTCTTGTTTCTGCGAACACCACGTAATTGGACTTTCATTTAAATAGAAGATATGACCCGTTGTGCTTTTCCCATCATCTTCATCCACATTGTGTGAACTGTCACTATATCCCACTAATGTAATTCATTTGCTTCGTTGAAACACTAGTCCCGAAGAGCATGAACCCCGCAAGTATCTTAACACTTGTTTCAATGCTGCCCCGTGAGACTCCTTAGGTTCCTGCATATAGCGACTCAACACTCCCACACTATATGATAAATCGGGTCGTGTATGGAGTAGATACCGAAGACATCCTATCACCATTCGGTATTTCCTTTCATCTATGTTCTTTTCATCTTGAGCTTTGCACAATCTTAGATTCATCTCCATTGGAACATGAGACAAGTTGCATTCATTCATTCCGGTTTCTTCTAGTATCTTTCGTGCATACCTTTCTTGTTTCAGCACGATTTTCTCTTTTACCTTGAAGAACTTCTATACCAAGGTAATATGTCAGTTTACCAAGATTACTCATCTCAAACTTAGTAGCCATCTCCCTTTTAAAATCGTGTATCGACTTCAAAGACGATCCAGTAACAAATAAATCATCCACATACACTACAACTATGAGAATGTACCCGTCTTCCTCCTTTCGATACAATGATGGCTCTTTCGAACATTTCTTAAACTTCATGTTTAGAAGAATCATGTTTAGCTTTGTGTTCCACGCTCTAGGTGCCTGCTTCAAACCATAAAGTGCCTTATTCAACTTATACACTTTGGTTTCCTTCCCTGGAACAACAAAGCCCTCTGGTTGAATGACATAGACCTCTTCCTTTAGATCTCCATGGAGGAAGGCTGTTTTTACATCCAGATGATGTAATTCCCAACCATATGAGGCTGCAAGTGCGAGAATGAACCGAATTGTTTCTATTCGGGCTACGGGAGCAAACACCTCGTCATAGTCAATACAGTGTTTATGAACGTATCCTTTTGCGACCAATCTTGATTTGTGTTTGTTGATGCTTCCGTCAGAGTTTCGCTTTAACTTAAAACCCCATTTTAGGCCAATGGGTTTTATACCGCTAGGAAGATCAACAAGATTCCATGTTTTATTCTTCTCAATGCTAGACAATTCTTCTTTGCATGCGTCAAGCCATACCTCTAATTCTTTTGCCTCTCTAAAATCCCATGGCTCATCGTTTACCGCCAACAACACCCTTTCATACTCTGTTTGATGGAGGAGTACATAGTCATCTAAGTACGTAGGCTTGACACTTTCTCGTGTTGATCTTCTTGGTTGTGGTTGAGTGTGATCGGGTTCTTCATCACTGCTACTGATATTATCACTTTCTTCCTCATCACCGTTTCCTTCTTCTCCGATTTCTCCTTCACTCATAACTCGAGTGATGGATTTGTTTGGTGTTCCACCAAAGGCAGTGAAGTCATTACCCTCACACGGTTTATTCTCCTTCTCGGTCCAATTCCACCCTTTTGACTCATCAAATGTGACATCCCGGCTTACCACAACCTTTTTCTTAATCGGATCAAATAGCCGATATGCTTTTGATCCGGGTTCTGTTCCTAGATGAACTAACGCTTTTGCTCTATCGTCTAGCTTTTTTCTTCCATGGTTTTCTGTTTTGGTATACCCGACACATCCAAATACTCTGAGATGTTCGATATTAGGTTTTCTTTTCTTTAGGGATTCGTACGGGGTTGTGTCCTTAATTGATCAAGAGGCAACCCTATAGATTAAGTACGTAGCATGTCTTACCGCCTTCCCCCACAAGTAGTTTGGTACATTCATGTGTTTCAAGATACTTATAGTCATCTCAAGAAGTGTTCGGTTTCTTCTCTCAACTACTTCGTTCTGTCGGGGGTGTAGGGTGCTGTTAGATGCCTCTTTATGCCATGTTTGTCACAGTACGAGTTGAATTCTCGTGACACAAACTCCCCCCCCCCTCTATGCGTACGAAAGGTTTTAATTTTGGTATTAGTCTCTTGTTCTACAAGAGACTTGAAGTCTTTGAATTTTCCAAAAGCATCACTTTTCTCCGCCAACAACACCGACCACATATACCTTGTGTAGTCATCAATAAGAACGAACACATACCTTTATGCCCTGGTGTTGGCGGTGTGATTGGTCTGCACAAGTCTCCATGGATGAGTTCGAGAGGATGCTTAGCTCGATAACTTGTTGCTTGTGGGAAAGACTTTCTAGTTTGCTTTCCAGCAAGACATGAACCACATGTTTCTTTCTCAATTGTGATATTTGGAATACCAATAACTAGACCTTTCTTGATCATCATCTTCATATTATCGTGATTAATATGACCTAATCGGGCGTGCCACTTTGCTGATTCCGTAGAAGTTGAGATATTAAAGCATTTAATAGTCTCAACCTCTAGACTAACTTTGTATAGACGATTCTTTGATCGTGTCGTTTTCAACATCACTTGCCTTGACCGATCATAAACAATTAGAGAATCGTCTTCCATTACTACTTTGCATCCGGCCTCAGTAGCTTGCCCGAGGCTGATGATATTACTCTTTAGATCGGGTATGTAGTACACATTGTTCAATATTTTCTTCTCACCATTATTGAACACAAAAGAAATTGACCCTTTCCCTTTTATTTTTATGCGAGAATCATCCCCAAACCTCACCAACCCGGTGATATTTTCGTTTAGATCAACAAAGAATTTTACATTCCCGCTCATATGGTTACTTGCACCATTATCCAAGTACCATATATCTTTTGTATCTAAATCAGCTTCAAACATACTAGGCATTACCTTTTCTTCGTTGAGATAAACGACTTCATGCATCATCAACTCATCGGCTACTTGAGTTTCTTCCTCATTCTTCTCAATGGCTTCTTGAAGTTTGAGAAGCCTGTCGGGACAGTCCGACGCATAATGACCGATCTTGTCGCACCGATAGCACTGTATGTGAGACGTATCTCTAACGTACTCTTGTCCTTGTCTGTAGGAATTTCTCCCACGACCTCTTCCCCTCCAATTAGAGCGACCTCCTCGTCCTCTACCTCTATTGGACGAGTAGTTTTCAGTACCAGAGTTTGCATTAGCAAACATCAATTTCTCTTGATCTTCTGGTTGTTCTTCTTCCTCTTCTTTAATTCTTTCTTCATAAGCCTTTAACCTACCGACAATATCTTCGAACCTTGTCGTGTTCAGATCGAGGACTTGCTCAAGGGATGCAACCATGAGTATATACTTCTTTCTTGGTAGACTTTTAAGGAATTTCTTGACAAGGCTGGATTCCTTAATAGTCCCACCTAGAGACGCTGCTTTGGAGGAGATTTCCGACAGCTTTCCAACGAAGGTATCGATGGTTTCTTCTTCCGTCATCTTGATCTTGTCGAAATCAGTCATTAGGGTTTGAAGTCTTGCTTCCCTCACCCGTTCTGCCCCAACATATCTCGCCTTTATTGCATCCCAGATTTCTTTTGCGGACTCGAGATCGCCAACTTGCAATATCAATGCTTCCGTTATGGATTGGAATAATAAGGCGATTCCCAGATTATTCTGATCATCTTTGGCATCTTCTCCTGGATCAATGGCCTCCCATACTTTGTCCACTTTAAGGGCAATCTTCATTCTCATCGCCCAGACAGTGTAATTCGCGGAGGTTAGCATGGGGAGTTTGACAACAGAGGATCCACCATCCTTGGATGAGGACGATGAAGACGACTCGGGCTCGTCTTTTTTGTCCACCATCGTGAATAGAAATTAGCGACGGCAGAAAGAATGGGGTTTTACAAAGCTCTGATACCAATTAAAGAATATAAACGAATAAACTCACAAGGGTAAATAAGAATAACTCTGTTATTCTCTTAAGGATTATAACTCAAACCTTAAGATCCCAAACTCATAAACTATGCCACAATATCGACATATGTTTATATAGATTAGGAAGCCTAATAAACGTAGGAAACAAACTCAAACTAGATAACTCCTAATAAGTAGATAACTCCTAATATTAGATAACTCCTAATATAGTTTAAACCACATCCTTTTACTTCGAGCTTATCTCAACATAATGGACCAAAGCCCACGGGCATGCGCCAACTACTAACCATATAGGCATATACAAAGTGAGTAAGCGATTTTCATACACTTCATTCCTACCACATTAACACTATATCGATACTTCAACATCAAATTAGCATATTTCTCGATATACATTCATTTCATATTTTAAATCTCATATTATAAAACTAAGTTAAAATCCGCGCGATGCGGCGGGCTGCGAACTATATATTCCTGTCGATTAACATTTCAACGCCAATGCTAATTATTGATTTTTTCCTTTATTTTTATACACAGTTTTCATGCTTATGTATTGTATTCGTTATAAAAATATGTAGCCAATGGACTTTTAATCGCCTGAAATATGTAGTTCGCAACCCGCCGCATCGCGCGGGTTTTAACCTAATCTCAATAAATATATACAAGGACCTGGAACTTAATAGAATTATCTATTATTAGTGACTACTATCTTTGAGACCTTCAACTTGGATTAATGATTTTAGCGATTTTTTACACAGAAAAGACCTTATTTATCTTTCTAAAAAAGCGGAAGCACATTATGAACAAAGTGATTAGCATCAATTTTCTTTTTCACTGTAATAGGGGCCGGCGTTTTTTTTTTTTTTTAATAGCAAAAAGGAACACCAAATAGGGGCCGGAGTTTTTTTTTTTTTTTTTAATAGCAAAAAGGAACACCAAATAGGGGCCGGAGTTATATTAAATTTCGAATTTTAAGTAAAGGGGGAGGTTATTAGTAGGGGTGTTAACGAGCCGAGTTTTTAACGAGCTACTCGAGTTCGAGCTCGATTATATCGAGCTCGAGCCTATACAAATTCGATCTCGAGTCGAGCTCGAACATAAAACAAGACTCGATTAATCTCATGAGCCGAGCCTAATAATTTAATACTCGACTTGGCTCATTCGATAGATCGTTTAATCTCGAGCCAAACGAGCTAGAATGTTCTTAACGAGTCGATCCTAACGAGCCGAACAAGTGTTTTATACAGTAAGTACAAGTGTTGATACAATAAGTACAAGAATATACATATATTAATAGGGGTGTTAACGAGTCGAGTAATTAACGAGCTTTTCGAGTATGTAGATTAGTTATTTTCAAAAAACATGGAATTATAAACGAGTATCGAGCTCGAGCTCGAACACTATATAAATACTCGAGCTCGAGCTCAATTTTAAAAGCTTATTCGAGCTCGAGCCGAGCTCGAGCCCGAGCCCGAGCCGAGCTCGAGCCGAGTAATTACTAAACGAGCCGAGCCCAAATCTCCTGATATTCGACTCGACTCGAATCGTTAACACCCCTAGTTATTAGTACTAATTAACCTCATCTGGAAAATTAAACAAGATTCAAACGATACCAGCTTCTATGTCTTAAACCATAATTAAGCTTTAATTAGCCCCTTACACCTTAGGTAAGCTCAATAAGTATAGGCTTAAGGCGGATGAACCCTGCACAAATCCATAATTATATTTATTTATTTTAAATTTTTGTTGGTTATATGATCAGAAATTCTGGATTATTTCTTTTTTCTTGGTAGAAAAAGAACTAAAAAAAGAGCACTATTCTTTTACTTTGGGAATACGAGAGTTCAAATCAGCATCAATATCACATCAGCTTTTTTTAATCGATCAAATACATGACAAATCCTAACCAAACCAACATAGCAGGTGACCAAACCCCTTCCCCGTTGCATCCTCTTATCTTGCTCAATTTGGCGACCTCCAACAGTCGTTGCATCGACCGAATGGAGCAACGGGCGACTAGTAAGGGACGAGAATGCTTACATGCAGTCAGAGGCGGACACAGAAAAAGTTTGAGGGGTTGCACAATTCATTATTCATACTATTATAAAAATCATAACAAGAAATTGAAAAGTACAATTTCATTGCATATGTAAAAAAACGTCTATAAATTATGTTCTAAAGTTGACCTTTCGTTCTTTCGTTTTCTGAAAATGATTGATTACACTTTCAATGGTAACATCTAAAAGCGTTTTTTCTACTACACAAATCAACGTTTGATTCAAAAAATCGTCACACACTTTAGTGTGCAAATCGGTCTTTAGAAGATTCATTGCGAAAAATCATCTTTCAAGTGTTACAGAATCAGTTAATAATAGAAACTTAATAACCTACATAGCAAAGGGAAAGAACGATCTTTTCCTGAATTAGAATCAGTTAATAGTAGAAACTTAATAAATAAGGAGTAATGAGCTTTACTTAATTTTTTGTTAGACTTTAATTATAGTTTTCTTAAGCTATCTTTCTATCAAATATTAAAATAAAACATATACTATTATTATTTTTTCTATTAAATAAGAATATTCGTTGCATTTTTTTTACTTAGGGGTGTCATCTACATTAAAAAGAAAAAATTAACACTAATTCAAAAGTTTGAAGGGTTACCGACACAACCCGTGTACCATACCAGGTCATCCCTGCATGCATGTAGTCTTTTGATTATTTGGTAAGAGAGGTTAGATTTAATCATGTTATATGTTTTATGATTTGGCTAAACCACAAATTCAAAAGACACATACAACGGCATAACATGTTATAGGTTTCTTTGGTCCCCGCATATTTTATTTAAATTTCTATTTTTTTTTCTAAAAGACATATTTTCAACTAGAATTCAGCATTTGTATTAAAAATACGAATCAAATTAATTAAAAAATAAAATCACATTACATTAAGTAAAAGTAAAACATGTATTAAGAATTTTTATATTAGTCAATAATCATTCCTGTATTAAGAATTATCCATCTACTAACGAAAATACAAATTACTAGTAATATTTTTTTTTTTTAAAGATTATCATTGATAAAAATCATAAAATAATTAGGAATTAAACTTGCTGGTTTGGTGCGCCTTTGTCTATACATAGCTTCGCCATCCTACATGACATTAGGTCAAATCAGGTGTGTTGTCAACCAATATGAACACGATGTTAAGAGCAAGGTATGAGTATTAGTTAAAGTTATGTTAAAGATTTTTAGCCATGTAATATGATTTTAAAACACAGTTCATAATTATCCTCCCTAGTTTAACATCTTATATCACACCTTTGAAACCTACAAAAAAAAAGGAAAAAAAAAAACTCAAACCAGTAAAAATTTACAAAATAAAGAAAAGGCTCGGTGAGCCATACGTTGTAGTCACATGAGAGCCATGAGTTCTATAACACCAAACGTGGTGTAGTATAACAATTATAGAGCATGCTACATACAGGGTGTTTAACATGGCTTTAACATCCCCACATCTAATGCTATTAAAAAAGGTTTTGGAGAAAAAAATAGTAAGTTAATTTAAATTTGATTTTAAAAACATATCTATCTTTCAATATAATTTTACTATTTTTTATATCCTGGATAACCAAATAATTTATTAAAAGCTGTAAGTGCAACCAAATACAATAACAAAATGGCTACAAGCTAAAGCTAGGAGCGCAAAGCTTTCAATAATTGGAATCGGATTAGTTCTTGAATTTTAGTGATGATTATAAGGATAATTTTTAACCAATCATTTTAAAAAATTTGGATATTTTCAAAAAAATTGGTTTATTGTCAAAAATTATTTGTTAATAAAGATCCAAAATTTCTTGCAATGATCTAAATTTTTTAGAATGATTCGTTGAGAATTATCTTCGCAGTCCTACTAAATATTGAGTCCTCATCGTCCTAACCTAATTATTAAAAAAAAAAAAAATTAAACGGTCAGTTAGTAAGTTAGTGGTTCGAGCCTAGATAGTAGCATCCACGAGGGGCGGTATGTCTTCCATCGAACTCTCCACCTGTGAGGAATAAAGCACACCACCATTTCACCTGAGGAAATGCCTCCAGCAAGACTCGAACCCGAGACCTTATGAAGTTAAACCCCTCATGTTTCCCTTAGTGACGAGTGATCTATACCTACTGGTTAACCCAATTATTAAGTTACCCATGCAACTAGAACACTAATAATTAGCAACGACAATTTTCGTTACCTAATACTCAGATAATCCATCGCTAAATGGTTATAACGAGTTATCAGCAGAAATTTTCAAAAATACCTCGCAGGTTTTTTTTTCCATCATGAAATATGATAGAATAATTAAATCCGTTGGTGATCCTTTGCTAAATTCTTTTTCATATTGTAAATTAAAAGAACAACAAAATGACATGTTTTTTCCAAGGATCAGTGATATAGTCACTGCAACTTAGGATGTATATTAGCAACAGAAAGTAAAATATGTTCCTGTGTCCGAGAAAGTTGAAAAAATAAGATAGTTTGGCGGTTGGGTAATTGTAGATGTCGATCAAAATGAGTAACCTTTTAGTACAAATTAAAACGACTCATGCTTGGTTGATCCCCAAACCATTTTTATTTTTTTGACTATTTTTAATGAATTAGTTATATTTTAACTTTTAAATTTTCACTCATTAAAAGTTTTAACGACATGGTAACATGGTTTATATCCCAATGATAGGATTGAGTTGTTAAAAATTAAGAACGTAAATGATCCGAGTCGACCTTGAGCTCACCTACGCCCAAGCTCGGCTCGGTTCAAACCTTATGTGTAAAGCTCAAGCCAAGCTCAGCTTGTGACTGATTTTGTGGGCTTGGCTCGTTTAAGCTTGTATGTACATTACGTGATACAGATATTTTTTTTATTTTGTTAATTTATATATGTAAAATGTATATGTATTATGTAATATACAAAAAGTTTGTATTAAATAATATATACGAAGTATTAGTTTATTTAGGCTCATGAGTCTAAATAGGTTTTGTGTCTGAAGTTCGAGCTTAAGCTAGTTTAATTAATGAACTACAATTTAAGCTGAAGTTCGGCTCAAACTGATTCAACTCTAAATAAATAGCTCACGAATAGTTAACACTCTTATTAAAAACCTTGGTAACTGCCTATCTCATGTTGGCCCAGGTCTGGATTTGCGCTAGGTGATATTTGCGAAGGGCCCATAATCCTTCAGTGCCTATTATTACCCAATAATTTTGTAACTATATGTCTAAATGTTAGCCGAATAAGATGGCCCAATCTAGGAAAATTAATAAGGGGCCAAGTGGCGCACTGGTTTTGGTGACTCCGAGAATGGATCACCGGATCACGAGAATTCCATTAATAAGACAAAATCAAGAATCTAATCCGAACCACTTAATCACGATCTGTAATCATCAGGTTAAACAAGTTTAAAATTAATATATTTGTATTTTAGCAGTTTATAGATATATTTAAAAAATAGATATATTTTACTTGGTTCAACATATACATTTAAAAAAGTGAATTTGTTTGACTAATTTAAACAGCTAAATTGTTTAGCTTGTTTAATTAAACGGGTTAAATGAATGGAGTTCACATTAATAGTAACTATATTAGTATTGAGATTTATGACACGTTTATACAAACATGTTGGTTTCAGGTTGATGTTTCTAACCCGCCAACCAAACTCGACATGAATTGCCACTCATACCAACGATTGCAATTAGTGGCTAAACTTATTTTTCATAACAAGCATAACTATTATTAAAATGACTAGCAATTAGTACATATTGTTTCTCATACCCATTACTAGTGTTGGTTCTTAATATTACATGCATCTTCAAGGACATGTTTTAAACTTTTGTCAAGGAAATGATTACAGAATTGTAGCACCATGGTTTCTGATCGGTTAACATATATTTATCCACATTTTCTTCAAACTTTTGGAATAGCTTGTCCATTGCAAAATTTCCGAAATGAGTAACTAGCAGTGATTCATAACCAGCTCTAAAAATTTTGGCAACCGTTTTGCCATGGTTTGGCTCATCATAAGCTTGCATGCTAGCGGCATACCTGACTTCAAACGATTCAAGGATATCGAGAGAAAATGATCCTTGTTTGTAAATAAGATCTTTAACTTCGTACTTATGTGGACCATATAACGGCATATTAAACGACTGAATTTCAGATTCTTTAACCACACCCTGCAGGTAATTAATAGATTGTAACACATCAAAATTAAGTTAGTTTAGTATCAAAACGTCATTAGCTAGATCTTGAAGCATTTTAAAAATGCCAAATACCTCCTTTGCTATATCGACAAGTGATTTAGCCATAATCTCAATGACAGGTATACCCTCAAAGCAAGATGGGTCAACATTAATTCGGCATGGAATTGAAAAAACCATACGCCCTCCATCTACTATCTCATTAGAGCGTGATTCTAGGAAACTTGTAAAATCATTTATAAATTGCATCTTATACTTTTCAAATACATCCGGAGGGCTCGTTGTTGCTAGGTGGATGTTTAGCCCATTGTTCTCAAGGCCTTTAGGTACCTGGAAATATATCTTAAGATATAAAGCATTTCCTAAAACAAGATGTCCTAACTTTGTGTTTTTTTCCCTTGGATTTCAATATACTAACCTGAGAAAGCCAATGAAGGCTTGTAGACGAATGAAAAAAGTGCATACTTTTATCCGGAAACAGCCTCCCATGAAAAGAACCAGGCACAGCTGAAACGAAACACTTGCCAGCGTTTTCACCGTTGACCTTGTTATGTTTTTCATAGAAAGTTGGTAATGATTTGCAGATGGAGTTAAAGTCGTTTCTAAAAAGATCATTTAAGCACACTTGGAATTGTGGGGGTTTAAGATTCGTTTCTTTGCACACCTCATGGACTTCATTGATGATGTTGGAGATAGCAAATAGTGTGTTTGGTCCCGTAGAACAACCCAAATCTGCTATTTTGAAACACTGTGGGAAACCGTTGATGCTTGCTATGTCCTTGATTGTTTGCTTTAGTATCAACTGCACTTTCTTTATCGCTTCTCCCTGAAAAGTACAACAATAGTAATTGTTTCAAGTCATTTCAATGAAGATTGTGAACAAGTGTTAAAAAAACAAAGATTATGAACACAACTTTTCTCTGTGTGTGCATGTGAGAGAGAGAGGGAGAGAGAGAGAAAGAGAGAGACTTGAATAAAAGAGTTCTTAGCATAGCCGGATTCTTCATTGCCACCATTCATATGAAGGAATTCAGCTAAGGATTCTTTACTTGCCATTGCAGTTGAATATCCAATGTCAATCCTCAAGTATAATATATGTTCTTATATAGTAGTTTTATGAATCCTTGCCTCCTAGGGGTGTCTGATATGCCGGAGGTGTGGTCGCACAAACCTATGCTTTAGAGAGGTGTTTGAGTTACATATAAGGTAGTTACGTATGTATACAATCATTCATGATTATCACATAATGTTGTTTTTTTAAATAAAAAAGAGTTTAAAATGAAAAAAAATTACATCTCCATGTATAAACCATGTGATTAATATCCACCATTAATTATAACTCCCTCCATCTCAAAATTATTATCCACTAGACGAAAAACGCATAGTTTAAGAACAACTACATTAATTACACTATGTCACCAATCAAAATTTTCTCTCTCTCTCTTAAATGCTTTTGATTTGGTCGAAACCTACAAGTAACAATTATTTTGGGACATATCAAAATAGAAAGATGGACAATTAAATTGAGATGAAGAGAATATTGATAATGTTCAGATTAGTTATTTGGGAATTTAATTAAAACTTGGACTATGTTGAAAAAACCATTTAAAATATAATGCAACAAAGCTTATTTTTTAGAAAATATTCCATAATATATAAACGTTAATTTTTGGCAAGAAATGACAAAAATCAATATAATTTTACACAAGTAAATAATTAATCTTTCATAGAAAGAATATATAATATTAATGATATCAATAAATATATTTCCTTTATATAATGGAACTAGATAATAATCTCCTTTAATTTATATAAGTTAATTCTTCACAATTAATAATGGTAACAAATATATTTCTAAACAAAACATTAAATAATTAAATATTTAGTAAAGTTTCTGCCGCTCATAAAATTTCACCTATATATAACTTCTTTCGTTTCAAAATAATTGATGCATTTTTAGTTTTATGTTTTTTGATACAAAAAATTATAGTAAAGGTTAAATATGATAAAATTGAATAGTTATTAAGTGACATATTGTGATTAAATTGGATAGTTAGTGAACCACATCATATGCCACATTAACCTTGATTATTATATTTTATCTTGGAATGGACTACAAATTTGATATCTACTATTATAAAATATTCGTTTTATAGTTGAGTATTAAAATTGAAATAAACAATTGGATAAGATCATTTAACTTTTTTATATCAGTTTCCTTAATAATAGTGAAAGAATTGGATAAGATCATTTAACTTTTTTATATCAGTTTCCTTAATAATAGTGAAAAATTTGGATAAGATCATTTAACTTTTTTATATTAGTTTCCTTAATAATATTGAAAGAATTGGATAAGATCATTAAATTTTTTAATAAGATCTTGAGGAATGCGTTTTATAGATTTTTAATGTTATTTTCTTTTTACAAATTTAGAATAACATTTACTATGTAATTAAAAATATAAATTATAACGCGGTTAAAAGGAAAAGTAATAAAGAATTGGATAAGATCATTTAACTTTTTTATATCAGTTTCCATAATAATCGTGAAATAATTAGATAAGATCATTAAATTTTTTAATAAGATCTTGAGGGGTGCGTTTTAGAGATTCTTAATGTTATTTTCTTCCTACAAATTTACACTAATATATACTACGTAATTGTTAATTTGGACAAAAGAGCCCCACATCTTTTAGAACATCCGAGTGTACTACATTCATATCATCTTATGTTTAATAATTATGGGTTTATTCGACATATATTAAATTTTCTTATAGTTTACTCATATTGGCATATCACCCGAACCAAATTGCCTATTTTGTTTTTCTATAAGATAATTACCATTTAGTAGTTGTTAATAAGAATATTTTTTTACTAAGATATTAATCGCTACATTTGTTGTTGATATAACATATATTTTGGTGAATAACTTACGTTCTAGAACTATTCATACCTTTGATGAATGTGACAACCCTCGAAATCGGGTATTTGAGCCGACAATTTTTATAACCCACTTTGTCTTAGTACAATCCTCTCATTAATAATAACAGTCATTTTTTTTATCACATGCACACGCATGGTGATTTCGTTTGAATGTTATATCCTAGTATATCACCATTTATCAAACATTAACCTATACCATCCTCATTTTAATTAAATTGTAATCGAAATTAAATCCCATTTAATTGATATTGATATTAGATTGTAATTAAGTCCCTTTTTAACTGATATCTAATCATCATTTAAATTAAACCCACGTTTATATATCCTACCACATCCCATTTGCTCAGTCGTAACCCTCACCGAACACCCCATATTAATCGGTCAGACCCCTCTAAATCTCTTTTTATATTATACTTCTATAACAACCATTACCCATGATGCCCATAATCTCCATTTAATCCTCTCTCTAAACTAGTTTAACTTCCCATCTCTCTCTCTGCGATCATCGAACCAGGCAAAACCACAACAAAAACCTTTCACGTCTTCTATCTTACGCGAAGCAAGCAAAACGAGCAAGAAACCCAACAAGTTTCCGGCGATAAGGCAATGTACTCCGGCGATATCCTCCACTGATCTTTTTCACTCCCTCGCAATCGTGCACTTTCCGTCAATCAACACTTATTCCGGCGAAGGTATATGTAAGTCGAACCATTTTTTTGAATCATACATGTATGCGGTTGTCACCCCGTTTCTCATTCGTTGTATGTCTTTCCCTGCTCAGCTTCCTCGCCACCTCGGGTAACCAGAAACATTTTTCCAGCGATCTTCTTGTTCCCCTGATGACAAGTGAAAAGCACAATATCACTGATTCAATCCATTTGATGGTGTTGGATGATGATTTTGGCTAGAAAAGTGAAGAATGAGATTAGGGCTTTTAGAGAGAGAAAGTAGAGAGATGGTAGAGAGAACAATTGCTGGAAATGAAGATTTGATTAATGGCAAAAGTTAAAGAATTGAGCCTTACACTTTGGTATTTATACCATGGCTCAATTCTTGGTTAGTTAGGATCATTTTGGTAATAAGACCTAACATCTATACATTGTTACACTATTACCCCCTAGACTAACTATTACAACATATCTAGTACCTAACAATCTCCCCCTTTGTAATAGTAGACTAGGTTGCATATCTTTGAAGACTTCTGTGATTGTAAGGCTGGAGCTGAGAATTGAACCGTTGAGCAGTTTTGTTGATAAAACAACATCAGCCTTTGATCATCGGTGACAGATATACTTTTAATCGGCTTTTCAACCAATATAAAGTATTCCAGAAGACTTCATGCAAATCGACTGAATGTAGACCCATAGATAAAGCGGTTAGCAGCGGAAGTCCTTTCTTGAAGTTGTGGCGTTTGTCGATTTGCTGCAGATCCTTGGTTCCTGATGTTTGTTGAAGTTGAAGCAGTGCGGAATGTTGATATGTTATGGATTTTCTGACCGTTGTTGATAATGTTGGAGTACGGTCATAAAATCCCTTATCTGATGTGTTGACTGTTGTTGATAAGATTGAAATACAGTCATCAGATCTTCCATCAGACATAGTGACCGTTGTTGATAAGAATGGAGTACGGTCGTCTGATCTTCGCACAAGAATGTATCAGGGTAACCCAGGATCACATAGATTCCTTGTTAGCACAACAGTTACAGAAACTGGGTGACCTGCGTTCAGTGTTGGCATTGATGTTAGCACTGGTAGGATTTCCATTCAATCATCGTGGAATACCAATAATTTTGGTATCACTATGAATGTTCCGGCAATATCTCAAAGATATGCTTGGTAGAGTGCCTGTGTCCTACAGAAATTTAATTCGGTTCTAGACTCTATATGTGGACAAACGAAGGCGAGGACTGGAGGTGGGTCCTCTTTTTCAATATCAACAATATCCAAATGAGATGTCGATAGTGGATGTGGTTATCTCCGTGATTTTGAAACAAGTACTTTTTGTACTTGAGTGGTCAGTGGGGGTTGTGCATTGCATCACTGGGTCCATGATGTCTTAATCAGAAAGCAACATATGCAATCTGATATAGATGAGGTTACCCGGTCATTTGTTCGGTTTAGGGAGGGTTTTCCGTTTTCTTTTAACCCTTTCACACACGCTCCTCACTCAACTCACTTTTTCATTTTTCAACCACACCCTCGTTTTGTTTTTACCATGTGATAAGCTGATTTGCACCACATACTTCATACCCCCTCTCAATTTTTACCTCAGCGCACCCCAATCAAGATCCCATGATACTTGATTCTGCTCACCTAGACCTAGGGACCCTCACTTTTTAGTTCCTATATTGTCGGTGGCTCCGGGGAAGATCATGCTGGGTTTAGCAGATCATAGGAGTAATTTGAGAGTGGACTATTACGCTCATGTGCATTTTAATCAGCTTTCAAGATGTTGCATTTTAGTTCACATGGATTTTTCATCGGAATTTTATGTGTTTCCGGTATAAGTTGTTGCCTGAATGATTTTGAAGTTTAAGGCACAGCAACTTTGTTCTTTTAAGGTAACACCGGACTCACATAGAGTATCCGTTAGCACACGATATGAATCTGTAGTCGTTTGCACAACCGTTGATTCAAATGTGTGACCTGCGTTTAGAGTTGGCGTGATTTTAGCTCTAGCAGGATTTCCACTCGATCCTCGTGAAACATCAGATTGTGATGCCACTACAAGTGTTCCGATGGATTCACTGAGATCCATTTTTATAGTGCAAGTGTCCTATATTGGAAGGTTCTTGAGGGTGAGAACTAGACACACTGTGCATACAAATAGACTTAACCCGGGGCAGGAGGTTATTATTATTCAATACCGACATACTCCGAATGAGTAGTCAGTAGCTTTTGTGCTACGTCCCCTGATGAAATGAAACAAATCCCTGTTGAGAGGAATTTGAGTAGTTGGTGGTGGCGTGCATTTGCTTTACTGGGCCAGTAAAGTCTAGTGAAACATTCAACGAATGAATGATCACCTATTTAATTGGTTGCCCGGTTTGTTTTCGGTTTGGATGCACTCATAAGGTGTGTTTTCTTTGATTTATCATGTTTTCACATCACCTTGCACTCACCTATTACTATACCCTAGACCTAAACCCTCACATTTACCAGTTGGCTGAAATATTTCCCTGGGAAGGTGTGGCCGGATCTGGCAAACCATGGGAAGGTATGTCTTTTGAAGTAGTAAGTAACGAGAATTAAAAGAATTTGTAATAAACAGATGCAATCTTTACTAGAGAACTAGTAAAGAGATCGTTTACGGATATTACAAAAACTTATGATTAACGTTACAAACATAAAACTTTTTATTTGGGTATTTTGTTTTTGTTTTTCTGAATTTTCTCCCCCTAGAAATAATAATTCTCCCCCTAGAATTAATATTTCTCCCCCTCGACAAAACAAAAGTAATTGACAAGTTTTGAGATCGAAGGACGTACCTTATACCTCGTCGGAGGGTTGAAGGAGAGGTTTTGCGGATAAGCTTGATTGAGATTTGTGGTTTCTTTTAAGAGCGGGTTCTGAATCTGTTTTGATCAGAAGCCATTGTGGAACAGGTGAAGTGCATCCCAGCATTTGAATGTTAATGCCGCCCACGTCTTTCATACGGTTTTTGGCGATTAACTGATTCGTCCTGCCATCTTAGCCCATGATATTGACCGAAAGGTAGTGGCATGTTAGGAACTTCAGTTGTGTAGGTAGGCGTGTTTCTTCTTTCTCGTACACCCAGGTGAACCTCAAAATGTCTAATCACTATTCGCCAGCTTAGTCTTTCCTTAATGGCAGTGATTAGTGTGTCAATATTGCTTCGAAGAGAGGTGTTTTCTGGGATGCTGGGATCTCTGTTCATGTGCCTCCCCTTTTTCTCCAATTTCCTCTTGAGGATGTTCAATGTGCCGTCACAGTACTTGGCAATGTCTGACACACGAAAGAAGACTCTTTCTTTGAAGTAGTTCGTGTAAGTCATTCCCAAGTTGGGTTCACCTAGAACAACTGTTCTCCGAGTTTGAATCTCGGAGGGAAGTGATCTGTAGGGAGCAGCTAAGTGAACCTTTGCTGTACCACTCTCAATAGCCATCTGCACATCTTCCATTCGAGCAGCTAATGTTTTAACAAGCATGAAGCGCTTCAGAGCAGCCTGAGCGAAATTTCTCGCATGATTTTTAATTGGATGAGGCGTATCTGGTAGTAAGCGTACTGTGTTGTAAAGAAATTCTATATCCCGAGGTTCAAGAATATAGAAGTCTCCTTCAGTAATTGTGTACAGTTGATCATCTGCTCTGCGAATATGGAAGATTGTGTACCAGTAGTAGCCTGAGAAGTGGTCGGTCGTTATCTCCAGGAGTTGTGTTATCGGGAATTTGCTGTATCGATCAGTTTTGCCCCTAAGGTAATGCATTGTAAGGTAATACATTTTCTTTTCTCGGAAAGGCAGTACCACTTCTTTGTATAAATCCTGATAGATTACAGGCAGCTCTGTCTCCTGGAAAATAGCAGAGAAGCGATCTTCAACAAATGGCATTTAACTTGTTGGAAGAGGCACGCTTTGGAGATCTTCAGGCGGCGTTTGTTAGCTTTATCCGCCGCTCTCTTCTCGCTATATGATAATACCGGCACATCATGTGTAGGAGAGGCAGTTGGTGGTTCCGTTGCTGGAGTTCTGGCGGCGACCAGTTGTTCGTAGTTCCGGAAGTAACGGTGATAATTTTCTCGGGTGAAGGGATATCTTTTGACGTCAAATGGTTCATCCTCCCCTGCTTTGTTGCTGTCGGAGTCATCGTTTGAAGGGGAGGTGGCAGGTTGAGTTGATTCGTTAAAAGCATCCCTCACAATGTTGTCTTCTTCCGGGTCACTAGGTAAATCAATCACTGTGTCCGCCTCTTTTCTCAGAACCTGTTGAACATTGTCGTTTTTATTGTTCTCAACCTCAAAATTTATAGATTGGAGATGACACATAGATTCAAGTTTTTCGGCTTCAGTCATCTCACTGGATTTACGGTTATTATGGGGCAAGATGTCTTCACTCTCATCTACTCGCCACTGGTTGAGTGGTTCAACGTTCAGCACCTGATCGTAATCAAACTCAACAACCGCCCAGTCATGAAAGTATTCATAGTCTTGTTGTCCTCCTCCCTGTGTTTGATGAGAGGAGCTGGGTTGTTGATGAGAATGACTTGCACCTCCTTGAGTTTGAGAACTGGATCCCCCGTGTTCCAGTATTCTTCTCTGTCCTCCTCCCTGAGGATCATCCTCAGGGTCACCAGGCCTTCTGAATAAAAGGGATCCTGGATTGCATGGCTCGACCAGTTCTTCTAAGCGATAGTTGAACATCGCTTTAATTTGTTCAATTGTAAATGAACGGGATGCTGCCAGGAGCATTTCTCGGTTAAGTGGATCAGAAGCCGGTGTAAGAGGAGCAACAGTTGCCAGCCTACCCTCAAGGTTTTCCAACCTTGTACTGAGTGATTGGATTGTGGAGGTGAGATGAGGGATGATCTGCATTTCTGGATTTGGCATTTCAGTTGTTGTGGTAGTGGTAGCCTCGGATGATGTAGACTGTTGAGGGAGAGTCATTACAACTATTGCAGGAGGAGTTGTATCGACCCTCGAGGCAGTACCACTTGTGTAGAATGAGGGAAGTGATGTGTCGATTGGAGGTGTTGTTGTTATAAACGGTGAAATTGTGGTGGTTACTGATGGAATTGTGGTTGTGACTGGTGGTATGGTGGTTGTGACTGGTGGGAGTGTAGTAGTGACTGGTGGTATTGTGGTTGTGACTGGTGAGAGTGTAGTAGTGACTGCTGGGATTGTTGTTGTAACTGGTGGAGAAGTGATTGTGGAGGCTGGAATTGTGGATGATAGTGGGGGGACTGTTGTTGTGGTAGTTGGGATGGTGGATGAGATAGGAGGATCGGATGTTGTGGTAGTGGGAATTGTTGATGTGATTGGTTGTTGGGTGTGTGGTGGAGAGGGATCCGTGAAGATAGGATCATCAAAGGGGTTTGGGGATCCTTGTGGTGGTGGTGAAGGTGGACCGTGTGGTGATGGTGGTGAACCTGGTCGATCAGATATCGTTGCAGCTGAGTCTGTTGATGATGAAGAAGAGGACGGTTCAGCTGGTTGTTGTGGTTGTCGTATGATGGGTCGAGTAGGTGGATGTAGAACTTGTTCAGAGGATGTAGTGGCAACCGACCCACTTCCTAAGGCACCGCTGGAAAAAATTCGAGGTCGTTTAGCACGTTGGTGAGCCGGTGGTTGTTGCTGTTCAGCATGTCTACGTCTAGGACGTGGTTGAGGTTGTGGTTGGTGTGGTTGAGCTGGTGGTTGTTGTACTGGGGCAGCTTGTTGTGCAGGAGCAGCTGGTTGAGCTGGAGCAGAAGGTGCTCCTTCAGGTGTCCAGTCAGGATAATGAAGAGCCCGGTATTGGTTCACACTATCAAGATTGAAGTTTGCGATTTTAAGGAGTGGTAGTGGGATTGCGGCCTCATTGACTTCAGTTGTACCACTGTTGCCCCTTAGAAAATTAACGCTCGATGGTATGAATCTTCGTGCAACATCTCTGGTATGAATGTTTTGGTATCTCTCCATGAAATGTTCTATCATAATTGCCCAGAACCTCGGGTATGGCAGAAATGCCGGTTCCTTTGATTTGGAGAGCTTGAATTCTTCCCACAAGTAGGCAGCATAGTCAAAGTGGCGGTTGTAGCACATGGCATGATAGGCATGGTGAACTTCTTTTGAGGCCCTGTCGTGACCACCTTTCTTTGCTGTCATGCAACGGTTGAAGATTGTGAAGATATGTGACCAGCTTCTTGCCATATTTTTCTTTTTAAGTTCTCTTAAGTCAATAGTTTCCCGAGGAAGGAGAAGACCAAGATCGTGTATCCCGTAATACACTTGCTGGAATGGCAGCGGAGGTTCAAAGGTGGTGAGTGGTGGTCTTGAATCGGCACGAGGTAAACGGAAGATGTCATAAAGATCATCTTTTGTGAATCGAATTGGTTGTTCATCAATAATAGTTTCGAAACGGTGTGGGGTTGTTGATGTCACCAGTGTTAGGTTAACGAAGAACTGTTGTACGTACACCGCTGGAACTGATGGTCTGGCATTTATCGAGTAATAAAGAGGATGGCGTTGGAGAACATGAGAATGAATCGGGTAGTTGATGGAGAACGAGACTTCTTCTTCCGGTGCCCAGTAGGGGTTGTTTTCCGCCATCGGTTTGAGCCTGTATGGAGGAACCAGGGTGTTCTCGTCAATGATATCTTGTGCCGCCATCTGTGGTTTAGACACAAAGAACATGCGGCACAAAACAATGATTAAAGTTAGTGCACAGTGTTAACAAAAGAAATGTAACGATGATGTTTCACACTTATCGAGACGAGAGGGTTCAAAGTAATTTTAATAGTATTTAAAATATAAGAATAATATAAAAATTTTAGTGTTATTAAAAATATTTAATAAATAGAAATTTGTAAATTATAATTATAATAAATAAAATAAAAAAACTTAGAAAAATAAAAATCAAAAAGAAGTTCGGGCCGAACAACCAAGAGAAGTTCGGGCCGAAGAGGTTTAAGAACTTCGGGACGAAGTTGGTGAAGAACTTCGGGCCGAAGTTGTGAAACAAGTTCGGGCCGAACTTGTGACACAAGTTCGGGCCGAACTTGTGACACAAGTTCGGGCCGAAGACTTTTACGATCTAGGGTTTTTTCAACAGTTTAGCAGGTTCGGGTCTTTCCTAGGTCGATACAACAGATTAAACTGGCCAATGATGTTCGATTCCCCTATGCGAACATATTAGACTACCTGGTATAACCTATCTAACCCTAGATCGAGTCAATTGACAGTGTTTGAAAAACTAGTTATCGACCGAAGTATAAATCGGTTAAGAAACGTAAAATTAAACATGAAAAGTGATGAAACGATTGAAGGAAGTGTACCAGATGCAGATGTGAGGTGATTTCGAGTGATTGGTAACTGATTCGAGCCGATTTGAACTCAAGAATCGAAGATTTGAGTGATCGGGTTCGAGTGTGTGTTTCGCACGGTGTTTTCAGTGTGTGTGGTCGAGAAGGAAAGAAGAGAATAGTGAAGTTCGGCTGAGCTTTATAGGACAAAAGTTCGGGCCGAACTTCTTTGCCGACTTAGAACTTCGGGCCTGGAATAGTGAGAAGTTCGGCCCGAAGACTTTTCTCCCTTTTTTTTTTTTTTTTTTTTTTTTTTAAATGACAAGGGAAACATAAGTAAAATAAATCATTAAAAATTAAATGAAATTAAAAACTAGTTAAAAATAAAGAAGAACTAGTAATGACTGTCGAGAGACGAAATTAAGGAACGATGCATCTGCTCCCCCGATACTGATGTGATGAGTGAAATCTCTCCATTGACAGTTGACGATGATTTGACGATCGGGTTTCAAGACGAGTTTCTTGAAAGCCATTGTGATGATACGAAGAATGCAACGATTTACCAATTTGAAAAATATGAATTGTAGACAATTAAGTTTTGAGATTTAGCATACCAAGCTTTGAGACAAGATAATTAAAGCGTTTTTCGTCCAAAGCCTTGGTAAACAAATCTGCTAATTGAAAATCGGTGGATACGAAGTACAATTCAACATTGCCCAGTTCAACGTGATCTTTGATAAAGTGATATCGAAGATCGATATGTTTGGTTTTAGAATGTTGAACTGGATTGCAAGATATGGCAATTGCACTTCGGGAATCACAATATAAAGGAATGCGGCTATAGGAAAAGCCGTAGTCCTTTAATTGTGATTGCATCCATATCACCTGGGACAGACAGCTAGCGGCGGCAACATATTCTGCTTCAGCGGTTGATAGTGAGACGCAGTTTTGCTTTCTTGATGACCAGCTGACTAGCTTATCCCCCAAAAATTGAACTCCCCCAGATGTACTCTTCCTGTCCAGCATGCACCCAGCATGATCAGCATCAGAGAAGGCAGAAAGATCAAACGAGGTCTCCTTGGGATACTGAAGACCAAGATCTCTGGTGCCTTTCAGGTAACGGAAGATTCGTTTGACTGCCAGAAAGTGAGATTCTTTGGGAGCAGCCTGATACCGAGCACAGATGCATGTTGAAAACATGATGTCCGGACGACTGGCCGTTAAGTAAAGTAGTGATCCAATCATCCCCCGATAGTTTGTCACATCTACCGGTTTACCATCCAGATCAGCATTTAGTTTGGCAGTCGTGGACATCGGTGTTGCGATAGGTTTACAGTCGTCCATGAGATACTTCTTCAGCATATCAGAGATATACTTTGATTGATTAATGAAGATGCCAGTTGGAAGTTGACGAACTTGAAGACCTAGGAAGAAGTTCATCTCACCCATCATGCTCATTTCAAAGCGTTTTACCATGAGATCGGAGAAACGTTTGCAATATTTCGGATTTGTAGACCCAAAAATAATGTCATCGACGTAGATCTGAATTAAGATGATGTCTTCCCCGTGTCGTTTGATAAACAAGGTGGTATCAACTTTTCCCTTTGAAAAACCAGTTTCAACTAAGAACTGGGAAAGAACATCATACCATGCCCTAGGGGCCTGTTTCAAGCCATAGAGAGCTTTGTCGAGAACATAGACATAATCTGGATGTTTGGGATTTACAAACCCTTCTGGTTGATGAACAAACACCTCCTCTTTTAGAATACCATTTAAGAATGCAGTCTTTACATCCATCTGATAGATAGTAAAGTTTTTGTGAGCTGCATATGCTAAGAAAATGCGAATGGCTTCTATGCGGGCAACAGGAGCAAATGTTTCTTCGTAATCAATGCCTTCCTGTTGAGCGTAACCCTTAGCTACCAACCTTGCTTTGTTACGAATGACGATTCCATTTTCATCTTTCTTGTTCTTAAAAATCCACTTAGTTCCGATTACTGATGATCCTGGGGTTTTAGGAACTAAGCGCCAGACCTTTAATCTTTCGAATTGATTAATCTCTTCCTGCATCGCAATTATCCAGTCTGGATCGGAAAGCGCTTCACAGACTTTCTTCGGTTCAGTGGAGCTTAAGAATGATGCATGATGACATTCATCTGCTGAAGCCCGTCTAGTTTGGACCGAAGAGGCTGGGTTTCCGATGATTTGGTCGAAAGGATGTTCCTTTGTCCACTTCGTAGAATGAGGAAGTGGGAGTTGACCAGGGTTAACGTTGGAATGATCAGTGAAAGCAGGATGTGGTATGATTGCAGTTTCAGTATTGTGAGGATTGATCGGAGGTGGTGGATCAACTCGAGGAAGATGAAATTTAGAGAAATCAATCACCAGTGGAGCGATAATATCTGCGGGAGGTGGGGGATCGACTGGTGAAGATTGAGTTCCTTGTGTCGATGTTGAAGGACCTGCACTTGATGTGGGTATTGGTGAGTTTGGAGCAGGTGAGGTAGGTGATGGGGTCTCATTTGGGGATGGAGTGTTGATTTCCGGAGCTGTGATTGATTGAGCATCTGCCGGAGGTGGGGTGGAGGTGGGGGTGTAGGTGGGGGTGGAGGTGGGGGTGGGGGTGGAGGTGGGGGTGGGGGTGGAGGTGGGGGTGGGGGTGGGGGTGGAGGTGGGGGTGGGGGTGGGGGTGGAGGTGGGTGTCTGACGTTGTGATATTCATCATGGAAGTGTTGGAATAGGATTTCAAGATCATTCAGAGAGTATGAATGGTTAGTGGAGGTTGTGGGTAGAGGTCTTTCAATGCCAGTTGAGCATGAATCAAGCAAGAATGTTTCATCAAATGAGACATTGACACTTTCTCTGACCATTCTTGTAGAGCGGTTGTATACTCTGAATGAGGCTGAATCCTTTGAATAGCCTATAAAGACTCCTTCCTTGGCTTTCTCTTCAAACTTGTTGAGTTTCTCGTTATCAGATAGGATGAAGCATCGACTACCAAAGATGTGGAAGAAGTTAACATTTGGTATTCGATTGTTGATGAGCTCATAAGGAGTTTTGTTGTATGTTTTGTTTTTGATGGAGCGGTTCTGTGTAAAACAGGCGGTGCTGATGGCTTCTGCCCATAACGACAGGGGAAGTTTTGAAAATGAAAGCATCGTACGAGCAGCTTCCACTAAAGTGCGGTTTCGTCTTTCAACAACACCGTTCTGTTGAGGAGTTCGTGCAGCGGAAAATTGATGGGTGATGCCAGCAGATTCAAGATAAGAGTCAAGGACCCGATTCTTGAATTCAGTACCATTGTCGGTACGGATTGTTTGAACATTTAATTCCGGGTTTACTTGAGTTTTCTTGATAAATGAGATTATGATCTCTGCGGCTTCATCCTTTGAACGAAGGAAATAAACCCATGTGTATCTGGAATAGTCATCAACAATAACCAAAACATAACGTTTTCCTGCAATACTGTGAACGCTCATTGGACCGCATAAGTCCATATGAAGAAGTTCAAGAGGTTTGGAAGTACTGGGAGCAGGTTTAGGTTTGTGAGACTTTTTGGTCATTTTCCCTTTTTCACACGAAGAACATTTGTGATCTTTGTCAAATGCAACATCAGGCAATCCCGACACATGACCTCCTTTTACGAGTTTGTTCATGGTTTTAAAGTTGAGATGAGACAAACGTCGATGCCATAACCATGACTCATTGGCAGTAGCTTTAGACACGAGACAGACTTCTTCGGTTGTACTCAGGTCATTAAGATCAATAGTGAAGAGGTTTGTGTCACGAGTTCCAGTTAGAAGTTCATCCACGTCATATGTCCGAATGGCACACTTCTTTGTGCGAAAGTTTACTTCTAGAGTCTTGTCACAAAATTTTCCGATGCTGAAGAGATAATGTGAGAGGTCTTCGACAAAGGCAACATTTCTGATTATCAGGTTATGGCAGATAAGATCACCAAGACCTAAGATGGCTGCTAAGTGATCATTTCCAAATTTGACCGTTCCTAAGTATTTTTCACGAAAGTTGGTCAGGAGATTTTTGTTTCCTGTCATGTGCCTCGAACAGCCCGAGTCGAGGTACCACACATTCTACATAAAACAAATAAAACATTTTAGGTACCCAATCTTGTATGGGTCCAGAACGATTAGAGACATATGTTTTATGCAGATATTATGAGATGATCAATTTAGAGCTTTTGGGAACTGCTAGGAGGCAGTTCAGATTTGATGATCCATTTGAGAGATTTTTCAGAGGATTGGATAATCCAATGAGATTTTTCGTTTTTAACCCAAGTATATTTCACATGAGTGGACGTTGTAATGGATGGTTTGTCGAATTTGGGGAGAACTGACGGTTTTGGCTTTTGTGCAGCTGCACCCTGAGGAGATGTGCGACTAGAAGAGAAGTGAGAAACAGAAATTTGTGGTTGTTTAGACGGCATCTTTGATTGTTTTGAGGGTAGCTTTTGAGCTTTTGATCTTTTGTTAGAAACAGAAGTTTGTGGAGTTTGAGAAGATTTCTTCTGTTGTTTGAAAACCGGAGATGATAAGATCTTTTGAGTTGATTTTGCTGGTTTAGTGACGTGTGATTTGCATAGATATGGATAGCACGTTCTGCATGTGTTTATAAGTTTACCAGATTTATGAGAGACGATGTTCTTATGAATACTGCAAGGTGCATCAAGTTTTACAAAAAAACGTTTATCAGTTTGAGTTATCTGTTTCTTTGTAATTTTGTCAAAGAATCTTATTGTTCCATATTTGTCAGTTTTAACATACACAGCACCAAAATCAGGAGAGTAACGGACAGGACGATAAACAGTAGAATCATAGTCTGTTCTAAAAGCAGTTAAAATAGTTTTCACAAAATTAGAGTTTTTACACATGCCATGAGCTTCTTTTGGAGAAATAAACTGTCTAGAGTCATTACATTTATTTTGAACAGAAAAAGATGAAACTACAGACTTAGGTGGACTAGACTTCTTAAGTAGACTAGGCTTCTTAAGCATACTGGATCCAGTCTGAATAGACTTCTTTGACTGTGTGGCTCTGTTGACTTCTGGTTGCTTCATGGACTTCTTCCCTCTGGACTCTAATCTTCCATCTGCAAGATTCAAAATAGGTGGATTAGAGCTTCTCTTCAAGATCGTTGGAACTGGGTTTGTCGGTGCTGGCCCTAATAGAGAGGCTTTAGAATTTTTGGAAACAGCATTGCTCGTTTTAGTTTTTAATTCTAAAATGGTGTCCTCTAAATTATGTATTTTGATTTGAAGTTTTTCCTTTTCTTTATCAAAGGCCTTGTGAGTGTCGTCAATTTCAGATTCAAGTTGAACAATTTTCTTTTCTAAAATCAACGGTGGAACATAAAGCTTTGGTTCAATTGTTTGTTTTAAAACTTCATTATCAGAAATGGAAAATTCTTCTGGAGTGACAATCGGGAAGTACTCATTGTTTTGAAATTTTGCTTTATTCTTTTCATATGTATAGTTCAATTCAGAATAGTTAAAGCTGATTTGAGCGTGTTCCTTCTTTTCTCTGTTGAATTTCTCGATTTCTGCTTCCTCGTCCGGCATATGAAGAAAGCTTTGCCATATTCCCAAGTTCATGTAATCGTAATTGTATAGTGTGGGAACAACATCAGCAACTTTTTCCAGAGGACGGGAGTTCTCAGCGCCGAGACCCACTTTTGATTTGAAAGATCTGAACTCTTTTGGTTGATTTAATTTTATTGTTTGTTCAGTGTGACCAGCTTTCACAATCGTCTGCTCCAGTTTGGAGATGTGTTCTTCAGCATTTTCTTTCTTGACAGTAAGACTGTGTATGGTTGCTGATTGTTCATGGATTTCCTTGTTAAAATTGTTTGTGATGTTTGTGATTTGTTCATTTAGTTTTTGAATTTCGTTATCAGCTGCCTTCAACTTATCTTGGTAATCCTTCATCTTGATGTCAGCGGACTTCATCCATGTTTGCTCTCGACTGAGTTGGATAGCTAAGTCATTTATCAGCTGCTTGGAGTCGTCTTTGTCATTTGATACCGTCTTCATCGTTTTTAGGTTTGATATTTCAAGATTTTTTGTATTAATTATGTGATTTAGACGATTTACTTCACTGGTGTGAGCAGCATGAAACGTTGACAACTGTTGTTGTAACTCTTGTGTTTTTTGATTTGAATTATTAATTTGATTTACTTGAGGAACAAGAGTTTCAAGTTGGCGACGGAAGCTTAAATTTTCATCTTTTAATTTTTGGATTTGTGTATTTGATGCATTTGTTGTATTTATTTGTGTTTGTAGATCATTTTGTAATTCAGTAATTTGAAATTGAAAAGCTGATTTTGATGTAGACAACTGATTTTGTAAGTCCTTGTTTACTTGAGTTATTTGAAGAGAAACTTGACTTAATTCACTCAAATCATTTAAGAGTTGATCTTTTTCAGATTCCAAATCAGTTATTTGTTTTGTCAAGTGTGATTTCTCATCAATTTTAGTAAAGAGTTTTTCATTAAACAAGGAATTTTCTGATTCATCAGTGTCTGAATCAGTTAATAAAGAGTGTACCTCATTTTCATCATTCTCAGGAATACCCAGTGCAGCTCTGAGTTCGTTAGATCTCGCCATGAGAGCCAGGCTTGCTGTGCATTCCTCTTCCTCTTGATCATCAGAGTCCTCCAACCACTGTAGATCCTCAGCCAGTAGAACTTTCCCATTTTCAACTTGTTTGGCCATGAGCATTTTCCGTTTAAAGTATTCTGAGTCCTTCACCTATGGCTTCTGGCATTCTTTGGCAAAATGGCCAGTCAGACCACAATTGTAACATTTCTTAGGTGGCTCGGTGGAGGAAGATGAGGATTTGTTGTTCGGGGTTTGAGAAGAGGAATTGAATTTGAAATTTGAGGATGATCTAAGATTGTTGTTGGTTGGTTTCTTATAGTACTTTTTGTTATAGGAGGAAATGAGAGCCAAGGCTTGACGAACTGAGTCGATTTCATCTTGTGTCCCCGATGGGATCAGAGTTTCTGGTTCTTCATGTACCACCTCTTTTGTTTGTGCTGCAACCATTGCTTCGTTGATACCTTTGTTAAGAGCCAGATTTTGTTTGGTCAACATTGCCAAGGTGTCTGTCATATCTTGCCTGTTTTTGACGATTCCTTTCACCATAGGCTCGTTTTGATGTAGGTACTCATATAGTTCATGAATATCTATGGAGCTCAAATCCTTGTGCTGCATTGCACTGTTTCCAAACATCTCCCACTCCGGTAGTAGGGATTGGATGAATTTGATGTTGATCTCAAGTTTCTCTTTGATGAGGTTGTTCTTTCGGAGATCGTTGAGCATGTTGCAGAATCTAAGATACGTTTCCCCTAGTTCTTCCATTGGGGTAGCTTTGAATTGACCATAGGCGTTTAAGGTCGAAACCATCTTTGCTTTATTACCCAGGTCGGTACCCTCCATTTGCTTTTGAATTTCATCCCAAAGCTCTTTCCCCGTGCTGAAGCTATCAAGGCTGCTGTAGATTTCATTTGTTATGCCTTGTAGCATGTAGGAGTGTGCGAGCACATCCGCCCTAGCCCTATCCTTTTGCTCTTGAGTGTATTCCGCCGGGGGAATTTCGATTACACCTCCAGGTATTGCTGGTTCGGTGTTTAGGGCTGGAGCCACAGCACGATAGAACTTAGCGGGTCCGGTTGTAAGGGATTCAAGGATAGATGGACCAGCTTGTTGGCTCAGGTTGAAATGGAGAAACCGTTTCTTCCATTGACCGTATTCTCCTCGGTAGAGAACAGGTGGTTTCGTGTCTGATCCAATGGACAAGGCGTCCTTGGAAGTCATATCTTGTTGGAAGAAAGAACGACCGGAAAAAAAAATTTAAATATGGAAAAGAAGTTCGGGCCGAAGTACTGTAGAAGTTCGGGCCGAAGTACAAAAGAAGTTCGGGTCGAAGTGTAAAAGAAGTTCGGGCCGAAGTTCAAAAGAAGTTCGGGCCGAGGTAGTGAAAGAAGTTCGAGCCGAAGAAGGGTTAAAGTTCGGGCCGAAGTTGTGGTGTGAAGTTCGGGCCGAAGTTGTTGATGATGTTCGGGCCGAAGTTGTGGTGTGAAGTTCGGGCCGAACTTGTTACTGTTCTCGGGCCGAACAATTTCTTGAGCAGAACAGTTACGAGCAGACCTGAAAAACCCACTAATTGGATCCTAAAATGCTCGTTTCTTACCCAAATTCACTGATTCTTATAGCAAACTAACCCAAATACTATTTTCTTCAATCCATTGCAACTATATTACTCAAAAACAACCTAGATCTATTCGAAAATTTGAATTTAGAGGGTTTTTGAAGCTTTAATGGTTTTTCCTAAAACCCTCAATTCTTCATCAGTATGGATTAGATTCGATCCTAGCTTGATTCTAAGCTTAATATAACAATAAAAGGAAGCTATTCAATCCATAATAACAAGAAATAGTACCTTAAATCTGATTTTTGATCTTAAACCCCATTTTCTTCAAAAACCTTCAAAAACCCACTGATTCTTCTGATTTTAACACCAATTGATGGATTTGGATCGTTTTCAAGATGAAATTATGCTCTGATACCAATTGAAAAGCACAATATCACTGATTCAATCCATTTGATGGTGTTGGATGATGATTTTGGCTAGAAAAGTGAAGAATGAGATTAGGGATTTTAGAGAGAGAAAGTAGAGAGATGGTAGAGAGAACAATTGCTGGAAATGAAGATTTGATTAATGGCAAAAGTTAAAGAATTGAGCCTTACACTTTGGTATTTATACCATGGCTCAATTCTTGGTTAGTTAGGACCATTTTGGTAATAAGACCTAACATCTATACATTGTTACACTATTACCCCCTAGACTAACTATTACAACATATCTAGTACCTAACAACAAGCTTTCTTGATCTCTCGGCTCTCTCTCTTTAAAGGACGCTAGGGACATTTGGTCAGAATCCACATTTTATCTTGCATTTTGGAAGCATTGCAGCATGTGAGTTTCACGGCCCCACTTTTACTGCTTTATAACTACTTTATTGGGGATTAAAAGCATATACTACTCAACTATTTTGCAATAATTAATCTTTGTATAATCATTGTGGTGTACACGTACCAACTGTTTAAGGACCACAATACATGTCCTCGTTTAACCATAATCATTAACTATGTGTGTTAGCCAAGGAATATAGAGATAGTATTATCGGGATTGATCCTCCGCTCATGGCTAGTTATGCGCTAGCCCAACTTGGTTTGAGCTTTATATTCTAACTATTTTAGATTTCGGTTTGATTATAGGCTCTTTGATTATACCTTAACTTGAATGTATTGCAAGCATGTCAAGGGATTATGAATTGTGCATTAAAACTATTTTTTTCAATATTTCAGAACAACGATACAAATCATACAAGTTTGTACGTAACGATTTTTAAACGATATGAATTTGGAGTCACAAAACCTGTGAACTCACCAACCATTGTGTTGACACTTTTTCTAATAAGTTTTCTCCGGTAACTGAAATTAATCTTTTAAGCGTTGCATAAGTGGTGGGTCGTCAAGCATTTTTCCAGGAATAAGTCTAAGTTTAGATATCAACTATTTTTCAAACTTGGTTTATTTGGTTTAAATGTTTTCAACTTTTCAATTACATTTTTGTAAACAACTTTGGATATTTACTATGATTGCGTTGTTTTACTATGTATCGATGTGTAATGTTACTAATGTTAGTCACATGCCCGTTCTTCCGCAAAACCATTTTTGGCGGGGTGTGACAGATTGGTATCAAAGCTATTGGTTATAGTGAATTAGCGTGAGTCTAGTCTATAACCATAAAAGATGTTTGGGCCAAAACGTTTTAAATTCATATAGAGTTGCATCACATATAAAATTGCATTTTATGTAGAGTCGCATCTCATATCCCTCTCTTAAGTTATTACCAGGAGTTTTTCTTGCCTTACTCTGACATTAGATAGAGAACTCTTAGTTTATTGGATAGTTATTCATGAAATTATTTGCGAGAACTCTACACTACACTTTTCACTACACACTTACTCCACATACCTTACACCTAAATGGTATCCCTAGTCTACACTCACGATTCACTTACACGAAAACACGAATTCGAGAATTTCTATCGAACATCTACGAAGAGTGAATATTTTGGATGCCCTAGCCGACTGGAAAATAAGTATTACGACACGTCATTTGGCGACCTGGCACAATATACACCTCTACACGTGCACTACGTATCTTTATCACACACTATATATATTATCATCTCATGCAATATATACATTATATAAATATTCTCACACAATGTTCCTCACGCGAGTATCACAAACTTAATCAAAATTTCTCATACCACTAATCGTAAAGCTCGAAAGATTCACCGCTTGATCAAAGACCGAATGTCTACTCATCAACCACTAATGCAACGAAATTTGGTCAATCCAATGCGATAAAGAATAAAACAAAAAAAATAAAAAATAAAAAAAAAAATTCTTCAACTTTGTAAAATTGTAATCGTGAATACGAAAGTTGTCACACGTCATCTCTATGACGTCTCTAAAATAGATTATATGCATAATTTCTAAATTCCTATAATCATGTATAAAGAAAAGATCTAAATTTCCATAGAATTGATAATACAACGCTTGAAATTTCACATACAATGTATGTATAAAACGCTCATATTAATGAATGAAGATATGAAGTGATAACGATGAGGAAACATTGTACCATGATATTATAAAAACGGGTGGCCAACGTGTTTTTAATTACATAGTACAATGTGGATTATCAAAGTCATGGATTATTGAAAGGAACTAATGAATAATCATCTTTAGTATGCGTGTTAGAAAACAACCGGTCAAACGACAAATCAAAAACATACCTATCGTAAGAAACTACTTGGAGATACTCTTAAAGGACCTACTAATGTTCCCACCACCATCGTCAAACCGAATCAGAACTAAACTAATCATAAGAGTCTCACTGATCGTTCGTCAACTTTACCATTTATATCCACTTAAAGTTACCTCATATGAATTGTATCAAGAATCTCGAAACGAATATATACTAGTTATCATGTTTAACATGTTTACCAAAGAAATTTCGATTGCACTTTATATCAAAGAAAGTTAAATTGTTGAATATCTACAAAGTATATGAAAAGCAACATATTCATTTCAGTCAATCATACATTTTGGTACCCGAATATATAGAACTTATATAAAGTTTTGCATCGGAAAATATATAGAACCTATATAATTTTTTGCAAAAAAATAAAATAGAATAATTTGTATATTGTCAAAGCGGTCAAGAAATTATATTATGGTTATAAGTGCATAAAAGAATTTATATTTTTATTTTAATAAGTAAAATACTGTGTCACACGTATAAGTACTTAAATACTTTAAATCTATATTTTATTCAATCTAATTAGCCCATCAGAAATCCACATTTGCTATCATAACTAGATGATTTGTCTGACCTACCACTAACAGTAAATTCTACTCAAATATCTATCTACGTTATGACAATCCCAACTAAAGTTCATAAATTTCTTGGTTCTACTGGCTACTGACCTACCTACGATTTATTGAAAATTATACCAAAGTGGTATAAACTCTAACCTTTCAATCAAAAAACACAAGTAGCTTGACTAAAAGTGAAAGAATAAAAAAAACAAAACAAAATAAAATAAAATAAAAGCGAACCACACCATGTCAAGTGCGATCACTATAAATGTCTATCCATATACATATTTTTCGACTCGCAACCCGATAACACGATTTCTTAAATTTCGGGACGAAATTTCTTTAACAAGGGGAGAATGTGACAACCCTCGAAATCGGGTATTTGACCCGACAATTTTTATAACCCACTTTATCTTAGTACAATCCTCTCATTAATAATAACAATCATTTTTTTTATCACGTGCACATGCATGGTGATTTCGTTTGAATGTTATATCCTAGTATATCACCATTTATCAAACATTAACCTATACCATCCTCATTTTAATTAAATTGTAATCGAAATTAAAACCCATTTAATTGATATTGATACTAAATTGTAATTAAGTCCGTTTTTAACTGTTATCTAATCATCATTTAAATTAAACCCACGTTTATATATCCTACCACATCTCATTTGCTCAGTCGTTACCCTCACCGAACACCCCATATTAATCGGTCAAACCCCTCTAAATCTCTTTGAATATTATACTTCTATAACAACCATTACCCATGATGCCCATAATCTCCATTTAATCCTCTCTCTAAACTAGTTTAACTTCCCATCTCTCTCTCTCTCTCTCTCTCTCTCTCTGATCATCGAACTAGGCAAAACCACAACAAAAACCTTTCACGTCTTCTATCTTACGCGAAGCAAGCAAAACGAGCAAGAAACCCAACAAGTTTCCGGCGAAAAGGCAACGTACTCTGGCGATATCCCTCACTGATCTTTTTCACTCCCTCACAATCGTGCACTTTCCATCAATCAACACTTATTCCGGCGAAGGTATATGTAACTCGAACCATTTTTTTTAATAATACATTACGGTTGTCACCCCGTTTCTCCTTCGTTGTATGTTTTTCTCTGCTCAGCTTCCTCGCCACCTCGGGTAACCAGAAACATTTTTCCGGCGATCTTCTTGTTCCCCTGATGACAAGCTTTCTTAATCTCTCGGCTCTCTCTCTTTAAAGGATGCTAGGATCATTTGGTCAGAATCCACATTTTATCTTGTATTTTGGAAGCATTGCATCATGTGAGTTTCACGGCCCATTTTTACTGCTTTATAACTACTTTATTGGGGAAAAACATATACTACTCAACTATTTTGCAATAATTAATCTTTGTATAATCATTGTGGTGTACACGTACCAACTGTTTAAGGACCACAATACATGTCCTCGTTTAACCGTAATCATTAACTATGTGTGTTAGCCAAGGAATATAGAGATAGTACTATCGGGATTGATCCCCCGCTCATGGCTAGTTATGCGCTAGCCCAACTGGGTTTGAGCTTTATATTCTAACTATTTTAGATTTCGGTTTGATTATAGGCTCTTTGATTATACCTTAACTTGAATGTATTGCAAGCATGTCAAGGGATTATGAATTGCACCTTAAAACTATATTTGTTCAATATTTCAGAACAACGTTACAAATCGTACAAGTTTGTACGTAACGATTTTTAAACGATATGAATTTGGAGTCACAAAACCTATGAACTCACCAACCATTGTGTTGACACTTTTTCTAATATTTTTTCTCGGGTAACGGAAATTAATCTTTTAAGCAGTGCATAAGTGGTGGGTCGTCAAGTATTTTTCCAGGAATAAGTCTAAGTTTAGATATCAACTATTTTTCAAACTTGGTTTATTTGGTTTAAATGTTTTCAACTTTTCAATTACATTTTTGTAAACAACTTTGGATATTTACTATGATTGCGTTGTTTTACTATGTATCGATGTGTAATGTTACTAATGTTAGTCACATGCCCGTTCTTCCGCAAAACCATTTTTGGCGGGGTGTGTCAATGACAATTTAAGTTGTTAGGCATAAGTTATTATTGTGAATTTTTAATTTATAGAATTGCTAATAGTGGTTATACAGTTACCTCTTCCTCCAAGTGTATATTGATTGTTCCACAACTGGATATACCCTTATTTTATTTTATGAAAATGCACAATATTGAATATTATGAAAATTATGAAAATATTATGAAAACTCATATAAGTCACTTGTGATTTATCACAATTTATGGACTAGTAATGTTTAAAAGTAAAAATAATTGTAAATGAATCATTTCACTTTATTAAATAAGGTAATTAGTATGTATCGGTTTCACTATTTTTTAACAACCAAGAAAAGTTTTAAGGTGTATCATTTATTTTGAAACGCCCAAAATGAAAAATGTATGTTTCACTATTTTTTAACAACCAAGAAAAGTTTTAAGGTGTATCATTTATTTTGAAACGCCCAAAATGAAAAATGTATCACTTATTTTGAAACATATTATGTATATTGAATACCAGTAATCTTTATTATATATTAAGTATTTAGAAATTTTATGAATATAAAATCATAATTTTCAGTATATGGATTTTCCCAAATAAGCATGCTAAATTTTCAGCACACCCACCAGCTGGTCAGGAATCAGGTTGAAAACACGGATTTGTACGAGCCCGAAGCGTGCATGAGTTCGAGCTTTGACAATCATTTGGTCCAACAATTTGCACCTCAAAGGAAAATCTAAGGAATGGGTCTGACTTTCTTCTCATTTCTTTGGTTATAAACCTAATTGGTTTGTTCATCTATCAATGTGAGACAATTTACTACCTATTTAATTTGTTTGATTTTGTGTTCGTTGTGAGAATCCATTTTAAATAGAAAATATTTCAAATATATATAATACACAATTACCATAAAATTATTTGAGTAAATTACATGGATAGTCCTTGTAGTTTGTCAAAAGTTTTAGATTTAGTCCTTAGGTCTCTGAAATTACACGAATGGTCCCTATGGTTGAAACTTTGTCACGATTTTTGTCCATAATAATAAACGTCCGTTAAAATTTGTTGTTACAGTTTTTTAAATGACGTTAGTATTATAAAATACAATTACATGTGATTATCACATAATATTATCTTTTTAATGAAAATAATAATAAAAATAATAATAAATAGTAAAAAAAATATTTCTAAAAAAATAAATGTATGTAAAAATAACCAAAATATCCCTCTATTTATAAATAGTGTGATTAATATTTACATTAATTATATTAATGAGTAGTTTTAGTTCTCAAATATTCTCTTTCGGCCATGGCTTATATCCCAAGTTTAGCGGATTTGAGTATGTGCATCGTGCAAAGTGATAATTGCATTGGGCCCATTGTCCTTTAGAGCCTATTATTGCCCAAATAATTATAGAGTCTAATTATATGTGTAACGTAAGTCCAATGTTATGGCCCGATCCAGAAAAACTAATAAGGGGCCTAATGGCACACTGCCACACTAGCCGGTGACTCCGAGACTAGATCACGATAATTCCATAAATAAAACGAGATCAACAATCTAATCAGGCATTTAATCATTGTGTGAAATCATCATATGACAAGATATTTGTATTCCAAATATCTATAATCAAGTATGTACCAATATTTTCTTTCTTGTTAAATTTTGACTCTGTTTTTCTATTAATATTAGTGATTCAATGTTTGAAATTGCTGGTGTAATTGAGTTGGAATTTCATGTTATAAGTTAGGACTTACGTTTTTTACTGCGATGCATATAATTTGAATATAAAGCACTTTGCTACCATTGTTTTGATGTTTTTAGATACTTAAAACAATTTTAGTAGTATTAACTTTTGAGTTTTGTTAATGATAAGTTTACGGGTGTTGTCTTTAACAAGTTTTTACATTCATTAAAAAAGTAATTATCCTAAAATTTAGAGGACTCTTTACATTAATTTTATCGACAGCTCTCAAGACTTCTATTATCATTTTTCTTTAATTCTTTTAGACATGTTTAATTCTTGGGTAAATTACAGTTTTTGTCCCCTGACCTATGACCGATTCGGGGTTTTGAAGGATTTATGTGCACAGATAAGTACACGTGTCACCGTGTCCAATGTTATAAGACACTAAAGGGTCACACCACTACACACCCAATAATGGACAACCGAATAAAGTAAGTTGTGTGATATAATTAACTAGTTAACTTAATTATAGAGAAGAGAGTAAATGATAATAAGTTAATTACTCCCTCCGTCCCACAAAAAAGTTCCCATTTCCTTTGGGCACAAGTATTTAGGAGATAGTTGATAGTGGGGTCTTTGGTACTATTTTTGATTAAAATATAAGGTTAATTGGAGAGAGAAAGTGTTTTTAAGAGATAGTTGGTGGTGGGGTCCATAATAATAATATTATTTAATAGAAATGGGAACTTTTTTGTGGGACAAAATTTATGATAGAAATGGGAACTTTTTTGTGGGACGGATGGAGTATTATTTATGAGGATGGTTAAATATTAGGTTAAGTATTTAACGGATAGTTAATTAATAGTTGATTAATTAACTAGTAAAAGTCTAAGGGTTTAAAGTATTAATAGGAAGTTTAATTATGAGATTAATCATAATTAAACTCCAAGGACTAAACCGTAACATCTAGCCTTATAAATAGAAGGCTTGTGTAAGGGTTTTAGGTTACACTTTTCACAACACCACAAAACCCTAATCCCTCCTCTCCCTCTCCTCTTCGGCCGATCGAAGAAACCCCAAGGGTTTCGAACCCTCGGTTCGTTCGTACGCACGAAGAACACCAAAGTGTTCTTCGAGTTCTTGCTCGTCGATCGTAACACACACACATACACATGTTTGTGTATTGCTTTGTTGGTACAACGCGGTCTTGCAGCGTGTCCAGGTGGTGCGGTAGAGGTGGATCACTTCTTTAGCTATCTAAAGGTAATGTTCATCTTCTTCTCTTTCTCGTGATCTCATTGATTAGTAGAGATCCAGTAATGTGGTATTCAAGTTCCGCCATGTGAATACTACAAGGTTTTCCTACATGTTTTTGTCCCTAATGTTTTTTCTTCCGTTTTTTTGTCCTTTAAGTTTTTGAAATTCTGGAAATTTGTCCTTCCGTCCAAGTCCGTCTATTTTTAGCCGTTAACCACCATCACGTGCACAAAACGTGAGGGTATTTTAGTCATTTGACCATTTCCTTTTTATTTCTATTTTTTTAAAATACATCTTCATCTTCTTCCTTCCTTCACCAAAAACTAGGGTTTTTACACTTCCATTGACCCTTAATCCAGTTGAATCGGAACGAGCCACACCACTTCAAATTTCGCAATTTCTACTTCATTTTCATCGAATCAAACAGTTCTATGTTCATAATTAACAAATCGTTGAAACTCAGACAGAAATGAAAAATACTGATGAATGAAAATGGATCGTACCGGCGTATTTAGGAAGTTCGCGCCAATTCCAATGGGCATAACGTTGGACATAATCTCTTAACTGGTTATCTTCTTCTTCACTCCATGCTCCTTTCTTGATTCCATTTTTGTCAACGCTAGGTGCTCTCACCATTGTTGTTCTTCAGATCTCGAAATTCTCATCGTCTTCTTCATCTTGTTTATTTGGCCCAATGGTTGTTAGAATAAAAATCAGAAACAAGTGTCGGTGGTGTTCTATTCAAATTAGAAAACCCCCAAATTAAGACCATGAAATCGATTTCCATCAACACCAACTTCGCCGTCTTCGGCAAAACCATTTTCTGAAATTAGTTAGCTTCCCCAATTGATAAACCCTAGTAGCAGCTGCCGGAAGTTCGTCCACGATTGAATACTTCGCCGTCTTCAACAATCAAAACCATCTTCGCCGACTGTACTTGTGGAGGCGTCAGTGGAAACCGGTGATGATGAAGAATAGAAGATTATGAAGAAGGGTGTTGGGGTTGGCTCCGGTGACCTTGAGATTCGCCTGTGACATTTATTCATGTTGAAGAAATTAAAGTAAATATGGTGATTTCGTCTGGCTAGAAGAAAGAAGATAAAGAAGCTTGAAGATTTCTTGGTGGATGTCAGGGATGAACAAGAAAAACCACACAAAATGAAAGAAAAGATAAAAGTACAACTTTTAAAGCTTTAAGTACAAGTAGTTCATGAAAAAAAGTCTAAAATACCCTCACATGTTTGGCACATGGGGTGACTTAACGGCTAAAAATCGACGGACTTGGACGGAAGGACAGATTTCCAGAATTTGAAAAACTTAAGGGACAAAAGAAGGGAAGAAAAAAGATTAGGAACAAAAACCCCGAATCGACCATAGGTCAGGGATAAAAACTGTAATTTACCCCTAATTCTTTAATGGCTTATGTTATAGTTATGGCCTATGGCACACGAGTCACGACCACCGCAAGCAACTATCCCTGGATTAGTGCCTATGTGGATGCCGCCACATATGCATTTTTGTTGATTTGGCATTCATGTCTTCCAAAATGGACTTTCAAATAAGGGTTTTATTAATGACAGAAGTCCTTAGGGCTGTCATTAAGAGGTGGTTACGTGCATAAATCGTTTGTACTTTCAGTGGTGGGGGTTGATTCCTAAAATGCAGGCGGCGGTTATTGATTATTGTACAATTTTTTATACGTGTCTTGACGTCTTAGTAACAGTCATTATCATGTTCCTTCAAATAATAATAACAAATTATAATAATACATGACTAAAATAACAATATTGCTTTATTCCAAAATTTGGTTAGCATAATATTTAACCCTTAAAGTTTGATTGACGAACTGTATTTTAACAATTCTGTTATCCTCTTACCAGTTTAAGTCGTCATTTTGCTGAGATGTAACCCTTAATTTATTTCATTGTTAAACTACCTGTAACACGCCACTATGATCATTGATCGACATCTCGTCCGTCTTCTCCAAGTTCACAAATTGCTTCAAAGGTTCATGTTTTCCCCCAAAAACATATACACCAATTAATTAATTATTATATATAAATTTATTCGTTAATAAACATAGATAACATGCAATAAACAAAAAGGCCAATAAACATAATCCGATAATTGCGTTTATAAAGCTTTCATATTTATTTCACCACATAATATAATAATATATGTTGTATTATCTCAACAATATTAAAAGCATAAACCTTCCAACTCAACCATAGTCCATATATAGACAAATGCTTTATATTTTGGTCAAGGCTATAACTATAATAAGATGCTTTGTTTTCTCAGCCGACGGAAGTTTATCCACGTATTTTTCAAACTTCTGAAATACCAAGTCCATTGAAGACTTTCCAAAATAAGTAACCAACATTGGTTCTGCAGCAGCTCTTACAAGTTTTGTTACCCTTTTGCCACTGCCTAGATCATTAGAAACTTTCGTATCTTCAAAATTATTGTCATATGGGTCCCAATTGAGTTCAAATGATTCAAATATATCAAGAGAAAATGACCCTTGTTTACGAATAAGATCAATAACTTCATCTTTATATGGATGATACATTGGGACATTGAATGAGACGATATCAGATTTCCTAACCAACCCCTGCAGTTAAACATATTGTAAAGCTTAAAAAGTTAGTTGCCAAATAAATAAAAAAACTAATAAGGTCTTGAAATTAAAAGTATATACATATACCTCGTTGAACATATCAACAAGTGATTTAGCGATCAGCTCCATTAGACAACTACTACCACTACTAGTTGGATCAACATCATTTCGGCCTCCAATTGAGAAAACCATATGCCCGCCACTTGTTATTTCGCGAGAGCGTGATTCTAAAAATGTTGTAAAATCCTTTTCAAATTGCGTTTTATACAATTCAAACACATTCGGAGGGCTTGTTTTTGCCAAGTGGACATTTACCCCATTGTTCTCAACTCCTTTAGGTACCTGACAATATATATTTCAATGCGAATAGTATTCTTGAAGCGTTCATATAAATAAAAACAATTGGACCTACATCATTTATGTGTTAGCAGATCATGTTTACACTTATACAAATATTAGTCTAAGAGTAGTTTAGGCCCATATTCTTGATTGGGCTTAAGCCTAATCGGCGTCAAATATTATAGTGTTGTACTATATAATGTTTATCAAGTTAATTATGCATGATGAATTAATCCCGATCAAATTATCAAGTATAATTTAATAATGTTATCAATTAAAATTTAAACATAATCGAGTTTAAATTAAAGAGTTTCTTAGATTTGCGTGCATACATGTTCTTGTATATTAATATTTTTCTTCAAACAAAAATTTATTTATTTTTTAATTAAAATTATAGGCAATATTTACTAACCTGTGAAAGCCAATGAAGACTGCTAGACGAGTGAAAAAAGTGCATACTTTTATCGGGAAACAGCCTGCCATGAAATGAACCGGGTACAGCTGAAATAAAACACCTGCTGGAATTTTCTCTGATGTCCTTGTTATAGTTTTCATAAAAAGTTGGTAGTGATTTGAAGATGGAGTTAAAGTCATTTCCGTAAAGATCGTTTAAACACACTTGAAATTGCGGGGTTTTAAGATTCATTTCTTTGCACACTTCATGGACTTCATTGATAATGTTGGATATGACCAATAATGTGTTTGGTCCCGTAGAACAACCCAAATCCGCTACATTGAAACATTGTGGAAAACCATCAACGTTACCTATTCCCTCGATCATTTTCTTTAGTATCGGCTTTTTTTTTTTTTTACCAGCAAAAAGGAGGCAACGGGTCGAGCTTCGGCATTGCCATCACCCTCCCGGAGACCCCCACGGAAATATATTAACATAAAAAAGCTAGCAAGAAACTAGCAATTACAATAACGGGTTTTTTAACCAATCGACCCAAGAAATCACACATTTTGGATTAACTCTTTAGTATCGGCTTAACTCTTTGTATCGAAAACTTCTGAAATAATTATTC